>BPLT01000050.1:1800000-2297500 GCA_019656295.1 Rhododendron mucronatum var. ripense | reverse complement strand
TGACTTTTCGAATAGAAGTACTCTATATACATTCAAAAAGTAAAAAACAAGAAGAAAATTTGATAAAAAAAAATCACTAAAAACGAAAAAAACATGGATGACGAAACAACCAAAAAATTTGGATAAAATACATCCGAGATGCGAACCGACCGAAGTGGCTTGGGTGAAGAAAGTTTGTCATGTTTATTTGCCTGTGCAGAGCCTAATAGTATGTTACAATTTTATTGACAAGGTTTAGGAGGTAAAAATGGAAGGCAGCACCAGCACCAGCACATATATGGATACATTTCAAAGAGCAAGAAATTTTAGTGGCAGGCATAGAAAATGCGGTGGAATGAGTACCACACTCAGGCTCACTAAAAATGCCCAAACACAACACTCCATATAGTTAATGCCGTGATACTTTGACACTCCCTATAAGGCTTCTTTAGCACTAGTACTTTTTCACCCGACAGAAAAAGATAGATCACCGAGTACGTAGTTGCCGGCACGAGGAAGCCAACTACTTTTGCTCACACCGAGTGCGTGAACATATGAAAACACAGACCAAAGGGGATTGTAACGCAAAGCAGAAACAGAATTTGAAAACCAGACGACACTTTTCTTGTCTCCTCCGCCTATAAATTAAGAACTCAATTTGACACCACTTTCCACATCTCCAAGGCGGGACTACAAGGCGTAGGCTTCTTGTTATCGTTCTTGATGCGGGTGGAGAGCTCCAAAGGGATCGCATTGATCCAACAATACTGTTTTCTGGTTAGTTGGTTACTCTTAATGCACACTGTCATACGGACTTTGGTTGTTTGGATCATGCGATCCCTTGGGAATTTTCCATCCGTGCCTGTAAATTCAAATGATCGATCTCTGAGCCTAAGGTAAGCGTTTAATTTAATGTCTCAATTTTTTTTTGTGTGGTTATTTGTTTGGAGTGAACCATAATAGCTGCTTTCTTCATCAAGATTTCACTAATTTAGCAAACCAGAAAAGGCCTCTCAATGCATCTGCTTTCTTCAGCAAAGGAGGATCTCTCTCTCTCTCTCTCTCTCTCTCTCTCTCTCTACATGTGTGTGTGAAAACTTGAAACTTTGGCAGTTGCATTGCTTTTGCCTGGTTGCAGTGATGGCTTTCTTGAGTTTTCACAAACCAATTTGTATTAGTATTCCTTCAGTCATGGCATGGCTTAAGTGATGTTAATTATACAAGGAACAAATCTTAACTAGTTATGCTGGTGCAGTCAATTGACGTAAATTTACTTACAATACTGCCTCTTGCATGTTCCCATCTTGTATTTACTCAACGCACATAAATCATAAATGAGCAGTGCTACAGACACAGATGTCTGGACACAGATATCCAGAGCCGTTGAATTCGTTAGCCCTACACGATACATGTGGACCCCACACTGACACAAACATCGGACGGTTGAAAACATGTATGTCTAAATCTGTGTCCTTGTCCAAAGGAATTTCCATCATGAAAAAGATAGGAAATCAAATAGGTGGTTTGGCTTAGGTTTTTTTTTTTTTTTGACTATTGAAAGGCCAATGTCTACGTGGTTTGGGCTTAATATATTATCGGGCCCAATTATATGAAATGGCGCCAAATTGGCACGGGCCTGTTGAATTCTGGCCGACCCAACAAGGCATGGGTTAGCCCACATTAAAATAATGAAAATACCTCTCTGGGCTTTGAACAATACCTACCTTCATTACCCATTTCTGATGTATCCAATTTGGCAGAATCCTTTTTTTTACTACTAACGACTGTAGGTGGACTATAACGTGCCGGCGCATAAGTTATTACAAGGTTATAGTAATTTAGGTCCCGTTCCCCTAAGGGAAGTACTTATTTTTTGAATTAAAAATGATGTATTATGAGAGAATGACCTACGGGAAATAAGTACCTAACTCGTTATTCGACCCTAAGAAAACAAGCTCGTTATTTGACCACCATTTGGTAATCGAAAATTTGAAATCCAAAATCTAGGGCTGGGGCTATCTTCAGTGCTGCGATCATCCAGATCTTGATTCTCAAAGTTTTCAAGTAATATGAAATCACGTTGGATGGTGATATCTTGTCGGCGTAGAGAGAAAAGGGGAGGGAGGGGCTTGGGCTGAAGGAAGAAGTTGAAGAGAGGTTATTGGGTGTTATTACTTGGATAAGGAGAAGATTAGGAGGAAGAGTGTTTTCAGCTGTTAGATTCAATAGCGTTCGGGTCAGCTTACGCGTATATCTCGATTAATCTTAAGGGATCAATCCCATTGTCCCCTCGCGGTTTTTGTTTCTGAAATAAATTACCCTAACAAAGATGCAAATTGCCTTCATGATGATACACAAACCTCTCAAAAACACCCATAAAGTTTTAAATTACTCTCTCTTTTTTGCAGGGCATGTGCGGGCATTGCTTTATTACGCACCAAAATTTCTCCAAAAATAATTTTGATGTGCATAGCTCCCATGCATATCTCGATGAAATTAAATTATGTCCGGCTCATCTGGACAGGGGGAGTTTTCCGCTGGCACCCCCGTAGGCTCTCTTCACGCATTTTTTTGAGTAATTTAAACCGTGCATTTTGTAGGGTCTTTAAAATAATGTCTCTACGCAAAAAACCAGTTTGCTCGGACATTGATAGGTATGTCAAAAGTTGGTTTCAAAACGAAAAAATGGACGGCCTGGATCTATTAACTATTTTTTAAATTAAACTGTCTACAACCATTTATTTTTTCTTTAAAAACTCAACTTTTGACATACCTGCTGATTTTTTGTGTAAATACACTACTATTTTACAAGTCCTACAAGATGCATGGTTTGAATTATCTAAAAAAAATGCACAAAGAGAGCCCACGGGAGTGATAGAAAACTCCCTCCGTCCGGATGAGCCGGACAGAAATTACACTCTATCTCGATTAGATATCTAAGCAAGTCACATTATGCGCCATAACCTTCTAGTAATAGTTATTTTCCTTTATTTTTGGATTAAATTCTAGTAATAAAAAAAAATGCATGGCGTCCGCTGCTGGAATCAGTAATTAGCTGTACTAATCCACCAATATTTCACTTCCATTGCTCTATTACAAAAGCCATTTCCAAAATGAAATTCATTTGTTTGAAGAATACATTTCATATACCCAAGAAAAATGTATCAAAGTTTTTGCCTATATAATTACTCGGATCATTGCATATACATTCGGGACCTCTCTGTATTTTATTTTTATTTTTATGATTCAAGTGTTTTTTATTGATCTGCATGATTCAAGTATTCGGACCAACTTACGCACGCAGCTTGACTAATCTTGAGTTTTCAATCCCGCCACCCAGTCGCGATTTTTTTAAAATATTGCTATATTTTTCCGTCACATAATGAGGAGATACACAACCACGTGTTGCATTTAAACTGCTTTTACTGGAGTATATGTTCAATCTTAGACTAGAAAAAGGTATCAGACTGCTTTTTGCACTTGCCACAGTGCCATTGGTCCTTGTGTCAGTGGTTCTTGCGTCACCAATACGAACTATTCTCAGTTTGCTTAGCCAGTTACCCTATATTTGTAGTTCGATTACGACCAAAATCACATAAGCATGCATGAACGAAAGTAGAAGCTCGAACATAAAAGTGTTTTTGAAATACATTCAGCTTACTACAATTTATGAAAGAGAGAATTGAAAGTGCGAGGATTGAAAGTATGGACGCATAACTTATTGAAGAATTATGTGACTAAAGTTACGATTACTGACTGCATCTATATGTCAAAACAAACACTTGCCAATAACCCATTCGATAGCATAAACTATTAAACGACAGATACCTAATTAGACATATATATATATATATATATTATGTTGAATCATGAAGACGAAAATTGAAAACAAAACAATGATGCTATACAGAAAAAATTACAAACATTTAGGAGATCAATCTCACCGCTCATTTTCAGAAGTTCCAATTAAAGTAAGAACATATCTCAATATAAGTTGACCCCAAAAGAATTGATAGCATCTGAGAGATTTCAAACTAGAAACTTTATAAGGTAACAAACCCCTGATTCCTGACCCCTTGGCAACTTGTTCAAATCTCATTGGAGTAGAATTACTCTTCTACCCTTCTTAAATAAAGTGGTCGTCCGGAAATATTTTAGAGAATTTAACCCTAAAGTCCAAGGGTAATCTTTTGCATTTTGCAGTAACTTCTTACTTATTGTCCATGCCCTACCGAGACCTTAGTCATTCGTAAGCTTGCCCCGCAACTCACGGAGTGAGAGCCTAAGTCCATTCCATGGACTTTGGAATAAAAAATCAATGACCGTTACAATATCTCTAGAAGTCCCTGTGGACTTGGAAACATTTATTTTGTTTTGGAATGGGGCCATGGCCCATGGGGGGGGGGGGGGGGGGGGGGGGGGGGGGGGGGGGGGTGTGGTGCGTGTGTGCGGGGGTGCGGGGCGTGGGTTCTGCCAAAGTACAAGACGGTCTTTTCTTTGCTTTGCTTCCTAATGCTGCCAACATTGTTTGAATTTATTCGGCTACTTTTCTTTCTTTGAATTTTCAGAGTAACCAAATTTTGGATGCTAGTTAATATTAAAATGGCCCGTTTCGATGCGAGATAAAGATTAGGGGTACTGTATTAGTTATGAAAAGGAATAAGATAGTATGTGGTATTATGTAAGAAAGGTGGACCCACATTGATGTGATTGGGGGATTAAATAGTACTTGATTTGAATGAGAGATAAAATGAGGGGATAAAGTTGTTTTGTAGTTAAAATGAAAGAAATGGGGGGTATTATTCAAGGGGATTATGTAATAACACCTCAGAACCTCCCCATAAATAATCCTCCCTCCAGGGGTATTAAGGGGTACAATATAATCCGGGCCTAGCTTAGCTAATACCCCTTAATTTTACTTCCCAAACGAGGTCTTAAGGCTGGGCCTACGGACTAAAATGGGGATGTCACAATCTCCCATCAAAACAGGCCCACATGGGTGAAAAATCTACCGAACGAGTCTGAGTACTTAATTATTCAAGCTGAGTTTGAGAACTTAACGAGCTTAAAAGATATTTTCAAACTTAGCTATTTATGAAGAGAGTCAATTTCAAATGAACTTTAATCGATTTGATCACAAATCAATCTCAATTAGCTTTATTTATTTATTTATTTTTGTAGTCATTTGAAAGCTTAATAAACTTCAAAGATGTTCTTCCTTGATATGATTATGTAAAAAAATTGATCTTGAAGAGTTTTACACGCGAACATGACCTCAAACTCGAACGATTTTTTTTTTTTTTTTAATCATCAGAAATTGCCCGAACAAACTACAAAGCAACATCACAACACACAATCAAAAAAAGAGACACAGTGGCGACTGCTAATCCAATCTACAGGAAGTGACCCTCGATCTCGAGGCAAGCCAGCAATTTGATTCGTTTATTAGCCTCAACTCTGAAGTAATTATGGGGTGGAGAGGGCTGCTAAATGAACCAAGCTACTTGAGTTTGAACTCGTGTTTGTTTGGTAAAAGCTTGTTTAATATTGGTTTGTTACATAAACAAACAAAGTTTGAACATTTCTTAAAAGCTTGTTAAGATTTCAAGCCAAGATAGTCTTGGCTCGTTCGACTTAATATGTATAAAAAATTCAAGCTACTTGAGATCGGCTCACATAAAAAACAAGCTAATTAGCTTAAGACATATTTTTGAATTTTTGAAGCTCGTTAAATTATCAATCCAAGCTTAATCAACTACCTGCTTGGCTCGTTTGACTCGTTTAATATCCCTAATGGGGAATACTATTCAGTATTCACTCCACAGGACCACAGGGAGAGACCCTCTTAAGGCAGACCCTCTTAAGTCAAGCTAGCAATTTGATTCGTTCATCAGTCCTAATTACAATAAGCTTTACAAGTATACTCAGAAAGGAAATAATTAATTACTTGGGTTTCCACCGTAGTAGTATCTTCAGTTTCTTCCTCATTCTCCGCCGCCCTATGATTCGAAGAAAAGTTTTAGTTCCCCAACCCACGACGGGTAAAAGCAGAATTCACAAGTCAAAAAGCTCGCGCGTACTAGTATTTTGTTACTAAGAATAGGAGAAAATAATGGTCATTTACGCCGGAAACTCCGCTAAGGTGATTCCCCATTTTAGTTTTGAATTGTCAGTACTGTCAAAATGGTTATGTGTACCAAACCTAGCTATACTTGTCCATAGACGTAGCTTCACCACGTAAGCTTGAGCAAACCAATTGAACTTTTTCCCTCGAGAATTAATTTAGATATTGGTTCACACTTACAAAGAATAAAAATGAAAATTTGTAAAATCTTAAGATATTTTCTTCGTTTTTGAAAGAGCAAGAACTTCAATATATATGACTAAATACTACTCCTAAATTAAAACAATAGGGGAAAAAAAAACAGATCTAAATCTAAATATATAGAAATGAAATCACGAGGAAGTGGTGTTAGAAGTCATCCTCCCTCGTGTAAGTGGTGTTGGAAAACGACTTGTGGTTTGCTTGTTTAAATCTCTAAAACATTTTTTAACCATAATATGTTATCAATCTACATGTGGTCTCCACGCGTTTCATATATTTGTGTGTTTTTCTCAATATGAACGAGCCGAGCTTTAAAGTGTGTGAGTTTGACTCGTTTAAAAAGTGTCTAGCCCATTGGGCTTGAGCTAATCAGCTCATTTAGTATCAAGGTGTTTGAACTCGGTTCATGGACTAAACGAGTTGCTACGAACAAGCTAAATTTTTGTAAATTAAAATAACTCAATCTTGGCGCGTTTACTGATGCTTTAAGCTTGAGCTCAACAGTAGTTACTCACGAACAACTCGATTCCTTTGCAGCCCAAGATAAAAGTAGCAAAATATTATGGTTACTCTGTGGTTATTTGATTTGAAAATTTTAATCTAAGTTTTTTGGGAGGTGTATAATTCAGGTTTTCAAGTCAGCTTAAACGTAGGAGTATATATCTTTCATGAGTAATTCAAAGGGCCGAAAACAGCCGTTTGCTAACGGGCGGTGCTCAATTAATATGGGCCTAGCTTTATTGGCGGATTATTTGACCGCTTTTGGTCTTTGTTACTTGTCAACTACGAGTACTACTCCATTATAGACTTCAAAGAGTTTCGGAGCACCACCCCAGTCCTTGAAGGGTTCCCATGCATGAAATACCAAGTTCAGTATCGTCTAAAAGAAGTCGGGTTTATGTTGTTTTCACACGTTTCTCCGATTTCCCACCACAACTAGTATACAATTTTTTTTTTTTTAGTTCGACGGTCAGGTGTGTCCGGCCCAGCTTACGCGCGTGCACTTTGACTATTTTCTTCTCCGGTTCGGTCAAAAGTAACTCATCTACACTGGGACCAAGAGATTCACAAGAGATTTCTTTTTTACGGCCTGAGCCCAAGAGGTTGCCGAATTTCGAATGCAGTACGTACGTGTGATTTTACAAACTCACCCCCTCTTGTCACTTGAGCGAGCCATTGGAGTTAAAAACTAGTATAAATAGCCCTCCATGTTATGCTTCTTAGCATCTCCACAAAGTTGTTCCCAAGCACAAATTAAAACCTTAGGCCCCATTTTAGCTTCCTTCCCCCTCTCACTAGCTAGTTGTCTTCTCAATATTTTTCTTTGTAATCCTTGTCCAATGGCTTCTTTTATTAGCTCCAAGAATGTGGCAATCCTAGCTCTTGCTCTTGCCCTCTGTGTGCAAGGCATTATAGGTGAGTGAGAGAGCTTTAATTCATGATCATCTCTATATATATACATTATCAACCAATAACTATGCATATCTAGCTAGTCCAATAAGATAATTAATCTATCTATACTCTTTATATTCCTCAAAGGTGGTTCAACCATTAGCCTTTTAGCCCGTCGCTTAAGATCCACCAAAAGTTTAATTTTGTCTAATTCCCAAATGATTTTGTTCCAAAGACCCAGTAATATAGGCCTAATTTCTCATCGATCTTAATTTTACAAAGTTTTAGCTTGCTAATTTTATCTTACTATAGTGATCAGTTTGTCTAATTGATGGCATTTCGTGATCTAAATCTCACGCGAGTTACATAGTCAGGCATATTATTTGATGATCATTTTATAAATTTTTTATGGCTTAATCTAGTACATTAGTTCACTATACATTTAGTTACGTGATTGTCGCTCCATATTTATTGAAAGAGTTCCTCACGTTGCCATATGTATATATTGTGTGGCTCATATTGTGCAACCTCATAAAAAATTATTTGTAGGACCAATTATTCATAACATTTTATTTCGGCCCAAAATAAAATTTCATAATTAAGATTTTAGACTTAAGAGTTACATTTTTGTATCCATGTAACCTATTTTTGTTGGGGGATATATCCATATATGTAGGTGGAGCAATAGAATGTGAGAATCTCAACAAGGACTCGTGCGCTTTCGCCGTTTCGTCTTCTGGAAAGCGATGCGTGCTGGAGAAGAGCTTGAAGAGGAGCGGGGAGGAAACCTACACATGCCGCGCATCAGAGATCGAGGCCGATAAACTGAAGGACTGGGTCGAAACCGATCAGTGCGTGGATGCTTGCGGGCTGGAGAGGTCCGTGCTTGGAATCTCGTCGGACTCTCTCCTCGAGGCCCATTTCTTGCAGAAGCTTTGCTCAACCCAGTGCTACAACAGCTGCCCCAACATTGTGGACCTGTATTTCAATCTTGCTGCTGGTGAAGGTAATGAGAAATTAAACTTGATTCTTTCAATAATCAGTCTTTACCACAAGTCCGTGACTTACTAACACGAGTGCTGGTTTTTCACCTGGCCAGGCGTATTTCTTCCCAAGTTATGCGAAACACGAGGCGAAAATGGACGTCGGGGACTGTCCGAGTTCAAAAGCTCCGGATTCGTTGCACCTGGACCTAAAGGTGTCCACCCGGTGAAATTCACGGTTGCTCCAATTGTTGCCCCAGTGGTTGCCCCAGCTCCCTATGAATACTAGACTATAATCTAGATATAAGTAGTTTCCAATAAGCAAGTCTTTTGGTTAGTGACTGCAGGTAATGGTATTGGAGTGTGTTTTTTTTTTTTTTTGGGCGTATGTTTGTTGCTGCTTGAATTGATCGACGTACGAGTCATGATCAATCAGACATGCAAACATGAATAAAGTGATTTCCGATAGTCATTAGGAAGATCCAACACTTGTTCAAGGAGTTATACCCTTTCATGTTTATAGGAAGAACACATGTAATAATGTAATGGATTTGGCTGAAATATATAAGAATGTTTGGTTTACAGTTCTTTTTTTTTTTTTTTTCTGCTAATTATAAGTAATTTGATTTATAGTTCTGCACCTCAGCAAATACGTACTCCCATGTAATACTGTACCACATTGAAACGCATGTCACGAAATCACTTGTGGTAGTTCATATCTCATGGTGCATGACATGCATGGTCTAGTTTTAATCACTACTGTTTAGAACTCATTAAGAGATTTGAAATAACGACAAGGAAATGACATTTGTTTGACTTCATAGAAAGGAGGAAAGCTGCAATATGCCAACTTGAATTAGCTAGCACAGGCAAAAATCATGAAGAGGAGGAGGAGGAAATTAAGGAATGGGGAAGAAAATTAAATGACATGGACTTTGGGACGATGAATTTGGGTTTCGTGCCTAATGCTAGGCCCATTTTTAATACCTTACGGGAAAAAAAGAAGAAGTCCATTTAACATCCATATACTACATCCACGATTAATAGAATAACGGATGCGTACTATGTTTGAATGTAGTATACTTCATATACTTCTCCGGAGAAGTTTCATTAAAATTCTTACAGTCTAAAATACTTTTGGACGGTCGCGATGGACTGCTGCTGTAAACAAGTTGTTTTTGGCTGGTCCGGAAATAAGTATTTTTCCTTTTACACATTTATTTTGAAAGGTTTATTTGAAGTTTACCGGGTTTTTAAAGTATTTTAGGGTCTTCGGATCAGTTTAAACGCACTTTGACTAATTTCTAGGAGTCAAAGTTTTGCCGTCTACTAACAGAGGTGATCGATTGAAATTAACAATGGTTAAAGTCCTGTACGAATTTTGCCTTACAAGAATAAGATACTATCTAAGATATTTCGAACTTGATACCAAAGAAGAGCAAACTCTTAATTAATATACATTGCCGCCCCTGTTTGTTCATGAACTTTCTTTTTTTTCTGGAAGTCATGTGTTCAACTCTCCATTCGTAGGGCCTGGCATCGCCATCTGCAATGACTGGCGGATTCCCGGACTGAGTATCGGTCTTGGTCTTTGTTACTTGTCGACTTCGAAGAGTTTCGGAGCACCTCAGTCCTTGAAGGGGATGCCGAGTCCCTGCGCACACACACAGAGAGTTTTGTCAGTTTACTCGCAGGAAATTATAGCCCCTCAAAACGACATAGATTTGATGCAATTTGGGAATTCCCGGTTCAAAGACACGTGCGCTGTCTCTCTCTCCCACAGTACACCCAGGCCCACCACACACACACTCTCTCTCTCTCTCTCTCTCTCTCTCTCTCTCTCCTCTTCGTTTTCTACTCCAAGAACTGAAATACACTAATGGAGTACTCCAAAAAAAGAAAAACATTCCTCTTATCTTTGATTTATTTTTTTTGTCATGCAAAAGGATTTTACTATGGAAATTCATTTCTGAATCAGTTCTTACATGGAAAAAAAAAGTTCCTATCTAAGAACTTCATCTGAGAAGGGATAAACTTGATTCTTATAATTATGAAAGGAGAGAGAACCCGTCCTATGTCTATGGAGTCTTGTGTTCCTAATTGAATCCAGACAAATCTATGTTTTCTAAATCAATTAGCAAACTAGAATGTTTAATTTGATTTCTGAGAATTCGGCAAAGCTGTTGGACTTGTCTTCATCTCAGATCTTTTTTTTTTTTTTTTTCCATTACGCATATCTTTAATTCGTCTTCGGATCAAATGTTTAATTTGATTACTGATATTTTTCAATTTCTTCTTTGGTAATATTTCTGCTCATGTGTCTTTGGAGAGATGAAAAAAATTCGTGGGGTTGAAGGGTAAGTTGGAGGAAGAAAAGTTGGCGAAGAACACAGAAAAAATGACAAAGAGGTCTCTGAGAGAGAGAGAGAGAGCGAGCATGTGAGTGTGCCTGGTTGAGAGGGACTCACGTGTTCTTTAAGTGTGCACCATCTAACTATTCAGAATTGACACTTAACCCCCTTTTGTTAGGTCTCCGTAGGAAAAATGCACCGACGGCCGTCTCCGGCCACCGGGCGGCCGATCCGAGCCGTCCAAAAATTTTTAAAAAAAAACCGAGTGAGCCAACGTGGGAATCAACGGCATCCGACGTGCGTAGGTGCTCGATCCAAACATCCCAAGAATTTAAATGGGGTGTTTAGATTGAGCACTTATGCACGTCGGATGCCATTGATTCCTGCGGTAGCCCACTCGGTTTTTTTTTTTTTAATTTTTGGACGGCTCAGATTGGCCGCCAGGTGGCCGGAGACAGCCGTCGGTGCATTTTTCCTACGGAGACCTAACAAAAGGGGGTTAAGTGTCAATTCTGGATAGTTAGAGGGTGCATACTGTTGGGTTTTGTAGTCGGAGGGGGTTAAGTGAAAATTTGAGTTAGTTGAGGGGGGTTTACTGTAATTTACTCTTTTCGTAATACTGTGGGATTGGGTGGAAAACAAAAACCGGTAAAACAAAAGTGAAAATAAAGGAAAAAAGGGCATTACCAGGCGTGGGAATCGAACACGAGTCCTCTTAGACTAAGAGATCTTGCAGTGACCACAATGCCTGAAAAGCAGTTTGCTCTATGATGGGAAACTTTTTTATTTATATTAAACTCTGTTTTTTTTTTTTTGTTGCCCCGGTCTGGGGGGTTGCCCAAGCCCGAAGGCTTGCGGGGCTTACCCCGGAGCCGGCCCTGGGAATCATTAGATGTGCGTGCATGGCAAGAAGATTCAGTTGAGACAAGCATGAAAGGGCTTGGAATCCCACGAAAAGAATGCGTATTGATACTTGGAATGCTAATATTAATACGGATGAGTTAAAATCTGTCCAGAGGAATTCAAATCGATACTGCATGTACTTGGGAGTATCGATGCTTGCGTTACCATATGTTTGTCAGTATCAATACGCGTCTGTTAACTCTGAAATTTCGTTTATCCGTTTTTATTTTAGAATTACTTTGTTTTTAGGAAAGATTAGTATAAATACTGTTAAGTTTTAGTTTAGTAGAGTTTGAACATTACGTAGCAGCTTTCTTTTCACGTTCTTTCTTTCCAGAGCTCTTTTCTTGGAAGTTAATTGTCAAGTTTTTTTTTCAAGAACACACCTTTCAGTAACTTTTTCAAATTTTGTTCTCAATTAAAGTTGTTCGTTGGTATTCACTTAGTTGTTATCTCTCCTTTATTTTCTTTATCGAGTAAAAGAAAGCATGATAAATTCTAGAATTTTATTCCTTTTATTTTTAATAATGAGTGAGTAGTTTTTTTTGAGGTTTGGTCGTTGGGTAAAGGCGCGCCACGACCCAATTAGGATTCCTCACAATTTTTCCGTACATTAATTTAAATAAATAATTTTAGTTGGTGAAAACTACGTTCGTTGGACGAATCCGAGGCATTGCCGCAACTCATGTGAGCGGGAACGGGGGGACCAAAACCTGTTCGCCGCTGTATACGGGACCGGCAACCTTAGGATTCGCATCCTTCGGAGTTTTCAATTCTCCCTAAAATTTAACCTTTTTTTAGAACCTTGAAAAGCGAATGGATTCTGATTGGGTAGCGAGCGTCGGATTCCCTACGACCGTGTCCCTCTTTTAAATTATTTGAGCAAGTTACTGTTAGTATTAATTAATTAATCAACTAAAAGACAAGGGGTGGCTACCTAAGAGCTAATTTTGATACTACAACCCGAGGTTCCACAACACACACTTCACCGTCCTTAGTGGATTCGACTCCGGTCTTACCGAGTATTGTGCTACATCGGTCTTAACCCTACGCTTGGGACAACTCATTATTTTAAGTTTAGGAATCGGTCAAGCATCTGGCCTTCTCTTCTCCTCTGTTTACCAGTGTTAACTTGAAAGCCTAAGTCCATTCCGTGCACTTAGGAATAAAAATCAATGACCGTCACAATTTCTCTAGAATTCCCTGTGGACTTGGAAACATTTTTTTTTGTTTTCCAATGGGGCCATGGCCCATGGCGGAGCTTCTGCCAAAGTACAAGACCGTATTTTCTTTGCTTTGCTTCCTAACGCTGCCAACATTGTTTGAATTTATTCGGCTACTTTTCTTTCTTTGAATTTTCAGAGTAACCAAATTTTAGATGCTAGTTTAATACTAAAAGGGCCCGTTTGGATACGGGATAAGGATTTTGGGTATTACTAGTTATGAAAGGAGAATAAGATAATATGAGATATTATGTAAGAAAGGTGTGTTCATATTGATGTGATGAAGGAATTAAATAGTACTTGATTTGAATGATGGATAAAATGGGGGAGGCGGGAACTGTGATGTGCAGTTTCGTGCGGCATAACGTTCTGCGCAGCCGCTGGCGAGGCCTTTCCGGCATCGGTCCAACAATCGGAGACATCCACCGCATAAAGCTCGTCGAGTACTAAAACGTTACCAAAAATAAACTCAATCAAATATTGTAAAGTGCCTCATTGGCATACATATAACTTGAAAAAAAAGAAATCCTAATTGATACGAAACACAGGATCAAAACCATTGAATTCATTTTTTTCAAGGTATATGTGTTCCGATGATGCACATAATGATATTTGATCAAGTTGATTTTTGGTGCACATGTACAACTCGACAAGCTCTACGCGGTCAATGTCTTCGATTGTCGGACCGATGCCGGCAAGGCCTCGCTGGAGGCTGCGCAGTGTGCTGTGCAGCACGAAGCTGCGCAACACAGTCCCCCAGTCCTAAAATGGGGGGATAAGGCTGTTTTGTAATTAAAATGGAATTGAAATTAGGTATTATGTAGGGGTATTATGTAATAACACCCCAAAACTTCCCCGTAGATAATCCCCCCTCCGGGGGTATTAGGGGGTACAGTATAATCCGGGGCTTAGCTAATACCTCCTCCATTTCACTTCTCAAATGAGATCTTAAGGCTGGGCCTACGGACTAAAATGGGGATATCACAATCCCTCTTCACAATACCCTATCAAAACAGGCCCACATGGCTGATAAGCTACCAAACGAGTCTGAGTAGTTAATTATTCAAGCTGGGTTTGAGAACTTAACGAGCTGAAAAGATATTTTCAAACTTAGCTATTTACGAAGAGAGCCAATCTCAAATGAACTTTAATCGATTTGATCACAAATCAATCTCAATTAGCTTGAATTTTTTTTTTTAGTCATTTGAAAGCTTAATAAACTTCAAAGATGTTCTTCCTTGATATGATTATGTAAAAAAATTGATCAAGAAGAGTTTTACACGCGAACACGACCTCAAATTCGAACGATTTTGTTTTTTTTTTTTAATCATCAGAAATTGCCCGAACAAACTACAAAGCAACATCACAACACTCGTCCAATTAAGAAAAGAGACACAGTGGCGACTGCTAATCCAATCTACAGGAAGTGACCCTCGATCTCAAGGCAAGCCAGCAATTTGATTCGTTTATTAGCCTCAACTCCGAAGTAATTATGGGGTGGGGAGGGCTGCTAAATGAACCAAGTTATTTGAGTTTGAATTAGTGTTTGTTTGATAAAAGCTTGTTCAATATTGGTTTGTTACATAAACAAACGAAGCTTGAACATTTCTTAAAAGCTCGTTAAGATTTCAAGCCAAGATACTACTTGGCTCGTTCGATTAATTATGTAAAAAAAATTCAAGCTACTTGAGATCGACTCGTGTTTGTCTTGATTAAGGCTCGTTTGAGATCGGTTCGCCTAAAAAAACAAGCTACGCTTAAAACATTATTTTAAAGCTCGTTAAATTATCAATCCAAGCTTGATCAACTATCTGCTTGGCTCGTTTGACTCATTTAATATCCCTAATGGGAACTACTATTCAGTATTCACTCCACAGGACCACAGGGAGAGACCCTCTTAAGGCAAGCTAGCAATTTGATTCGTTCATCGGTCCTAATTACAATAAGCATTACAAGTATACTTAGAAAGGAAATAATCAATTACTTGGGTTTCCACCGTAGTACTATCTTCAGTTTCTTCCTCATTCGCCGCCGCCCTATGATTCGAAGAAAAGTTTTTAATTCCCCAACCCACGATATGGGTAAAAGCAGAATTCACAAGTCAAAAAGCTCGCGCGTACTAGTATTTTGTTACTAAGATTAGGAGAAAATAATGGTCATTTACGCCGGAAACTCCGCTAAGGTGATTCCCCATTTTAGTTTTGAATTGTCAGTACTGTCAAAATGGTTATGTGTACCAAACCTAGCTATACTTGTCCATAGACGTAGCTTCACCACGTAAGCTTGAGCAAACCAATTGAACTTTTTCCCTCGAGAAATTAGATATTGATTCACACTTACAAAGAATAAAAATGAAAATTTGTTTATGGCAATTGTGAAATCTCAAGATATTTTCTTCTTTTTTGAAAGAGCAACAACTTCAATATATACGACTAAATACTACTCCTAAATTAAAACAATAGGAAAAAAAAAAACAGATCTAAACCTATATATATATATATATATATATATATATATATATATATATAGAAATGAAATCACGAGGAAGTGCTGTTAGAAGTCATCCTCCCCCGTGTAAGTGGTGTTGGAAAACGACGTGGTTTGCTTGCTTGAATATCTAAAACATTTTTTAACCATAATATGTTATCACTCTACATGTGGTCTCCTCGTGTTTCATATATTTGTGTACTTCTCAATATGAACGAGCCGAGCTTTAAAGTGTGTGAGTTTGACTCGTTTAAAACTTGTCTAGCCCATTGGGCTCGAGCTAATCAGCTCATTTAGTATCAAGGTGTTTGAACTCGGTTCATAGTCTAAATGAGCCGCTACGAACAAATTGAATTGTTGTAAATAAAAATAACTCAATCTTGGTGCGTAAACTGATGCTTAAAGCTCGAGCTCAAGTCAGTAGTTACTCACGAACAGCTCGATTCCTTTGCAGCCCAAGATAAAAGTAGCCAAATATTATGGTACTCTTGTGGTTATTTGATTTGAAAATTTTAATCTAAGTTTTTTGGGTTGTGTATATTTCAGGTTTTCAAGTCAGCTTAAACGTAGGAGTATACATCTTTCATGAGTAATTCTAAGGGCCGAAAAAAGCCGTTTGCTAACGGGCGGTGCTCAATGGGCCAAGCTTTATTGGCGGATTATTTGACCGCTTTTGATCTTTGTTACTTTTTTTTTTCTCGGCAAACGAAACAATTTATAAAACTCGAACGGGGTACATCGAGGGAAAACAAAATTTACAACGACATCCAACTGACAGTTGGATGTCCACCTAAAACTATGTTACAATTTTAATTTTCGGATTCCATCTAAGAAGAACTTGAACTCCTCAATGATGTAGACCTTGATGTCAAACTTTGTCTTCATCCACATTGCGACTCTAGTTTTGACTAGATCCCCCACCTCCCAAGCTTGTTTCGAAGAGTTATTGAAGATATTATCATTCCTTACCAACCATAGAGACCATAGATAGTTTTGGTCTTTGTTACTTGTCAACTACGAGTACTACTCCATTATAGACTTCGAAGAGTTTCGGAGTACAACCCCAGTCCTTGAAGGGGGTCCCATGCATGAAATACCAAGTTCACTATCGTCTAAAAGAAGTCGGGTTTATGTTGTTTTCACAAGTTTCTCCGATTTCCCACCACAACTAGTTTATAATTTTTTTTAGTTTGATGGTCAGGTGTGTCCGGCCCAGCTTACGCGCGTGCACTTTGACTATTTTCTTCTCCGGTTCGGTCAAAAGTAACTCCTCCACACTGGGACCAGGATTCACAAGAGATTTTTCTCTTGCGGCCTGAGCACAAGAGGTTGCCAAATTTCAAACGCAATACGTGTGGTTTTACAAACCCACCCCCTCTTGTCACTTGAGCGAGCCATTGGAGTTAAAACTAGTATAAATAGCCCTCCATGTTATGCTTCTTAGCAGCTCCATAAAGTTGTTCGATCCCAAGCACAAATTAAAACCTTAGGCCCCATTTTAGCTTCCTTCCCCCTCTCACTAGCTAGTTGTCTTCTCAATATTTTTCTTTGTAATCCTTGTCCAATGGCTTCTTTTATTAGCTCCAAGAATGTGGCAATCCTAGCTCTTGCTCTTGCCCTCTGTGTGCAAGGCATTGTAGGTGAGTGAGAGAGCTTTAATTCATGATCATCTCTATATATATACATTATCAACCGATATTAACCATGCATATCTAGCTAGTCTAATAAGATAATTAATCTATCTATACTCTTTATATTCCTCAAAGTTGGTTCAACCATTAGCCTTTTAGCCCGTCGCTTAAGATCCATCAAAAGTTTATAATTTGGTCTAATTCTCAAATGATTTTGTTCCAAAGACCCAGTAATATAGGCCTAATTTCTCATCGATTTTAGTTTTAGAAAGTTTTATCTTGCTAATTTTATCTTACTATAGTGATTAGTTTGTCTAATTGATGGCATTTCGTGATCTAAATCTCACGCGAGTTACATAGTCAGGCATATTATTTGATGATCATTTTATAAATTTTTTATGGCTTAATCTAGTACATTAGTTCGCTGTACATTTAGTTACGTGATTTTCGCTCCATATTTATTGAAAGAGTTCCTCAAAGTATTTTATTAAGTTGAAATTCCATAATGACCAGTGAGATATAGACAAAGTACTCACGCTGCCATATGCATATATTGTGTGGTTCATATTGTGCAATCTCATAAAAAATTACTTTGTAGGACCGGTTATTCATAATATTTTATTTCGGCCCAAAATAAAATTTCATAATTAAGATTTTAGACTTTCAGTTACATTTTTTGTATCCATGTAACCTATTTTGTTGGGGGATATATCTATATATGTAGGTGGAGCAATAGAATGTGAGAATCTCAACAAGGACTCCTGCGCTTTCGCCGTTTCGTCTTCTGGAAAGCGATGCGTGCTGGAGAAGAGCGTGAAGAGGAGCGGGGAGGAAACCTACACATGCCGCGCATCAGAGATCGAGGCCGATAAACTGAAGGACTGGGTCGAAACCGATCAGTGCATGGATGCTTGTGGGCTGGAGAGGTCCGTGCTTGGAATCTCGTCGGACTCTCTCCTCGAGGCCCATTTCTTGCAGAAGCTTTGCTCAACCCAGTGCTACAACAGCTGCCCCAACATTGTGGACCTGTATTTCAATCTTGCTGCTGGTGAAGGTAATGAGAAATTAAACTTGATTCTTTCAATAATCAGTCTTTACCACAAGTCCTTGACTTATTACTAACACGAGTGCTGGTTTTTCACCTGGCCAGGCGTATTTCTTCCCAAGTTATGCGAAACACGAGGCGAAAATGGACGTCGGGGACTGGCCGAGTTCAAAAGCTCCGGATTCGTTGCACCTGGACCTAAAGGTGTCCACCCAGTGAAATTCACGGTTGCTCCAATTGTTGCCCCAGTGGTTGCCCCGGCTCCCTGTGAATACTAGACTAAAATCTAGATATAAGTAGTTTGCAATAAGCAAGTCTTTTCGCTAGTGACTGCAGGTAATGGGATTGGAGTGTGTTTTTTTTTTTTTTTTTTTGGCGTATGTTTGTTACCGCTTGAATTGATCGACATACGAGTCATGATCAATCAGCCATGCAAACATGAATAAAGTGATTTCCGATACTCATTAGGAAGATCCAACACCTGTTCAAGGGGTTGTACCCTTTCATGTTTGTAGGAAGAAATGTAATAATGTAATATGGATTTGGCTGAAATATATAATAAGAGTGTTTGGTTTACAGTTCTTTTTTTTTTCTTTTTCTGCTAATAATTATAAGTAATTTGATTTACAGTTCTGCACCTCAGCAAATACGTACTCCCATGTAATACTGTACGTACCACATTGAAACGCAAAAATCACTTGTACGTGGTAGTTCATATCTCATGGTGCATGACATGCATGTTCCAGTTTATTTTTAGTCACTACTGTTCAGAACTCATTAAGAGATTTGAAATAACGACAAGGAAATGACATTTGTTTGACTTCATAGAAAGGAGGAAAGCCGTAATATGCCAACTTGAATTAGCACAGGCAAAAATCATAAAGAGGAGGAGGGGGAGGAGGAAATTAAGGAATGGGGAAGAAAATTAGTAAATGACATGGACTTTGAGACGATGAAATTTGGGTTTCGTCACTACAAGAATTAATACCTTTTGCGACGGGAGAATATCGTGGCTAAAGGTGTATTTACCGTCGCAAAAGGCTTTTGCGACGGGGTTGCGACGGGAATGGGGCCGATGCAGTTGGTGGGGTGGCAAAAGCTTTTCGCGACGGCAAACTACCGTCGCAAAGTATATGCGACGGGAAGTTGAGTTTATTGCAATGGTTAATTACCGATGCAAAAGGAGTTAAAAAACCCTAGAATTTAATATATTAACCCTTTCGCGACAGCTTCTTCCCGTCGCAAATAATCAAGTATTTTGAAAAAAAAATAAAAATTGCAATTTTATCTGTTAAATCAATACCTTTAATATAAACACTCCGAAAAACATTCTTACAATAAATGAAAACAACAATCCTCATGCTTACATAATTTAAGCTATGTACAAGGGAAATAATTAAAAAACCACTTAAAAAGATGAACGAGGCCTTCATGAGCCTCTAGGATAATATGCCCATTTGCCCATCACTGTGAACTATGTACTCGTCCACCATCTCTTCTCGAGCACCTATAAACCAAAGAAGCAACCTTAGAAGAGGAATTATACGAATACATACATATAGTTCCAGTTCCATGAAACGATGAGATTGTGAAAGATACAAATTGACATACACATGGATACAAAATGAAAGACTTTGAATATAAGCATTAGTCGTAGGGAAGAGGTAATTGGGACACAAAGTATTGTTAGCTAGACACAAAATCAGATATAAACATTGGACACAAGAAAGCAGGAAAATGATATTGCATGTATTCAATGCCTTGAAAAACAGAATTCTCAAGGCCCAAAGCCTTAAAGAATAAAAAAAAAAAATTAAGGAAGAATTCTAAAACTAGAAATTTAAGTACTCCTCACTTGGCTTCCTTTTGTGTTCTTGAATAACTTCAACCTCGACTAAGCAAGTCATTAGGTTGGGGGTTGCTTTGGGTTGAGTCGATTTGATGGATTGACGAGTTTTTTACACACCCCTATCTAACATATATACTACCACGTTGTATCCCCACAAAAGCCACCATTGCCAACCCGAAAGAAAGCACTGTTAGCACACCCTTGCCCCATTAGCACCAGCCAATGCCGCTGCCATTAGTACTAAAAACATCGCCTTCTTTGGGAGCAATGACAAAATAATATTTGAGAGACCGCAAAAGTGACCGACCATCAATTAGAAGAGATTCTATTATAATAGGAAATGGCCAAGGAGAATTATCCCTATTGTGCTACTTCATGTATTTGTTGTTGATCAAGGGTCCAGCTAGACATGTAATAAATAGATACTACAAAATTATCAAGAGATTGACAGCAGTCCTTGGAAAGGCAACTTGGTCCACGAATTTACATATCTCAACTTCCTAAAATGATTATGTAATAAAAAGATTCAAAATACCCCCACATACCTGAGCTAACTTTGCCCAAACAACTACATTTTCATTTATCTAGATATGAATCTTTATATAGTTCTTCTAGATTTTGACAAAAAATAGCAATATCAGCACCTAAGATTGTAATGTTTTCATAATGGTCAGGACTCTGTTATCATAGATATGTTATGTACACTTTATATATCTTTCGGAAAGGAAAAAAAAAACATACGTATGCACTAGTAATGTTCAGCAATGATGGCCACATAGTTGCCTGGACTTACAATAGAGATAAATTGGAGCACCAACCATTCTGAGAACTGCATTGGTGATACCAAAGGTTGATGGCGTGGGCGTGACTGTTACAACCAAACCTTGGAGATACCCATAGCTACAAATGCATGAAATTAAAAACCTTGTTTAGTTAACAATTTCAGCCACAAAAATTGTAGATTTTGGCTCTCAAAAATGAAGTAACAGTCAACACCTCAAGAATCTCAACAATAGGATAAAATAAGAACATAAAATAAAAAAAAAAAAACTGTCCCAGGTCAACTACTTGCAAATAAATGGACCTTTTCACACCCACAATCAGTTTCCTCATTAACGAAACCATTATTTGCTTTCCAAAATGCATATCCATGCCAACATGTAGATACCAGATACATATCAATTAAAATCCTGCAAATTTCTTCCATAGCATAAATTTTCATACCTTAAAAATGAAACAACATCTCTATGTCTCTCCTTCGTACCAACCCTAAAACCCTAACAACAGCCCCAGATCTGCTTTTTGTCTCGCCCTCCAATCACAATTGCTTGCTAGGGCAAAAAATTGAGCAACAGAAATAAGATACACCAGAATGGAATTAGGGCATACCGTTGCGGGATTGAGAAGGTTGGGCGGCGAATTAGATCGACCATGAACACCTAAGAAGAGGAGGAGATAGAGAGCATGAGAAAGAGAGAACTGAGAAGTGAGAGATACGGAGATGGAGAAATAATCGCGTACCACGATGGGTGGGGATGGAAGACCGGTGGTGCACAACCCGGTGGAGATGAGAAGCGGTGGATTGCGCGAGAGAGAGGTGCGGAACTGCTGCTGCTGTGCGTGGCTGCCTGCTAGGGCAGAAACATTGAATTAGAAAACCCAAAGGTTTTTAATTTGGGAGACTGGTTTTAGATGCACACCAGTTTGAACTAGATACACCCGCATTATATGCAATACAATGTTTGTACCCTCTGCTTTATGTTTGTCCGTTATAAATTCAATGGGTGCACTTAGATACGCCCATTTAGCAGGGCAGATGTTAGTGCCATTCGCCTATTGGCACGGCGTCGTTTGTCATTTTATTATTTGCGACGGGACCAATGCAGTCGCAAACAATTTCTTTTTGCGACTACATTTTCGCGACGGGAAGTTACTGTAGCTAAAAAATATCCAATCGCAACAGGGTTGATATGCGGTCGCAAATAGTGATCGTTTGCAACGGAAATACTCCTGTGGCAAATACGTCGATGCAAAAGGTATTAATTCTTGTAGTGCGTGCCTAATACTAGGTCCATTTGCTAATACCTTAGAAAATAAATAAATAAATAACCGTCCATTTAACATCCATATACTGCATCCATGATTAATAGAATAACGGATGCGTACGTAGGTGTCTCGCACTGACACACACGGTGAAAATAACAGAGCTTATATATGTAAAGGTCTTTTAAATAGGGCGCGGCTATTCGCAGCCATATATTTTCTCCCACAGCCCGTTAAAAATTTTCAATTAGACTCGACAGTTAGTTACCGAAATTAAGATACATTTTCAACATCAAATTACCGAAATATGATATTTTTTTCAACAGCTATTTACCGAAAATGCATTTTTGACAGTTGTCTACCGAAAGTTGAATATATTTTAGACATGTAATTACCGAAATATAATCTTATTTTCAACAGCTATTTACCGAAATGTTATTTATGATTTTCAACAACCACTTACCGAAATAGAATGGGCTATGGGAGAAAATACGTGGCTGCAAATAGCCCAGCCCTTTAAATATGTAGTCAAGCATTGTAAATTGCTACTCCCCCCTTGACACACAACCCACCCCCCCCCCCCCCCCCCCCCCCCAGGCCCCACCTCCCTTTTCCAGAATTACCCCCCCCTCCCCCTCTCTCTCTCTCTCTCTCTCTCTCTCCCTTTTCTTTCTTTTTTTCCTCTCTCTCTCTCTCCCTTTTCTTTCTTTCTTTCCGGTTTGTTTTTCTTTCTTTTTTTCCTTTTCTTTTCGGTTTGTTTTTTTTTCATTTTATTTCTTTTTCTTTCTTTCCGGTTTGAATTTTTTCCTCCTTAATAATAGATTCAAGTTTAATTCTAGGCTTTGTAAAGTATTTTAGAGAAAAAAAGAATTATAACCCTTTAGAATTAAATGATCAGAAAAATAACATCTTCTCACCCATTCAAACGGATTGAAATTTGGAACACTTAATTTTTCAACCTTTAATTTATATATTAAAAAATATGGTTAAAAAATTAAGTGCTCTAAATTTCAATCAGTTGCAACTGATAGAAAGATTTAATTTTCTGATCATTTTATCCAAAATGGTCATAGTTAAACTTTGACTCTAGGACTCTCGTTAGTTAGTCCTAAGATATTTGGTTGTACGATTTTCTTAGGGCTAATCAACGAGAGTTCTAGAGTCAAAATTTAATTATGACCATTTAGGATAAAATGATCAGAAAAATAAAATCTTTCTATCGGTTCAAACATATTGAAATTTGGAGCACTTAATTTTTTAACCATTTTTTTAATATATAAACTAAAGGTTGAAAAATTAAGTGTTCCAAATTTTTATCCGTTTGAATGGGTGAGAAGATTTTATTTTTTTGATCATTTAATTCTAAAATGTCATAATTAAATTTTGACTCTAGGGCTCTCGTTGGTTAGTCCTAAGAGATATTTGATTCTATGACTTTCTTAGGGCTAATCAACGAGAGTCCTATAGTCAAAATTTAATTATGACCCTTTAGAATTAAATGATAAAAAAAATAAAATCTTCTCACCCATTCAAACGGATTGAAATTTGGAGTACTTAATTTTTTAACCATTTATTTAATTTGAAGTCTAAAATTTATTACGATCATTTAGGATGAAATGATCAGCAAACTAACATCTTTATATTGGTTCAAACGGATTGAAAATTGAAACACTTATTTTCGTAACTATATTTTTGAAATAGATAGTCTAATTCTTTAAAGTTAAACTGTCCATAACCATCTATTTTATACACCAAAAATTAATTTTGATATTTCGATGTCTGATCAAGTTAACTTTTTTGTGTATATATACTATGCTGCGGGTCCTACAATATAAACGACTCATATTACTATAATGATTCTAATGAATGCAAGGTGAGTTTCACAATGGATGGCAAAAAGGGTGAATTTTCCAGCCAAGGAGAAAATATTTATCTCAACACTTTTTTTCACCAAGATACTCCGCACGGGCTACCATTTGTTTTTATATATTTGCGTGTTTTTCTCAATAGAAACAATAGTAGCAGAATGCCATGGTACTCTTTTATATGAGAAAATCTTACTTCCGGAGCAACTGTAAACAAGAGTTTCCAACGTTCAATCGTGACCGTCAAAAAGTGTTTCGAACAGTATGTATATATGTTCATGAAACTTTTCTGATTTTCCCGGAAAAGTTTCATTAAAAATATGGACTGTGCAAAACACTTTTGGACGGTCGCGATGGACTGCTGCTATAAACAAGTTATTTTCGGCTGCTCCAGAAATAAGTATTTCTCCTTTTACATATTTAATTTGAAAGGTTTATTTGAAGTTTGTCGGGTTTTTAAAGTATTTTAGGGTTTTCGAATCAATTTAAATGCACTTTGAATTTCTGGGAGTCAAAGTTCTGTCGTCTACTAACAGAGGTGATCGATTGAAATTAACAATGGTTAAAGTCCTATACGAATTTTGCCTTACAAGAACAATATACTAGTATCTAAGAGATTTCGAACTTGAGATTAAAGAAGAGCAAACTCTTGATTCATATACATTGCCGCCCCAGTTTGTCCATGACTTTTCTTTTCTTTTTTTTTTTGTGTGGAAGTCATGTGTTCTACTCTCCATTCGTAGGGCCTGGCATCGCCATCTGCAATGACTGGCGGATTCCCGTCTGAGTATCTGTTAGCCCAAAGGTTTCTATTGAATACCTTATTGATTTTGATGATAACAAAACATAATTTATTGGAATGAAATATAATTAATATTGTGATATTTGTTACTCATTTGAATTAATGTATTTTTATGTAGGATTTGGATGAAGTACACATGGAAAAATTCTACACCAATATTCCTATCTCCAACAGTCAAGATTAAAATTAAAAGGAGGAAGATTAAGGACAAATCTTCTCCTAATGTGTGATTGGCTATAAGAACTTCTATGGAATGCAAATATCAATAAAGGAGGAAGCTAGAAGATTTCTTGGAGCTTTATTATTTTTTAACGGCTAATTGAAGTTTGTGTGAAGAAGGTTGATTGCTTGTATATGAAAGATAGAAGTGTTTGGAAAGGCAAGATTGGAGGACCATCTTTCTAACGGCTAGTGGAGCAAAAAAAGGGATGGAATTTTGCAGTTAAGAATTCATGCAATCAAGGCCATATTGTATTGGATAATCTTCCAAATATGGTGAGTGCTTCTAACGCTCAATTTGTGAACAATATATATACAAGTGAAGGGAGAAAAAAAAAACAGAGAACTCTGGAAGACAAATTGCCGTGAGCCATCAATTGAAAATCTATCAGTCATACTCAATTCTTCATCTTGATATCTATACTCTTGTGTGAGAGTTCTTAGTTTGAACCTTATATATTGTAAAAGGGATTGTACACCCTTGTTCATATTCTTGAGAGAATTATCTTTTTGTGAGTGGTTTTGGAGAGAAAATCACTTGGTAATTAGGTGTTACTAGCACCAGAGTCAAAACTAGTTGGGTTAGGTGTGACTAGCACCGGAGTCAAAATTAGTCGGAGTGATTGGGGATAGATTGCTCGTTGTAAAGGTTGTCTAGCACCCGCGAAGCTAGAAGATTGTAACTATTGGAGATAGTGCAACAAATCCCGAGTTGGACACTTGGGGAGTGGACTAGGCCGTGAAGTTGCGGACCGAACCACTATAAATCCTTGTGTTTGATTCTCTCTTCCCTACTCTCTTTACTTTCCGTTTTGCATATCAATAATATTGCATGAGTAGAATAGTATATCATTGAAATTGGAATTGTAGTGGAATAGATTAAAATTAGTTTTTAAAATTCCGCGTTAAATTTGAGATACCCAATTCACCCCCCCTCTTGGGTTGCTATTTGGACCAACAGTATCGGTCTTGGTCTTTGTTTCTTGTCGACTTCAAAGAGTTTCGGAGCACCTCAGTCCTCGAAGGGGAAGCCGAGTCCCTGCAGTGAAGTTTACTCGCTGGAAATTATAGCCCCTCAACATGACATGGTTTTGAGGCAATTTGGGAATCCTCGGACCTCGGTTCACAGACACGTGAGCCCTTTCTCTCTCTCACAGTACACCCAGGCCCACACATCTCTCTCTCTCTCTCTCTCTCTCCTCCTCGTTTTCTACTCCAAGAACTGAAATACAACAATGGAGTACTCCACAAAAAAAAAAAAAAAATCATTCCTTTATCTTTGATTTATTTTTTTCGTCATGCAAAAGGATTTTACAATGGAAATTCATTTCTGAATCAGTTCTTACGTGAAAAAAAGAGCGGCTCCTATCTAAGAACTTCATCTGAAAAGGGGTAAACTCAATTCTTATAATTATGAAAGGAGAAAGAACCCTCCCTATGTCCATGAAGTCTTGTGTTCCTAATCGAATTGAGACAAATCTATGTTTTCTCAATCAATTAGCAAACTAGAATGTTTAATTTGATTACTGAGAATTCGTCAAAGCTGTTGGACTTGTCTGCATCTCAGTTTTTTAATTTTTTTTTCATTACTCATATCTTTAATTCGTCTTCGGGTCAAATGTTTAATTTGATTAATAAGATTTTTCTGGTTCTTTTTTGGTAATATTTCTGCTCATGTGTCTTTGGAGAGATGAAAAAAATTCGTGGGGTTGAAGGGTAAGTTGGAGGAAGAAAAGTTGGCAAAGAACACTGAGAAAATGACAAAATGGGTTCTAGTAGATTTGGTCCAGTGTCTCGAATCCATTCTTTTTAAGACAAAAAGGTTTCGATTAGGCACTTAATGATATCTGATCGAGCTGATTTTTTTCCATATTTATTCAACTCGACAAGCTCTACGAAATGAACGTTTCCGATCGTCGGACCAAGACCGGAGCGGGGCCCCCTCGACTAGGACAGCACGCTGCTGTCCCTTGAAAGGACAGCAGCACCCCCAAGTCCCGTTTTGAGGGGCCAGCGAGTTTACATGCTGCTGGGACTCGGCGTCCAAGGAAGGGGTCCCATGCATCCAATACCAAGTTCACTATCGTCTAAAGAAGTCTGGTATACGTCTATTTGAGAATAAATTCCTTACATCGGCAGTATAAACTTCTCCATTTCTTTCAAACCAATACAAACGCACCACGTCAGCAAAAAAAAGGTACGAAAGTGGACAAAGTCTCGCCTTTTCTTCTCCTCTGTTTACCAATGTTAACTTCACTTTTGGGAGCAAAGTTTGGACAATTACACACACAAAAAAAAAAACCATCATTGCATAAAGGGCCCTCTTTCCCATTATCAACAATTCTCGTGTGTACACTGAATCGTCAAATTTTTTATCCTCACCGATCTTCAATTGGATCTCTTAAAACTGTATATTCATTTGGAAAGATTTCTAACTATTGAATATAAAATAAAATAATAATTCTGCACATACACAGAATATTGTCTCTTATTCAGATCTCGCGAGTAGCAAAATATATATATATATATGAGTCCCCTTCTTATAAGGACTACCTTATTTTAATAAAATGCGGACTTCTCTTTCCCGATCAAATTTCGATGATCCGAGCCGCTCAATATGTTCAAAACATGATTTTAAGGATACTCGCGAGAAATCAGCAAAAAAAAAAGACCGGGAAGGGCTTCATCCGAACAGTTTTTGTTTGTTTTTTATCTAACGGTTCAAATAAAAACTGCTCAAATCAAGCCCTTCCCGGTCATTTTTTTTGCCAATTTCTCGCGAGTACCCTTGAAATCACGTTCTGAACACATTGAGCGGCTCGGATCATCGAAAACAGATCGGGAAAGGTGAGAAATGAGAGGTCTGCATTTAAGGTCCTCATTTTAAGGTCCTTACTTGAAGATTTCTGTGTGTATATATATATATATATATATATATATATATATATATATATATATATATATATATATATATATATATATATATATTTGAACGGCAAAAAAAAAAAAATCTTTGAAATAAATACAAAGGCTAAAAGGAGCAAAGATATAGAAAACAAGTGTCATCCGAGACGAGTAGCAATATATAGTTAAAAATATTTTGAGAAATGATTTTCACACTCTTTTTTCTATATCGACACTCATTTTTTGCCTTTTAACAAAATAAAAATAAAAATACAGAGCAATTAAGGCCTTTGGTGAGGAGATCTCTGCGGTGAAGAGTGCTCGTCCAAGCCCACATGAAGCAATCTGCTTGAGGGTTCATAAATAATCTCCAACCTTGCCCAGCAGGAAGAGCTAGCCTCATTAAAGTCTCTGAATTGCGGAAACTCAGACCCCCTTTTGAGTTTGACAGAGCTAAGCTGTCCCAATTGTTCCAATCCATGTAACATCGATACACGCAACAAGACGACGACACTCCAATGCTTAATTTAATGTTAGTTTAAGATTTCGTATGTATTATCAGTTGGTTTATGCTGCTCCCTCCATTCCCATAAAGTTTGGCCTTTTTAGGAATGCATGCCATTTTAAATTGTATATATCTTTCAATTCATAATGTTTTAGGCGATTTTTAAAACTTTTTTTGATAGAACAAATTAAAATATATCAAACAAGATCTATATTACTTATAAAAAATATTACGGATTAAAAGATAAAGTTAATTTTTTCATAGGACATGAATAATGAAAGTGTCAAACTTTATGGGACGGAGGGAGTACAATTTAAGGATGGTTAAGTTCCATCATGATTTGAAATTTGCATCCAAGTTTACAATGTTTTGATTGTTGATGAGTTATTGTAAAACATGTTTGAAAAAAAAAAGAGTTCACCACAAAGACTCACATAGTTGAGGTTTCTAAAAAAAACAGAGTTTCTAGAATAGGGTCCGCTTGTGCATCTCAGTTGTACCCCTACTCAAAAAAGACTCGGGATCGTCAAATCACAAAAATCTAATGGAATTTTAATTTGAAGAAACATATTAAAATGTAAGAGGATGAAATGGCGGAAAGGATCCATGCGCTTAATGATTTGGACAAAGATGTGGACGTGGAGGTTGATGATAACTTCAGGGATGGTGCCTCTCTCTCTCTCTCTCTTTGGAATTTAAATTCCAAGGTTTTTGCGTTTTTTTGGTTTCATTGTTTTGGTTCGACATGGTTTGTCTTTGTTTGCCTTTGGGTTTCGGCTTTGCTCTTTTGGTTTTTGGATGCTTTGGCTATAGGTTGTTTGGGTTGTTTTAGAAGGTGAGCGTATGTGTTTGCGTTTTTGCTGGGGATTATACGTATATGTAGGTGGAGCAATGGAATGTGAGAATCTCAACAAAGACTCGTGCGCTCTCACTGTTTCGTCTTCTGGAAAGCGATGTGTGCTCGAGAAGA
Source organism: Rhododendron mucronatum var. ripense (assembly GCA_019656295.1). NCBI lineage: Eukaryota > Viridiplantae > Streptophyta > Magnoliopsida > Ericales > Ericaceae > Rhododendron > Rhododendron mucronatum. The sequence goes on along the minus strand of BPLT01000050.1, from coordinate 2,268,024 downwards.
GAGGAGCGGGGAGGAAACCAACACATGCTGATGCCGCGCATCAGAGATTGAGGCCGATAAATTGAAGGACAGGGTCGAAACCGATCAGTGCATCGATGTTTGCGGGCTGGAAAGGGCCGTGCTTGGAATCTTGTCGGACTCTCTTCTTGAGGCCCATTTCTTGCAAAAGCTTTGCTCAACCCAGTGCTACAAGAGCTGCCCCAATATTGTGGACCTGTATTTCAATCTTGCTGCTGGTGAAGGTAAAGAGAAACTTTTTGATTTTTCAAATGTTACCTTTTTTTCTAGCAATATTACAGACATAACTTTACCGGTTATCACACAATTTCGGATGCAACGCCATCCGGAGTCGTTTGATGCACATAGATTTACATACATTCAACGACCCCGAACGCTGTTGTGTATTAAAGTTGAATTTGTAGACTTTATTTTCTTCACTTTCTAGCTTCCGCGTCTTCAATAATCAGTGTTTACCACAAGTCCGTGGCTAACACTGAGTGCTGGTTTTTCACCTGGCCAGGTGTGTTTCTTCCCAAATTATGCGAAGCACGAGGTGAAAATGGACGTCGAGGATTGGCCGAGTTCAAAAGCTCCAGATTCGTTGCACCTGGACCTGGAGGCGTCCACCCGGTGAAATACATGGTTGCTCCAATAATTGCCCCAGCTCCCTATTAATAGACGCTATACTAGACTAAAATCTAGATATAAGTGTTATTCAAAATGTTTCAATCGGGAATCCAGAGAACGAATTCTATTACATTTACATATGAACAGAATTACAACATACTGAAATAACAAAACTGAAATGCAAACCGAAATACAGAATGGATTTGTGAACTGAAACCCGTGTTTCACAAGGTGTCCTTAAAACAGATTTACCGCCTATCGGAGGGTGTTGAGGTTACTCGGCGTCTGTCTCCCAGGATTGATCCGGCTCGGACCACGAACGTTGGAACACCACCGAATAACGTCTTGGCGAACTAACTCAGCGTCTGTCTCTCTCTCACACTATATCAGAATGCTAGTAGATTTGTTCTGTGAATTGGTGTAGAATTGTGCTGTGAAATGCTCCTTATATAGGCAGAAATAGACCCTTGGATTGCTGCCAGCCTTCAATTCGTGGAGTAAATGGCAGAATGAATGGTGAAATAATTCCCACAACGAATAGGAGAGTAACTCCCATATTGAAGAGGGAAAAACTCCCATCATGAATATGCCAAGTAACCCCCAAGGCCATTCACATTTCCAACAATAAGTAGTAGGAGTGGTAGTTTGCAATAAGTTAGTGATTGAGAGTTTGGCCGATTTTAAAGTTTCAACAATGCGCCCGGGGCGCGATGAAATGCGCCCGGGGCGTAAGGATATGCGCCTGAGGCGCATTAACACTCAGCAATTGGCCAAACTTTGCGGGTATGCTCTAGACACTTTTGAGCTCTGATTTTTGCAAGGTTTGAACCGTTAAAAAATTTGTCGGATGTACATTCTAACCGAAGTAGTTTGGATTTAAAACTATTCGTACATAAATAGATATGAATAATTTACTCTCAGTGAGTTGAAATATAAGTCACACTAATTAATGAAACGCACGCATCTCCTTCACTTTAAATTTGATAAAGACCTATAATATATCGATAAAAGAGGATTTTAAAGTTCTAAGAGATGGTTGTTTAGTAGTCATTGTGGTCTAATGACATTTTCGGTGATATAGACATTGAATTTTTCTTCGAAAACGTATAGGGCTTGTTTGGGGCGTACGTCTTAGGAAAATTCCGATCATTATGCCGATTTAGTGCGCTTCGATGAAGTCTAGAATGCCTTATAAACTCTTAACTCTTCAAGAAACGAAAAAATACCTTCGAACGGGGAATGCGTGTATTGAATGGAATTTAGAATGAGTGGAAGGGTGCAAAAACGTGTTTTAGCCTTCGTGGCTACGACAATATTAGAATTGGTTTACTTTCGAATAACTGTTCGTAAATCAAAATCTATTATTTTTGTGGTTCAATTCCACCATCTATTAGTACTTTGAATACCCTATTTATCGATATAAAATAGGTTTCGATCCGGTTTAACGTTAGTTTGATTCAAAGATTTTTTCGAAACAATTTGTTGTTCAACCCGTTGAGCGTAAAGTCGTTAAATATTTTGATGCATGAATAATTTTGAAGCCCAAACTAGATTGGTAAGAATTCAGGTAAGACAAGCTTTTCAACGGTTCAAACCACATGTAAATCGAAGTTTGGGAGTGTCGGGGGCAAGACCGCAAAGTTTGGCTGATTTTAAAGTTTCAACAATTCGCCCGGAGCGCGAGGAAATGCGCCAGGGGCACAAGGATATGCGCCTGAGGCGCATTAACACTCAGCAATTGGCCAAACTTTGCGGGCTTGCTCCGGACACTCTCGAGCTCTGATATTAGCAAGGTTTGAACCGTTAAAAAGTTTATTGGGTGTAATTTCTAACCCACGTAGTTTGGATTTAAAACTATTCGTACATAAATAGATGTGACAAATTTACTCTAAGTGAGTTGAAATATAAGTCACTCTAGTAAAACGCACGCATCTCCTTCACTTTAAATTGGATAAATACCTATAATATATCGATAAAAAGGATTTTAAAGTTCTAAAAGATGGTTGTTTAGTAGTCATTGTAGTCTAGTGAAATTTTCAGTGATATAGACACTGAAATTTTTCTTCGAAAATGTACAGGACTTGTTTGGGGCGTATGTCTTAGGAAAATTCCGATCATTATGCCGAGTTCATGCGCTTCGATGAAGTCTAGAATGCCTTATGAACTCTCTTAAACTCTTTAAGAAACGAAAAAATACCTTCGAATGGGGAATGAGTGTATTGAATGGAATTTAGAATGAGTGGAAGGGTGCAAAAACGTGTTTTAGCTTTCGTGGCTCCGAAAATATTAGAATTGGTTTACTTTCAAATAACTTTTCGTAAATCGAAATCTATTATTTTTTGGGTTCAATCCCACCATCTATTAGTAGTTTTAAAACCCTATTCATCAATATAAAATAGGTTTCGATCCGGTTTAACGTTAGTTTGATTCAAAGATTTTTCCAAAACAATTAGTTGTTCAACCCGTTGAGCGTAATGTTGTCCAATATTTTGATGCATGAATAATTTTGAAGCCCAAACTAGATTGGTAAGAATTTAGGTAAGAGAAACGTTTAACCACATGTAAATCAGAGTTCGGGAGTGTTGGGGGCAAGACTGCAAAGTTCTGCCGATTTTAAAGTTGCAACAATGTGCCCGGGGAGGGATGAAATGCGCCCGGGGCGCAAGGATATGCGCCTGAGGCACATTAACACTCAGCAATTAGCCAAACTTTGCGGGCTTGCTCCGGAAACTCCCGAGCTCCGAATTTAGCAAGGTTTGAACCATTAAAAAGCTTGTTAGGTGTACTTTTTAACCCATGTAGTTTGGATTTAAAACTTTTCATACATAAATAGATGTGACAAATTTACCCTCAGTGAGTTGAAATATAAGTCACTCTAGTGAAACGCTCGCATCTCCTTCGCTTTAAATTGGATAAAGACCTATATTATATCGATAAAAAGGATTTTAAAGTTATAAAAGATGGTTGTGTAGTAGTCATTGTGGTGTAGTGACATTTTCAGTGATATAGACATTGAAAATTTTCTTCGAAAATGTACAGGACTTGTTTAGGGCGTACTTCTTAGGAAAATTCTGATCATTACGCCTATTTCGTGCGCTTCGATGAAGTGTAGAATGCGTTATGAACGCTCTTAAACTCTTTAAGAAACGAAAAAATACCTTCGAACGGGGAATGCGTGTAATGAATGGAATTTAGAATGAGTGTAAGGGTGCAAAAACGTGTTTTAGCTTTCGTGGCTCCGACAATACTAGAATTGGTTTACTTTCGAATAACTTTTCGTAAATCGTAATCTATAATTTTTGTGGTTCAATCCCACCATCGATTAGTATTTTGAATACCCTATTTATCGATATTAAATAGGTTTCGATCCGGTTTAACGTTAGTTTGATTTAAAGATTTTTGCGAAACAATTTGTTATTTAACCCGTTGAGTGTAAAGTTCTCCCATATTTGATGCATGAATAATTTTGAAGCCCAAACTAGATTGTTAAGAATTTAGGTAAGACAAGCTTTTAACCACATGTAAATCGGAGTTCGGGAGTGTTGGGGGCAAGAACGCAAAGTTTGGCCGAGTTTCAACAATTCGCACGGCGCGCGATGAAATGCGCCAGGGGCGCAAGGATATGCGCCTGAGGTGCATTAACACTCAGCAATTGGCCAAACTTTGCGGGTTTGCTTTGGAAACTCCCGAGCTCCGAATTTAGCGAGGTTTGAACCGTTAAAAATCTTGTTGGGTGTATTTTCTAACCCAAGTAGTTTGGATTTAAAACTATTCGTACATAAATAGATATGACAAATTTACTCTCAGTGAATTGAAATATAAGTCACTCTAGTGAAACGCACGCATCTCCTTCACTTTAAATTGGATAAAGACCTATAATATAATGATAAAGAGGATTTTAAAGTTATAAAAAATGGTTGTTTAGTAGTCATTGCGGTTTAGTGACATTATCTGTGATATAGACATTGAAATTCTTCTTCGAAAATGTGTAGGGCTTGCTTGGGGCGTACTTCTTAGGAAAATTCTAATCATTATGCCGATTTCGTGCGCTTCGATGAAATCTAGAATGCCTTATGAACGCTCCTAAACTCTTTAAGAAACAAAAAAAATACCTTCAAACGGAGAATGTGTGTATTGAATGGAATTTAGAATGAGTGGAAGGGTGCAAAAATGTGTTTTAGCCTTCGTGGCTCCGACAATATTTGAATTGGTTTACTGTCGAATAGCTTTTCGTAAATCAAAATCTATTAATTTTGTGGTTCAATTCCACCATCTATTAGTACTTTGAATACCCTATTTATCGATATAAAATAGGTTTCGATCCGGTTTAACGTTAGTTTGACTCAAAGATTTTTCCGAAACAATTTGTTGTTCAACCTGTTGATTGTAAAGTTGTCCAATATTTTGATGCATGAATAATTTTGAATCCCAAACTAGATTGTTAAGAATTTAGGTAAGACAAACTTTTCAACGGTTCAAACCAGATGTAAATCGGAGTTCGGGAGTGTCGGGAGCAAGACCGCAAAGTTTTACCGATTTTAAAGTTTCAACAACGCACCTGGGGTGCGTTTGAATGCGCCAGGGCCGCTAGGGTATGCGCCTGAGGCGCATTAACACTCAGCAATTGGCCAAATTTTACGGGTTTGCTCCGGACACTCCCGAGCTCCGATTTTAGCAAGGTTTGAACCGTTAAAAAGCTTATTGGGTGTATTTTCTAACCCACGTAGTTTCGATTTAAACTTTTCATACATAATTAGATGTGAGAAATTTACTCTTAGTGAGTTGAAATATAAGTCACTCTAGTAAAACGTACGCATCTCCTTCGCTTTAAATTGAATAAAGACCTATAATATATCGATAAAAAAGATTTTAAAGTTCTAAAAGCTGGTTGTTTAATAATTGTGGTCTATTGACATTTTCGGTGATATAGACATTGAAAATTTTCTTCGAAAATGTACAGGGCTTGTTAGGGGCGTACGTCTTAGGAAAATTTTAATCATTATGCCGATTTCATGCGCTTCGATGATGTCTAGAATGCCTTATGAGTTCTCTTAAACTCTTTAAGAAATGAAAAAATACCTTCGAACGGGGAATGAGTGTGTTGAATGGAATTTAGAATGAGTGGAACGGTGCAATAACGTGTTTTAGCCTTCGCGGATCCGACAATATTAGAATTGGTTTACTTTTGAATAACTTTTCGTAAATCAAAATCTTTTATTTTTGTGGTTCAATCCCACCATCAATTAGTACTTTGAATACCCTATTTATCGATATAAAATAGGTTTCGATCCGGTTTAACGTTGGTTTGATACAAAGATTTTTCGGAAACAATTAGTTGTTGAACCCGTTCAGCGTAAAGTTGTCCAATATTTTGATGCAATAATAATTTTGAAGCCCTAACTAGATTGGTAAGAATGTAGGTAAGACAATCTTTTAACCACATGTAAATCGGAGTTCGGGAGTGTTGGGGGCAAGACCACAAAGTTGGGCCGATTTTAAAGTTTCAACAATGCGCCCGGGGCGCGAGGAAATGCGCCAGGGGCGCGAGGATATGCGCCTGAGGTGCATTAACGCTCAGGAATTGGCCAAACTTTTCGGGTTTGCTTCGGAAATTCCCGAGCTCCGATTTTAGCAAGGTTTGAACCGTTAAGAAACTTGTTGGGTGTACTTTCTAACCCAAGTAGTTTGGATTTAAAACTATTCGTACATAGATATGACAAATTTACTCTCAGTGAGTTGAAATATATGTCACTCTAGTGAAACACACGCATCTGCTTCACTTTAAATTTGATAAAGACCTATAATATATCGCTAAAGAGGATTTCAAAGTTCTAAAAGATGATTGTTTAGTAGTCATTGTGGTCTAGTGACATTTTCGGTGATATAGACATTGAAATTTTTCTTCGAAAATGTACGGGGCTTGTTTGGGGCGTACTTCTTAGGAAAATTTTGATCATTATGCCACTTTTGTGCGCTTCGATGAAGTCTAGAATGCCTTATGAACTCTTTTAAACTCTTTAAGAAACAAAAAAATACCTTCGAACGGGGAATGCGTGTATTGAATGAAATTTCGAATGAGTGGAAGGGTGCAAAAACGTGTTTTAGCCTTCATGGCTCCGACAATATTAGAATTGGTTTACTTTCGAATAACTTTTCGTAAATCGGAATCTATTATTTTTGTGGTTCAATCCCACCATCTATTAGTACTTTGAATACCCTATTTTTTGATATAAAATCGGTTTCGATCTGGTTTAACGTTAGTTTGATTAAGAGATTTTTGCGAAATAATTTGTTGTTCAACCCGTTGAGCATAAAGTTGTCCAATATGTTGATGCATGAATAATTTTGAAGCCCAAACTAGATTGGTAAGAATTTAGGTAAGACAAGCTTTTAACCACATCCAAATCGGAGTTCGGGAGTGCAGGGGGCAAGGCTGCAATGTTTGGCAGATTTTAAAGTTTCAGCAATGCGCCCGAGGCACGAGGAAATGCGCCAGGGGCGCAAGGATATGCGCTTAAGGCGCATGAACACTCTGCTATTGGCCAAACTTTGCGGGTTTGATTCGAAAACTCCCGAGCTCCGATTTTAGCAAGGTATGAAACTTTAAAAAGCTTGTTGGGTGTACTTTCTAACCCAAGTAGTTTGGATTTAAAACTATTCGTACATAAATAGATATGACAAATTTACTCTTAGTGAGTTGAAATATAAGTCACTTTAGTGAAACACACGCATCTCCTTCACTTTAAATTTGTTAAAGACCTATAATATATCGATAAAGAGGATTTTAAAGTTCTAAAAGTTGGTTGTTTAGTAGTCATTGTGGTCTAGTGACATTTTCGGTGATATAGACATTGAAATTTTTCTTCGAAAATGTACGGGGCTTGTTTGGGGCGTAGGTCTTAGGAAAATTCCGATAATTATGCCGATTTTGTGCGCTTCGATGAAGTCTCGAATGCCTTATGAACTCTCTTAAACTCTTTAAGAAATGAAAAAATACCTTCGAACGGGGAATGTGTGTATTGAATGGAATTTAGAATGAGTGGAAGGGTGCAAAAACGTGTTTTAGCATTCGTGGCTCCGACAATATTAGAATTGGTTTACTGTCGAATAACTTTTCGTAAATCAAAATCTATTATTTTTGTGGTTCAATCCCACCATCAATTAGTACTTTGAATACCCTTTTTATTGATATTAAATAGGTTTTGATCCGGTTTAAAATTAGTTTGATTAAAAGATTTTCGCGAAACAATTTGTTGTTCAACCCGCTGAGCGTAAAGTTGTCTAATATTTTGATGCATGAATAATTTTGAAGCCCAAACTAGATTGGTAAGAATGTAGGTAAGAACAATGCGCCCGAGGCTCAAGGATATGCGCCTGAGGCACATTAACACTCAGCAAATTGCCAAACTTTGCGGGTTTGCTCCGGATACTCCCGAGCTCCGATTTTAGCAAGGTTTGAACCGTTAAAATGCTTGTTGGGTGTACTCTCCAACCCAAGTAGTTTGGATTTAAAACTATTCGTACATAGATAGATATGATAAATTTACTCTCAGTGAGTTGAAATATAAGTCACTTTAGTGAAATGCACGCATCTTCTTCATTTCAAATTGGATAAAAACCTATATTATATCGATAAAGAGAATTTAATAGTTCTAAAAGATAGTTGTTTAGTAGTCATTGTGGTCAAGTGACATTTTCGGTGATATAGACATTGAAATTTTGCTTCGAAAATGTATAGGGTTTGTTTTGGGTGTATATCTTACACTTTGGCCCTACCGGTGGTCCTTTAATCCCCTTCTTTTTTATAGCACTATAAGACTCACTTTTTCTTTTGTTTTCAAATTTCTTATTCCCATCAACTTTAGTCATTTTCTTTTTAAAAAATTGTATGATGTTTTTGGTGAATATATCCATAACTTCAAGGTCGTACTCATCATCACAATCTGACTCTCTAGACTCGCTTTAGGAGCTTGCAAAAGCAATCGACTTAGGCAATGATTTAACTTTATATTTTAGAGACTCAGGTTGTAACATATCCGCTTCTTAAGTTTAGAGAATACCTACCACTTCTTCAACAGATTTTTCATTGAGTTTACGTTTACCCTTAAGCATAGTACCTTTGTCTTAAACCGTTCAGGCAAGGATCTTAATATTTTCTTAATCACCCTAAAAGGAGGAATAGGCTCACCGAGGGTTTCGCAACAATTGATGATAGCGATCAATTTAGAGTAAAATTCGTTAAAAGTTTCATCCTTTTGCATTTTGATTATCTCAAATTCAGTAGTGAGTCTTTGTAACTTAGATTGTTTAACAACATCCTTTCCTTCATGACAAGTTACTAAAATATCCCACGCTTCTTTTTCAAACTCACAATTAGCAATCTTAGGATGCTCATTAACATCAACAACACTAAATAAAATGTCCAAGGCATGATTATTAGCTTGTAAAGAAGCCTTTTCCTCGCGAGACAGTTCAGCAGTAAGTTTAGGGACTTGTTTTTCTTCTACATTTTTTGTGGGATGGCTATACCCTCCGAAGCAAGAATTCCAAATTTTCTCATCCACAGACCTCATGATAGCCTTTATTCTAGATTTCTAGTAGTCAAAATTTTCACTATCCAAAAAAGGTGTGCGACTTGACGGATGATTCTTGTTATTGTTCATGTTCATTATTGCTATAGATGCGCTCTAGGAAGAAATCCAAAAATTAATGAGCGACCCGCTCTGATACCAATTGAAAATTCCTTTTTGGCTATCTAAATACTCAATCAAGCAAAATTACAGAAATCGAAAAACAATAAACGATGAACAAAATGACATACGTGGAAAACCCCTTAAACGCGTAAAAACCATGGGAAGAAAATCATGAACTATAACTCATTGTACGGTTACAAATAAACCTACACTTACAACCTAGAATCGCTCTCGATTGACCAAGGTTGATTGCCGAATCACTCGTTCACCACCGAAAATCCACCGGAAAAACATTTAGATTAGCAATCACAAAGTTTGGAGAAGGCTCTTGGAATTAATCCGGAAGTTTGATGATCAAACGATCATATCTTTTTCCAAGAGACAAACTTATAATCTCCCTTAGATATTTCTCTGTTTTGGATCATGAGAGGGGCTGCACTCATATATTTGGTAACCTAGAAATCCCAAATGAGCCGCATATAAATAGATAGAAGAAATCTGTCAAGTTGCTTAAGCACCGGTGAGAGGTTTACTAGAGTTGCTTGAGCCACGAATCTGATGCATGTTCCCACGTTTTTTAGCCACTGATTCCGTTGGTCCTCTTTCCATAAAGACTCCCACAATCAATCAAAGACATGATATTCTTCCAATCAATTTCCTTAATTAAACCTACCTATCAATTACATAATATTTGATTTCCATCCACTTCCTAAATAGACACTCTAGAAAGGAAAATAAATCTTATAACTCAATAATAAGCCATACAAATCAATGTATTTTTGTCATGGGATTTGCCAAATAAAATAGTTGATTCCAACCATAAAAATAATAAAGTTTAGTTTATGAAAAGGGGTAGCAATTAGACCGCTACAAAAATTATCTGAGCACAGCTACCCCTCCACTATGCTTATAAAAATAAAAATAAAAACTACGCCTCCACAACCAACACTTACGTAACACTACCGCTACACCACCATCTACTCCACCATATATCACTTTTGGTAGTATTAAAATAATTTTACTTGAGACAATTGAAATCTTCCCAGCTGTTGCATGAATTAACATGCATGAACTCCCAGAAGGGCTGATTAAACTACAACATACACGAGTTCCCATTTAGTTATTTTAATCTTTACTAGTCTCTTTCTTAAATATTTTCATTTTACCATATTCAACTTTAACTGGGTAAGTAACTGGTTTGAATGACTGGAAATGTTACTAATTTTCATTCATTTAACTTCCAAATGCTATGGAATATGTAGAATTGCAGAAGGAGAGAACTAAAATTGTGCACAGAACTGTCTCAAGTATGTCTCATGCACAAAGTATGAACAGCTAATCAAAAATAGTTGGCAACATTTTCAGATGCCAAAATATTGAACTACAATTTTTATCTTTTTTGCTAGCTAATGGTTGAGAAAGTTGAGGAGGAGAACTCTTGTTTTGATTAAACTTCTAAACAAACACTTAAGTCCTTCTTCAATATCTTGGATGCATGATTCCATCTGGCCTTTCACCATAATTAGATCATGTAGCTAGATGTAATTATTCGCGGCTAAGAAGTATGTAAAACAAATTAACAAAAGAGTATCGTGAATAGTAATCACGCTTTTAATACGTCATGGCCAGGTGTAATTCGTTGCGGCCAAGAGTAATTATATGCGACCAGGTGTAATTTGTGGCGGCCAAGAGTAAATATATGTGGCCAGGTGTAATTCGTTAAGGTCAAGAGTAATTATACGCAGCCAGTTGTAATTCATGGTGGCGAAAAGTAATTATATGCGGCCAGGTGTAATTCGTGGTGACCAAGAGTAATTATATGTGGCTAGATATAATTCCTGGCGGCCAAGAGTAATTATACGCAGCAAGGTGTAAAGCGTGACGGTCAAGAGTAATTATATGCGGCCAAATGTAATTCCTGGCGGCCAAGAGTAATTATACGCGGCCAAGTGTAATTCGTGGCGGCCAAGAGTAATCACAGGCGGCCAGGTGTAAGTTGTGGAGATGTTTATATGCTATGTCTCCCACCAAATTGACCCCAAAATGATTATGCAATATAGTACAATGAGGTTCATAGAAAATGCGATGCACGAGTGGAATTGACGCATGGTTGTCTGCTCTATACTCTATTGCTAATTCCTTTCCCCCATATTCAACTGTGCACATGATTTGAGCATCTTTTATGTTTTCTTCTTATTATCGAGGCAACATAATTAGAAGCTGAGATTTCTGAATGACACTGAATCTGAGTGTTCGCAAACATCAGCCAGCACCTTTTCCTTCGTTTCAAAACCAGACAAAATTCTTAATTAAACTTGCACACATCTCGTAATTGTTCATTTAATCCTTGACTTTATACAACTGGAATCTTAACAGCCTTGCATAACCTTGTAATCAGGATCCTCCTGTTTAATATCTTAGTCAATTAATGTCTCACAATTATCTTTGTGGGTGCAACAAATAACATATATAGCTGGGTGCTGAAAGTTGAAAATTGTTGCCCCAGGAAATGAGTTGAAGCCAATGAGTTTTCAAAAGAAGTTTATCTAATCAGTGCTTCCAAATGCAGAGGTCCATTCTCCATACTCTTACTAAGAGAATGACTGTGACGTTTTCTTTCCCTTGGGATTCTTCCATCAACCCCGTCTCAATGATTTCCTTATCGACCAACATAGGGAAATAACATAAATAATGAATACTTTAGCCAGCGTTAACTCGATTTATTTCAGTCAAATTAGCTAGGCTGAAGCTAGACTATTGTGGACGGACAAGCCTGCAAATTGCATATGGCTTTCCCATGTCTTTTCACTATTTACCAACACGGTGTAAGACTGGTTGTAGATCTGCAACTACCATGAAAACAGATTATAATATGTTAAAAGTGTTCTATGGTGGCTTTTAGAAAAAGTGGCCAATACTAGCGTCGAGAAAACTACATTTTTTTCTAGTGTATATTTTTTAATCAGTCCCTAACATCTTTATATGGTGTCTGTTATAATACATGCTTGGTTATATTCCATGAGAAAAATGGAGGGGAAGAAAGAAACCATAGTGATTCACATGACTAACCTCATTTTTGAACTTTCACAGAAAACTTCTAAAGTATTGTCATTCAACAAGTCACTGCCCAATTCATCTCCATCATCAACTGAGTAATGAATGAACCCAAACTAACAAGGAAAAAGAGGTTTGATGCTTAAGCAAGAATTTTGCTCAAAGTATACTGTATCTGGAGGGGAAACTACAGGTATAATGTTTCATTTACAACTACAATACTAAACATCAAAATTTCTGCTCCAAGATTTTCTTGGCTAGTGGTTGAGAATGTTGAGGAGGGAAACTCTAGTTTTGATCAACCGCCTAAACAAGGATTCTAGTCCTTTTTCCAGATCTTCAATGCTAGACCCCATCTTCCACAACTGATTTTGAACCTTGTCCAGATCAGTCTTGCTTGTCTTGGGACTGTTGAGGGAGTGCAATGCCGCATCAAATTTCTCAAAAGCATCTGTTTTTTCTTCTTCCTCTTTGGGTGCAATGCTCTTCCAGTTCATAAGTTTGGAAACCAAGAAAAATCCACTCACCCTTGATTCCACCTTTGCCCCTGCAATATAGGACAATGAAGACTCAAACACCCCAATCATGGCTGCTTCAACCTCATTTAACAAGCTAGAAATCTCAAAAATCTCATGGGTTTTTTCAAAAGCACTTGTGGTACTCTTGCTTTTGATACTTTTCAAATCTTTTAGAGACTTTTGGATCGCCTTCTTTGCCTTTTTTCTGGATGTTAAGTACCCTGCAAAGTCATTTGTATCCCTTCTTCTCCTCAAAATGGAAAGAAGGTTTCGTACATCTTGCTTTGTTTGGGTGGACACATCTTTTGTTGCGGCACAAATATCCAAGAGCCTGATATGCTTTTCCAGAACCTCTTCAACCAATAACTGGTGTCGCTGTTGGGCAAAGGCTTGTTGAATGCTTGGCAATAGAAGCATAACGTCCAGACGCTCACACAACATTTGAAGGCCGTTAAGCCTCAAATTCTCATCAACATGAGGAATGAGTGGGTGAAGTCTAGAGGGCAAGCTGGCGGAACGTGTGTGGCAATTGGATTTTGATCTCAAAGGACAAGAATCCATTTCTCTTTCCAATTGGAAACAAGGCAAACTTGTGCTGAGTACTGGATGTGGAATGTGATTTCAAAACTTGTGATGAGTTAGTGGATTTGTGGTTCTGTCCCTCTTCTTAGGCTCGATATATATAAGACGGAGAAGGAGACAAGGAATCTATTCCTCTCTTCAATTATCACTCAGCTACAACATGATTTTGATCTGGATCTACAACATCTTGCGGAGAGGTTAACGCAATGTCCCCCCACCAAATAGGTCCTAAAATGGTTTTATATGCAATATTTTACATGCTTGGTTTATAACAATTACAATGCACGAGTGGTATCGATACTCGTTTGTCTCGTCTGGCTTGAAAATGACAGCACCATCTACTCTCTTCTCCTTATCCTTCCATTAATATATATCCATTCTACACGATCTGAGCATCTTTGTAAGGACAGCCAAAACATTTTTCATTGTTTCTATACCATCAGAGATCCAGCATTTCCCATGTGATTCTCATTATTTCGATTAGATCATCGCCAAACTTCAGACAACAGGAATCTTTCCATCTTTGTGGTGAAACAGAAAACATAATGAACTTATAATAACTCGGAGCTAAATTTATTACTGTCCCCATTAGATCATCACCAAACTTCAGACAATCGAAGCTTCCAAATTTGAAGTCCAATATTTGGCTTCTCAGACACCACCATGCATTTTTATGCCCTTTTTTTGTTCGGGTTTATTCTTATAAACCTCCTCACTTTGTGAGATTCACTTGGAAATTTTCCGAAACAATTTGTTCTTCAACCCGTTGAGGGTAAAGTTGTCCAATATTTTGATGTATAAATAATTTTGGAACCTAAACTAAATTGGTTAGAAAGTAGGCAAGACAATCTTTTCTACAGTTCAAACCACATGCAAATTGAATTTCGGGAGTGTCCGTGGCAAGACCACAAAGTTTCGTCGGTTTCCAAATTTCAACAATGCGCCCAGGGTGCGATGAAATTCACCTGGGGCGCACGGATATGCGCCAGAGGCTCATTACCACTCAGCAATTGGTCAAACTTTTTGGGTTTGCAACGGACACTCCGGAGCTTCGATTTTAGCAAGGTTTGAGCAGTTAAAAAGTTTGTTGAGTTTACTTTTTAACCAAATTAGTTTGGATTTAAAACTATTCGTTTCATAAAAAGATATGACAAATTTACTCTCAGTGAGTTGAAATATAAATCACACGCTCGTATCTCCTTCACTTTAAATTGGATAAAGGCCTATAATATATTGATAAAGAGGATTTTTAAAATTCTAAAAAATGGTGGTTTAGTTGTCCTTCTGATCAAGAGACATTTTCGGTGATATAGACATTGAAATTTTGCTTTGTGAATGTATAAGACTTGTTTTGGGTGTATGTCTTAGGAAATTAAATTCTGATGATTATGCATATTTTGTGCGTTTTGATGAAATCTAGAATGCCTAAACAAATACCTTTGAACCGAAAATGCATGTACTGAATGGAATTTAGAATGAGTGGAAGGGTGCGAAAACTTGTTTTAGCCTTAGTGCCTTCGACAATCTTAGAATTGGTTTACTTTCAAATAACTTTTCATAAATCAAAATCGATTATTTTTGTGGTTCAATCCCACCATCTATTAGTACTTTGAATACCCTATTTATCTATATAAAATAGGTTTCGATCCGGTTTAACATTAGTTTGATTCAAAGATTTTTCTGAAATAATTTGTTGTTCAACACGTTTAGGGTAAAGTTGTCCAATATTTTGATGTATAAATAATTTTGGTACCTAAACTAAATTGGTAAGAAAGTAGGCAAGACAAGTTTTTCAACGGTTCAAACCACATGCAAATAGGAGTTCAGGAGTGTCGGGGGCAAGACCGTAAAGTTTGGCCGGTTCTAAAGTTTCTACAATGCGCCCAGGGCGCGATGAAATGCGCCAGGGGCGCAAGGATATGCTCCTGAGGCGAATTACCACTCAGCCATTAGTCAAGCTTTGCGGGTTTGCTCCGGACACGCCCGAGCTCCGATTTTAGCAAGGTTTGAACCGTTGTAAATCTTGTTGAGTGTACTTTCTAACCAAAGTAGATTTGGATTTAAAACTATTCGTAAAAAAAAAAAGATATGACAAATTTACTCTCAGTAAGTTGAAATATAAATCACTCTAATAAAACGTTCGCATCTCCTTCACTCTAAATTGGATAATGACCTATACGTATCGATAAAGAGGATTTTTAAAGTTCTAAAAGATGGTGGTTTAGTAGTCGTTGTGGTCAAGTGACATTTTCGGTGATATAGACAATAAAATTTAGCTTCGTAAATGTAAAAGGCTTGTTTTGGGTGTATATCTTAGAAAATTCCGATGATTATGCATATTTTGTGCGCTTTGATGAAGTCTGGAATGCCTTAAGAACTCTCTTAAACTCTTTAAGAAATGAACTAATACCTTAGAATCGGGAATGCGTATACTAAATGAAATTTAGAATGAGTGGATGGGTGCGAAAACGTGTTTTAGCATTAGTGGCTTAAACGATCTTAGAATTGGTGTACTTTCGAATAACTTTTCGTAAACCAAAATCTATTATTTTTGTGGTTCAATTCCAACAACTACTAGTACTTTTAATACCTTATTTATCGATACAAAATAGGTTTCGATCCGGTTTAACGTTAGTTTGATTCAAAGATTTTTCCGAAACAATTTGTGGTTCAACCCGTTGAGGATAAGTTTCCTATATTTTGATGTATAAATAATTTAGGAGCCCAAACTAAATTGGTTAGAAAGTAGGCAAGACAAGCTTTTCAACGGTTCAAACCACATGCAAATAAGAGTTCGGGAGTGTCGGTGGCAATACTGCAAAGTTTGGTCAGTTGTAAAGTCTCAACAATGCGCCCTGGGCGTGGTGAAATGCCCCAGGGGCGTAAGGATATGCGCCTGAGGCGCATTACCACTCAGCAATTGGTCTAACTTTGTGGGTTTGCTCCGGACACTCCCGAGCTACAATTTTTGCAAGATTTGAACCGTTAAAAAGCTTGTTAAGTGTAATTTCTAACCCAAGTAATTTGAATTTAAAACTATTCGTACATAAAAAGATATGACAAATGTACTCACAGTGAGTTGAAATACAAATCACTCTAGTAAAACGCTCGCACCTCCTTCACTTTAAATTGAATAAAGACCTATAATATATCGATATTTTGCTTCATGTATAAGGCTTGTTTTTGGTGTATGTCTTAGAAAATTCCGATGATTATGCATATTTTGTGCCCTTAGATGAAGTCTAGAATGCCTTATGCACACTCTTAAACTCTTTATGAAATGAACAAATACCTTAGAACTAGGAATGCGAGTACTGAATGGAATTTTGAATGAGTGGAAGGATACAAAAACGTGTTTTCACTGTTTTGGCCTTAGTGGCTCAGACAATATTAGAATTGGTTTACTTTTGAATAACTTTTCAGAAATCAAAATCTTTTATTTTTGTGGTTCAATCCCACCGTCTATTAGTACTTTGAATACTCTATTTATCGATATAAAATATGTTTTGATCCGGTTTAACATTAGTTTGATTCAAGGATTTTTCCGAAACAATTTGTTGTTCAACATGTTGAGGATAAAGTTGCGTATATTTTGAAGTATAAATAATTTTGGAGCCCAATCTAAATTGTTTAGAAAGTAGGCAAGATAACCTTTTCAACGGTTCAAACCACATGCAAATCGGAGTTCGGGAACATTAGCGGCAAGACCTCAAAGTTTGTCGGTTTTAAAGTTTCAACAATGCGCCCTGGGCTCGATGAAATGCGCCAGGGGCGCAAGGATATGCGCCTGAGGCGCATTGACACTCAGTAATTGGTCAAACTTTGCTGGTTTGCTCCGGACATTCCTGAACTCCGATTTTAGCAAGGTTTGAAAAGTTTAAAAGCTTGTTGAGTGTATTTTTTAACCAAAGTAGTTTGGATTTAAGACTATTCATACAAAAAAAGATATTACAAATTTACTCTGAGTGAGTTGAAATATAAATCACTCTAGTAAAACGCTCGCATTTCCTTCACTTTAAATTGGATAAAGACCTGTAATATTTCGATAAGGTGGATTTTTAAAGTTCTAAAAGATGGTGGTGTAGTAGTCGTTGTGGTCAAGTAAAATTTTTGGTGATATAGACTTTGAAATTTTTCTTCTTAAATGTATAAGGCTTGTTTTGGGCGTATATCTTCGGAAAATTCCGATGATTTTGCAGATTTTGTGTGCTATGATGAAGTCTAGAATGCCTTATGAACACTCTTTAAGAATTGAACAAATACCTTAGAACTGGGAATGCGTGTACTAAATGGAATTTAGAATAAATGGAAGGGTGCGAAAATGTGTTTTAGCCTTAGTGGCTCCGACAATCTTAAAATTGGTTTACTTTTGAATAACTTTTTGTAAATCAAAATCTATTATTTTTGTGGTTCAATCCCACCATCTATTAGTACTTTGAATACCCTATTTATTGATATAAAATAGGTTTCGATCCGGTTTAACGTTAGTTTGATTCAAGAATTTTTCCGAAACAATTTGTTGTTCAACCCGTTGAGGATAAAGTTGCCTATATTTTGATGTATAAATAATTTTGGAGCCCAAACTAAATTGGTTAGAAAGTAGATAAGATAAGTTTTTCAACGGTTCAAACCACATGCAAATCGGACTTTAAGAGTGTTAGTGCCAAGACCTCAAAGTTTGGTCGTTTAAAAGTTTTAACAATGTGCCCAGGGCGAGACTAAATGCGTCAGGGGTGCAAGGATATGCACCTGAGGCGTATTAACACTCAGCAATTGGTCAAACTTTGTGGGTTTACTTCGGACACACTCCCGAGCTCCGATTTTATCAAGGTTTGAACTGTTAAAAAGCTTATTGAGTGCACTTTACAGCCAAAGTAGTTTGGATTTAAAAATATTTGTACATGAAAAGATATGACAAATTTACTCTTAGTGAGTTGAAATGTAAATCACTCTAGTAAAAGCTCGCATCTCCTTTACTTTAAATTGGATGAAGACCTATTATATATCGGTAAAGAGACCTTTTAAAGTTCTAAATGTTGGTTGATTCCAACAACAACTATAATAAAGTTTTTCTTATGAAAAGGGGATCGCAGTTAGACTGCTTCAAAAATTATCTGAACACTACTACCCTCCACTTCCAATACTGTCACTGTAATACTACCTCTACACCATCATCAATTCACCATCTAGTCCACTATCACTTCTGGTACCATTAAAATAATTTTGCTTGAGACAATTGGAATCGTCCCAGCTGTTGCATGATTTACCATGCATGAACTTCCAGAAGTGCTGAATAAACTACAACATACCGGAGTTCCCATTTAGTTATTTTAATCTTTACCAATCTGGTTCTTAAATATTTTAATTTTACCATATTCTACTTTAACTTGAATGACTGGGCATGTTACTTTTTTACATTCATTTGCAAGTGCTATGAAAGATGTATACTGTAGAAGAAGAGAACTAAAGTTGTGCACAAAATTTTCTCAAATATATTGGTTTATACCACAAGGACAAAATAAAAAGTGTGTGCCAAAATATCGAACTACGGTTTTATCCTTTTTGCTTGCTAATGGTTGAGAATGTTGAGGAGGATAACTAGATCAATATCTTGGATGCATCATGCGGCCAGGTGTAATTATTCGCGTCTGGTCTTTCATCATAATTAGATCATGCAGCCAGATGTAATTATTCTTGTACAAGAGGCATGTAAAACACAAAAGAATTGTGAATAGTAATCATGCTTTCATACGTTGCGGTCAAGATTAAATATATGCGGCCAGTTGTAATTCGTGACGGCCAAGAGTAAATTAATGCAGCCAAGTGTAATTCATTACGGCCAATAGTAATTTCACGATTTTAGCTTTTGAGAATGGTGATTATCTATACAAACAGCCAAGGTGTGGAATTATTTGTTGAGGGCTTCAATTATTTGATAAAATGAAATATCTAATATAAAAACTTGAGTTTTTGGCTCGTTTAGTAAATGAGCCAAGCTCGAGCTTGACAAAGCTCATTTTGGCCCGTTTGCAGCCCAATGACTTGGGTACTCCCTTGTCAATTCATTTCTGTCAACATTATGGCCACATAAATTGCACGACCAAATCTCTAATCACCATTCTCTGCATTATCCCCAAATTCAACCAAGCACTTCTCTCCATCCACAGCTATTACAGCTAGCACACAGTTAACAACCTTCTTTCTTTGCACAATCAAAAGCATTCACAGTTGTTTCACTAACCATTTGATGCCAAATTTAGCAGAGAATAAGACAGCTCAGGGCTAAGAAATGAAAAATAAGATAAAATAGTTCCTATAAAAAAGGTATCCAGCATCTGATCATCTATAACAATATTGTACAACTTATCTGTTAATACTCGTCGAAAGGGAACTGAAGGAAGGAGGGTCGGCGCCAAAAGATTTCCAGTGAAGTGTAGAAACCTGCGACAATATTATGTGGTTCATCTACTGGGTTACGATCTAAGGGCTACCCTCAGAACCTTCAAGAATGGGGTAAAAAAAAAAAAATACTTCTGCTTTCCATTTGGGAATCGGTGAAGGAAACGCCTCTGGACTCTGGAGTTCACAGTTGCACAGATTACTCTACAACAAGGTTAGCACTTGCTGGAAATAATTGCTACCGCACATTTATCCCACTTCATCCAGGAAACAGGTTATCCATATATGCTTGATCAATATTAGCTAACTCTATATAAGATCTCATGAGTTGAAATTGTCATCGAGTGGTAGATTTAGATCAGGTACCGCAAACTTATTCCCTTGATTTGGCTGCAGTTCGGAAGAAACCTTTGGTGTAGGCGGTTGTTGCTTGGTGTCCTCGTGGTCACCTATTCTGACTTCCGGCGGCAAGATCAGAGGCATTGGGTCACCAGATGCTACGTTTTGCTGTGTTTGTCCAGGGCTTGATTCAATAGGTGCGACCGCTTTAACACTTTCCACCAGTGGCTGTGATTCGAAATTGAGCTGTAATACAAGTGCTCCAAACATTGTCTTACATGTTAGTCTTGCAAAAGTAATGTCTGCAGATAGGAATATTATCAGCAGAATGGAAAGGAAAAAGGAAACAATCAGGGACAAGTGCAAGGAGTATGTGCATATAGATTATGTACTATGAACACCCGCGAATTAGTTAAAAACTGGAACTTCAAACTACGCATTTCAGACTTTCGGCTTTTAAGTGTGTTCCTCGTTTAAATAAGACTAACTAATTGAGGGAAGTCATTTGATTGTTCAGACTGTCGAAGTGATACTTATGCTTCAAAAGGAAGTTCCTTGAGAATTTACGAGGCAGATACATTAATGTCAAGCATTCAGTAGGATTTTGTTTTCGACCGTTGTTACCAGAAACTCCAGTTGTATAGTCTATAGATCATCTTGTAAAGTCGTTCACAGCCCAATGGAAGACAGAACGTAGGATGAGGAAAAGCTGTGAAAGAAACGTAATGGGTGTATCGAATCCAGCCACCCAGTAAAGCTGCGATATTTATATTAGGGTTAACGAATGTACAAATGACATAAAGACCCTACAAGAATACAATAAATACAATAAGACCCCAATACTAGTTTCTACACTCCCCCTCAAACTGAGGCTGCGTAAGGAGCTTCAGTTTGTCCAGAAGATATTCATGTCGAGCTCGAGTCATTGCCTTGGTAAATATGTCAGCTAGTTGGTTTTGGGAGGCAACATGGGGAAGTGTAATCTCACCATCTAGGTATTTATCACGAATAAAATGGCAGTCCACTTCAATATGCTTTGTACGTTCGTGAAATACCGGATTAGATGCAATACGAACAGCACTAACATTATCAGCATATAGGGGCGTTGGAGTCTGAATGGGCACTCCTAGTTCCTGCATAAGTCCCCTAAGCCATGTGATCTCACCACAAGATGAAGACATTGCTCTATACTCGGCTTCTGCTGAGGACTTAGAAACTGTGGGTTGTTTCTTGCATTTCCAAGAGATAAGTGAATCACCAAGAAACACGCACCAACCAGTAGTAGAGCGACGAGTGTCAGGGCAACCAGCCCAATCAGCATCAGCATAGGCTCGTAACTGGGTAGAGGAGTGGGAAGGAAAGAATAGTCCTCGTAATACGGTTCCTCGAAAATAACGAATAATACGATGAACGGCAGTAAGATGGACCTGGCATGGATTAGAAACAAATTGACTAACGATGTTGACTGCATAACAAATATCCGGCCGAGTCATAGTAAGGTAAATAAGACGACCGACAAGCTGACGGTAAGTAGATGGATCCGAAAGCCGTTTACCATCATCACGTTTGAACTTGACATTCACCTCCATGGGGGTATCAACACATTTTCCATCAGTTAGATTTGCAAACTTAATCAAGTCCATGGTGTATTTCCTCTGATTAATACTATACCCATAAGAGGAGTCTTGTACTTCTAAGCCAAGAAAGTACGTCAATCGTCCTAAATCCTTCATCTTAAATGACTGACAAAGAAGATGTTTCAATTTCTCAATACCCGCGATATCATCACCAGTGATAAGGATGTCATCAACGTACAATAACAGAATTGTAATTCCCTGTGAAGAATTGCGGGTGAACAATGAGTAGTCATAACTACTTTGTGTGTACCCCGCGTCAAGAATAACCTTTCGGAATCGCTCAAACCATGCTCTTGGAGCTTGTTTTAGACCATATAATGACTTTTTCAGCCGACAAACCATGGACTTATCATGAGAGTAGCCCGGAGGAGGTTTCATGTAGACAGTTTCTTTCAAATGGCCATGGAGAAATGCATTTTTCACATCCATTTGAAAGATAGGCCACTTGCGCACAGAAGAAAGAGCTATAAGAAGACGTACAGAGGTCATTTTTGCGACGGGAGCAAATGTTTCTTCATAATCAATACCATACTCCTGTTTATAACCCTGTGCAACAAGTCTAGCCTTATATCTTTCAATGCTACCATCAGAATTTAGCTTAACAGAAAAAACCCACTTACTTCCAATAATAGAAGTGTTAAGAGGGGAAGGTACCAGATCCCATGTGTCATTCTCAAGTAAAGCACTTAGCTCTGCATCCATCGCTTCTTGCCAACAGGGTTCGTTAACTGCTTGCTGGTAAGAAGAAGGAATATCAATAGAATCCAAAGAAGTAAACAAGGAGTGATGTGCAAGAAGAGTGAGGCGGTCCGGAGGACGAGTGGAACGAGTCGACCGTCGCAAAGAGACAACTGGTTCAGAAGGAATGGGCTCAACCAAAGTAGAGGAGGGGAGAGGAGAACTTACAGGTTCGAAAGGAGAAGACTGACCTTGCTCCGGTTGGTGAAGGGAAGTTGTAGTACGCTGACCTTGTTTGCGCTGACGTTGGTAAACCAACAGCTTTGGGGCAGTAGTAGCACTTGCAATGGGATCCTCACAAGGATTTGAAAAATCGGGTAGTACAGGGAGAGACGATTCAGAGGATCGAGCAATAGAAACATAGTAGGAAATGCTTTCTAAAAAGACAACATGACGAGAGACACGAATGCGACGAAGTTGAGGATCATAACATTGGAAACCCTTTTGGTCAGGACTATATCCTACAAAAACACACATGGCAGCTTGCTTAGATATTTTCGTTCTTTCATGAGCGGGGAGATGAACAAAACACACACAACCAAATACATGTAACTGCGAATAGTCAGGAACACTACGAAACAAAGAAGAATAGGGAGATATATCCTTCAAAACCGAGGATGGAAGACGATTGATTAGATATACAGCTGTGGACACAGCCTCGACCCAAAACGTAGAAGGTATGTTGGAATAAGAGATTAGGGTCCTCGCAACATCCAAAATATGACGGTTTTTCCTTTCTGAAACACCATTTTGTTCAGGGGTATCGGGGCAAGTTCGCTGTGATTGTATCCCCTCAGTTTTCAAAAAATTTTGAAACGCCGTTAACATGTATTCTCCCCCTGAATCCGAACGGAGAATTTTTATCTTCCGATTGGTTGGACGATAATATTTCACCGTCGTATCAAATTGAGTCTGGCACATGGATAAGAAAGTTTTGAAATGGGAGAATACTTCAGACTTATGACGCATAAAGTAAATCCAAGTATACCGAGTACAATCATCAATGAACAAAACAAAGTATCTGTACCCCAATCTAGATAGAACCGGAGAAGGACCCCACACATCACTATGAATCAAGTCGAACGGTGAAGTTTTAACATTACTATGAACTGGAAAAGGCAAATGTACGCTTTTACTCAAACAGCAACTAATGCAAGATTTATTAATGCTACTCAAGGAAGAAATTTTGTCTTTCAAAGAACCAGAACAAAATAAAGTATCTAGCTTTTTAGCATTTGGATGCCCAAGTCTACGGTGCCACATATGCCAAAGTTTATTTGAAATAGAAAAATCTGAATCTGAATGAGTAAATAGACAAGTATTGCAATTCGGCCTCTCAAACTCCAGAGCATACAGGCGACCAATTCTACGACCCTTCCCCTTCACCATCCCAGTGCGACGGTCCTGTATAAGACATCCATCACGAGAAAAAGAAACGATGTTATCATCATCAACAAGTTGACCCACAGAAATGAGATTAGTAGTGAGCTTAGGAACTAGGAAAACATTTGGTAAACGAAGGGAAGAATTAGGAGTAATAGACATGGAAAGGTTATTAGTCCCAACAATGTCCAACTTTTCGCCATTTGCTGTAAGGATATGTGTGTTTCCAGAATAAGGTTTGGCGGAAGATGGACTTGTGTGTATGCCAGTCATATGGTTGGATGCACCCGAGTCAATTATCCAAAGAGGATTTATTATGGGAGAGAGGTGAGAGTTCTTACCAGACAAGCCAATGGCAGAGAAAGCAGAGGAAAGAGCGGAAGAAACAGAGCTTTGTACCAATTTTCGAATGTCATCATTAATCGGTGCCCCATTCTGCAAGCTAGTGGGAGAAGCCACGCCCAGTTTCACATCAGTATTGGACCCATCTGTTGTAACACCAGCAACATGATAAGCTTGGTGATTAGATTTCTTTCGGTTGAAATTTTTGCCCCCTTTCTGTTGAACTTCAACACACTCAGTTATAATATGCCCAGGCTGTTTACAATAAACACATACATTCTTCTTTTTACAGTGCGATACCACATGGCCAAATTCCTTGTATTCAAAACACTGAGTTTTGGACAAATCCCTTTGAAACGGTTTACCGAAGCCTTGTTTTGCAACAAAAACTGACTCAACAGTCCTTTTCCCTTCTAGAATAGCTTGTGTTGCTATTCTTGTCTCCTCTCGAAGAAGTTCCCCTAAAACCATATCCATGGTTGGTAGTGTACCACGGTTTAAAATATTACCCCGAATATTTTCATAATCTGACCGCAATTTCATCAAGAATTGCATCACTTTCCTTTCATCATATATGGTCTTCAGATTTTGAATACAACAAGCTGTGGTCATATTGCCCATGTTGACAAACTCATATTCAGCCCACAAATCCATGAAACCAGCATAAAATTCCTGTATAGTTTTCTCACCTTGTTCAAAGCTAAACATATCATACTCGATCTGAAACTTACGTGCGAGGTTTGATTGTTGGTAGACTTTCTCTAGATAATCCCACATCTCTTTCGCTGTTCGAAGTCCTCGCATCGGAATCCCAATACTGGTATTCACAGAGCCTAAAATCCATGATACAACTTTGGCATTGTTCACTCGCCACTGAGCCGCTGCCTGAATCGCCGCTGCTTTAGCTGCCTCATCTTTAGCTTTAGATGCATCAGGTGGAATTTCTGATCCATCAACATAACCCCACAAACCTTTCCCTTCAACGAAGAACTGAAAGTGGAATCGCCAAACAGAATAATTCTTTCCATCTAACTTTACTGCCAGGATTTCTCCTTTATCAGATGCCATTCAAAATCTCAGACTATGTAAAGAAGAAGATATCGATACGGAAGCAACCAAAATCAAAACGCGAAAGTTCTGAAACCAATCCAGGATCAAAGCGAACAAAACACGAGCCTTACTTGAGATCAAAACTCAATTAAGAACAAACCCTTCAAACGAACTAATAGATTTGCGCTTGCTCTGATACCATGTAAAGTCGTTCACAGCCCAATGGAAGACAGAACGTAGGATGAGGAAAAGCTGTGAAAGAAACGTAATGGGTGTATCGAATCCAGCCACCCAGTAAAGCTGCGATATTTATATTAGGGTTAACGAATGTACAAATGACATAAAGACCCTACAAGAATACAATAAATACAATAAGACCCCAATACTAGTTTCTACACATCTAAATAAGAAAAGGTGTTCAGTGTCTGGGAACTCTAACGTAATTATCTGTCAGGACTCTGGAGCCCTCTAAAGCTATGCCTTCGTGCATGAATATCAGGATCTCTGCGGCATATCAAGTTAGGAACAGAAGCCTGGCAATGCTTGAACCAATCAGGATCCCAATTGAAAAAACAACGAAGCGAAAAACGGACCAGCCAAATAATTTTCGTGTGCATTAAAAAAAGATGAAATGAGCTTCCTACTTAAATTAGTATTCAAGGTTGAGCTATCGGTTTGCATCTTTTAGTCCTTTTTGCTTAAATGAGTATTAACAAAGACTTGCACCGAAATAGTAAAACACCATACGGATCATAAGTGCATCACCACATGGATTCTAACATAGGCAGAAATTCAATGCCTTTCCGGTTTCCATATTTGTCTAATGACATCAGTTGAGATTGCAACATAATTATACAGGACATACTTCGACTGTTCTGAAGGCTATGTCCTTATTGATGACCTAAAAACTAGAAACGAAGCCCCAAGTTTGTCTAGTGTCATAACAGGATTTCAACACATCTTTTAACACAAAGTGCTTCACTCAATCAGATGTTCAATTAGAACAACATAAAATTATCTCAAACAGATATGCAATACTTTTCCAAACTAAACTTGTAGTGGGGTTTACTGAATGATTGCCAAACAAGTAGATTTTGTTCATCAGTTGCATGTCCGTGAAGATCCAATCAACTGAAACAGTGAAGAGGATTGAGAGCAAGAATCGGTAACATGCTAACCTTCAATCTCTTCAAGCTTTCATTTGTGGCTCTCTGTTTCTCGACAGTGGCACGTAAGGTTGCTAGTTCCTGCTCTGCCAGGGAATTTACACATTAATCTTCAGTACTTCAAAGTACCACAATACCATGGACAACTCGGTATATAAGCTCAAGGAAAACATACCCTCTTCAAATGCCTTCTTTCCTTTACAAGCAAGATCTCCTCTTCTTTAAGTTCAGCTAAGGTCTGCTAAAGCCATGCAAACGACAGTACGCTAATCAAACCAATAGAAAGAAGCAAGAAACAAATGTGTGTATCATTCTCCTCTGAAAGTTTTATTGTCTAGACAGAGGCACAAGAGGTACAAGACTGGGGATTGTCCCTTGATTGGTCTGTGTAAGCATTTTATGCTTTCGGAAAAATTATTGAGGATGCCAGATGCCCTATGAAATTGACAAGAGTTTACGACAACCAAACTTATAAAGACCAGAATTACCTTTTTCTTTTTTGCCCTCTTGCTGGTAGTTGTTTCATTTGTAGCAGTGACCTGCACATACCAATCATTCAGATATCATCACATAATAAAGTAAAAATCTCTTTGCCGATAACTATTTAACTTGATTTGCCGATAAACCAAAATAAAGCAAACAAATCAAATGAACAACATAAACTTTTCTTATAATTAAGTCCAAGCATCACAAAACTAAGATAGTTGAAAGATGTGCAAGTAAAATATTAGCCTTATAACACGACAGTCACGGCCAGGTCCACATTTCCTTTGCAAGTGGGAGATAAATTAACGAACCACTGTATTGGGGCAAAATAAACTTTTCCAGTCTACGAACTTATCTAACGTAAATGCATAAGAATATATCCTTCCACAATCCATGTAAGATAAGGGAGGTTTTGTGAATCAAATCCGATAGACTGATACCATCAACTACGAAAGAGCAAGAAACTTTCCATCAGGAACATCTTAAGTACTTCAATAACTAAGATACTGATCCATGTAACCCCTTCCTTCTCAGACATTGCAATATTGTGAAACCATGAACTAAACAAAGTCTCGCCGATCGGATAATAATAGAGAGCGAAGCAAAGCTCAACTCGTGAAACATTTCCTACTATAAAAATAGCATCTTCTAATTGTGAAAATAACCAGCAGTTATTTTGAAGTTATATGAACACCACGTCAGTGGTGTGCCCAACCCGTAGGAATTCAAAATCGCTGGCCAGAGTGATTGGATGAGGTGAAATAGTGCCAATTGGCCAACCATTTCCGGTACCCAATTGGCCGAGGAATGAGCTCCTCTCCATACCTCATCCCTCCATACTCCCACTTTTCGTCCACATCTAACAAGAGTTAACTTCGCCGCGTCAAGGCCCAAAACTATGATTCGAACCGTTCGCCTCGTAGAACATGCAAAGTGCTACAAGTCTCCTAAATATCAGTACGATAGGATATCGATATATAGGGTAAATAAGTTTACACATTGTGGCAAGAGTGTTTGAATGAGGTCAAATAGTGCCATTTGAGTAGAAGTTTTAGTTAGGTTAACTACTCGAACTAGTCCAACTCCAAAGGGCTTATTGTTATGATATGTTCTCTTGTCTTCGTTCCTATTTGCTGAAACTCTTTTGAAGATTCCAATTCGTTAAAGAAACATTCTTATTGCACTCGTCATATTTTGTTTTCTTTTCATCCCTTAAGTCGTTTATGAACATCATCGCTTTTTTTTTTTTTTTTTTCTCGTATCAAGTAACTAAATATAGAAATGAAGAGTAAAAGAGTAAAATCATTAACTCTTGTCCGCCGAAGAGTAAAAGAGTAAAATCATTAACTCTTGTCCGTTATTTTTAAGCTGGAAAATTTCACGTAGGCACCCGACCTTTCACACAAATCGCACATAAACACCTGACCTTTCTTAAATTTCATATAAACACCTGAACTTTCTAAAAACTCATCAATTCAACACCTGACCTTTATTAAATTTCATATAAACACCTGAACTTTCTAAAAACTCATCAATTTAACACCCGACCTTTATTAAATTTCATATAAACATCTGAGCTTTCTAAAAATTCATCAATTCAACATTTGCCATCACCATTTCGTCTAAAACCAAACGGAAAAAAAATTAAGTGCTTCGATTTTTTATTTGTTTGAAACAGTGCTAAGATCTTATTTTTCTGATTATTTTATCCTAAAGAATCATAATTAATTTTTGGCTCTAAAGCTCTCATTAGTTAGCATTAAGAAAGACGTATAATCAAATATCTCTTAGGGCTAACTAACGAAAGCCTTAGAATCAAAAGTTAATTATGATTCTTTAGAATAAAATGATCAGAAAAATAAGATCTTCGCACTGGTTTAAACGGATTGAAAATTAGAGTAATTAATTTTTCAACCATGTATAGATCATTTATATATTAAAAATATATGGTTAAAAAAATTAAGTGCTCCAATTTTCAATCTGTTTAAACCGGTGTGAATATCTTATTTTTCTGATTATTTTATCTTTAAAAATCATAATTAATTTTTGACTCTAAAACTATCGTTAGTCAGCCCTAAGAAAGTCGTAGAATCAAATATTTCTTAGGGTCAACTAACGAGAGCCAAATAAAATGATCAAAGAAATAAGATCTTCATATCGGTTCAAACGAATTGAAAATTAGAGTAATTAATTTTTTAACCATGTATAGATCGTTTATATATTAAAAAATATGGTTAAAAAATTAATTGCTCTAATTTTCAATCCTTTTAAACCGGTGCAAAAATCTTATTTCTCTGATCATTTTATCCTAAAAAATCATAATTAATTTTTGACTCTAAGGCTTTCGTTAGTTAGCCCTAAAAGATATTTGATTCTATGACTTTCTTAAGGCAGACTAACAAGAGCTTTAGAGTAAAAAATTAATTATGATTCTTTAAATAAAATGATCAGAAAAATAAGATCTTCGCACTGATTCAAATAAATAAAAAATTGGAGCACTTAACTTTTTTCCCGTTTGGTTTTAGTCGAAATGGTGATGGTAGATGTTGAATTGATGAGTTTTTAGAAAACTTAGATGTTTATATGAAATTTAATAAAGGTCAGGTGTTAAATTGATGAGTTTTTAGAAAGTTCAGGTATTTATATGAAATTTAATAAAGATTAGGTGTTGAATTGATGAATTTTTAGAAAGTTCAGGTGTTTATATGAAATTTAAGAAAGGTCAGGTGCTTATGTGTGATTTGTGTAAAAGGTCGGGTGCCTATATGAAATTTTCCCTTTTTAAGCTGGGACAATCTTTTTAGAATAACAATGCAAATTTTCTTACACAATCTATTTACAACCTTCTGTTACCCATTTCCAAGGGTAAAACCGTCATTCAATATCAATGAGCATGGCACCATAAATTTTGTGGGTGGCATTAGGTGCTCCCCAAAGGCAAAAAGCATTCGAGACCTATTCTCTGGCTTCGGATCCCCTGTCCGAAAATGCCTGTCCCCCTTCTCTGTCCCACCCTTAAAACAATGACATGTGTCCTCCCTAGCAAAATCAAAAAGATCACACCACACCCAATCCCTCCCTTTGTCTCGCCGACAATAGCTCACAGCCCACCTTAGAAAAAACATCGAGGTGAGGGTTTTGAAAGTTCTCTGTTCAATTTGCCATATTGATCGCTCTGTTTTCATGGTAGCTGCCGAATATAAGAAAACGAGATAGACTCCATGTATCAATGATTCTCCCTGATTCAAGTTGAACCTAAGATCCTGTCTTCCTCCTCTCCGGCCACAAACTATTTCTGTTGTCGGCGATGGTCCGTGGTGGGGCAAAGGAAAAGGTGAGAAGACAAAGGGAGGGATTGGGTGTGGTGTGATCTTTTGGATTTTGCTAGGGAGGACACGTGTCATTGTTGTAAGGGTTGGACAGAGAAGGGGCACAGGCATATTCGGACAGGGGATCCGAAGCCCCGATGGTCTCAGTCGAGAACGGAAAACCGAACCAAACTCTCTTCAACAATTTCAACAGTCCATATTCTCTTCCCTTCGTCACCAATTCAAACCAAACCCACGTCAAAACCCTAATCTTTCACCTATTTAAGCCCCTAATTCCATCACCAGAGCATACCCATTTCACAACCATGAGCTCAGGCCATCTCTTTCTCACCCGCTCCATCATCTCTCCGGCGGCGGAGGCGGGTATTCGCCGCCACAGAATTCCATTCCCCGGGAGAGTGATCGCGTGCGCCACGGTGGACGTGCGGCCGCCAGGTTTGACTGCGGCGGCCACAGAGGCGGCGGCGGTGATGGCGGCGGAGGCAAGGGTTCTGGTGGGGACCTACGCGAGGGCTCCGGCGGTGCTGGTGAGTGGCAAGGGATGTAAGTTGTATGACGTGGAGGGGAGGGAGTATTTGGACATGACGTCAGGGATCGCGATGAATGCGTTAGGGCACGGGGATCCTGATTGGGTGAGGGCTGTTACGGAGCAGGCGAATGTGCTTGCACACGTCAGCAATGTCTACTATTCTGTTCCCCAGGTACTATTCTGTTCCCCTGGTGAGAATTTCCAAATGATTTGGGTTTGTGTTTCTATGCTTATGTTCTTGAATTCTGGGTGTACCGTTGAGTGCAATTGTATTGGTGATGGCGGATTAAGTTTATGCTAAGATGGTCTGTTGAAGACATACTCCCATTGAATAGAAACAAACAATGGATTTTGGAAGAAAGATTTAGGCTTTTTGGTTCAAAGATTTTGGATTTTTATGAATTCTCCTTGATCTGGGTTTTTATGAATTCTCCTTGATTTGGGTTTTTATGATTTTTCGTTGATTCGGGGTATATTTTTTTGCTTATGTTGTTGTGACTCCTAGATATATATGCGTTGACATATTTAGTGGTAGTATGGAAATGTGTTTTTGTCAAAAAGGTCTGTTGAAGAGAAAGAAGCAATTGAGGACATTAAATCACCGTCCAATGGAGACAGATAGTGGATTTTAGAAGCAAATTGTTAGCCATCTTGATCAAATATTTTGGGTTAATGGTTTGTGAATTTAGAATTTTAGAATTTTCCTTGATTTGGTAGGTAGTTCAAATTCACCTTGAAGCGGTGGCTCTGCTTAGAGAACCTTCAAACACTCCATAAACATGGCTATCTTTTGATGCAGTAGGTATCAATTGGTGGTGCTGTTGTTGGTCATGATTTTTAATGGCTTGCTCATGATGTTTTGAACCCTCTATATTCTTGTGATATTTATTGCTCGTGCGAAAAGATTTCATATCTATTATTGAGAGGCCAACGGTTAACTGCTGCAGGTGGAGCTCGCAAAACGTCTAGTGGATTCTTCTTTTGCGGACCGTGTCTTCTTCTCAAACAGCGGAACAGAAGCAAATGAAGCTGCTATTAAGTTTGCGAGAAAATTCCAAAAGTTTTCAAATCCGGATGTGAAACAGCCACCTGCAGAGTTTATTTCATTTAGTAACAGCTTCCATGGGAGGACCATGGGTGCTCTTGCTTTGACTAGCAAAGAGCAGTACAGAACACCTTTTGAACCAGTCATGCCAGGTGTCACTTTCTTAGAGTACGGGAATATCCAAGCTGCAGTAGAACTGATTCGAACCGGAAAGATTGCTGCAGTATTTGTGGAACCTATCCAAGGTGAAGGTGGCATATACACTGCCACCAAGGAGTTCTTGCAAGCCCTTCGTAGCGCTTGTGATGATGCTGGCTCTCTCCTGGTTTATGACGAGGTAAGCTGCTATCTTTTGGAGATGATATTGGTATGCAATATACATACACATGCTGGGTTGTGTGTTCCAGTTGTCAAGATGTTCTATCATTTCAAGTTGTTACTTGATCTCCTATTTCACTGGTATATAACGTGAGGCAAGTTTCTTTGAGGTGGAAGTAGGAGATTTGTGATGCATTGGCTGGATGCTCGCAGGAAACTTGTTTGCCTTTTACATTTTCTTTCTTTTCTTTTTGTAGGGGCCACTCTGATCATAAAACCACCTCCGCATTGTACGCATATTAAATCACAAGCCTACTGACTAATGTCTACTTGATTTTACTAATCACAGTAGGTCGAAAGGAAAATAAAGAAGATAAATGAAGGGCAGAGGAAAGTTGGTATAGCTTTATTTGCTTCTTTCAGCTGGTTTTTTGTTGTTCGAATGGTGAATGGGTTGAACTAACAGTAAAAATGTTATTTTGACACGAGTAGCATAGTAGCTCCATGTGAGATAAAATGAAAGAGTTAATATCAGAGGCGGGGGTCAGAATTTTTTTTATCCTGGGGGTGGAGCCAGACATAGTTTGCTGTTTCAATGTTTATTGCGGCTGTAATGATATTGTAGGACACAGCGTTGGATTCACTAATTCATATGGAACGCCATGAGATCTGAAAGTATGAAGCTTCATGTCTTTAATTACGAAAAACATATGAAAGATATGACATTTGCATCTCTCTCAAGTGTGTTTGTATCATCTTTGTATGACAATTTTCTCATTCATATAACCAACTACTATAACTTTCTGACTCTTGTTATTGATGAGCTTTTGATCATTGTCCCTAAACTCCCTATTGTTTTTTATTCCTAGGTTCAATGTGGCTTAGGCCGCACTGGTCTCCTCTGGGCATACGAAGCCTATGGTGTATTCCCAGATATTATGACTCTTGCTAAACCTCTCGCTGGAGGTCTACCCATTGGTGCCGTATTACTAACTGAAAAGGTTGCTTCTGCAATAAAATATGGTGACCATGGAAGCACTTTCGCCGGTGGGCCCCTCATTTGCACAGCTGCCATTGCTGTTCTGGATAAAATCTCCAAGCCAGAGTTCTTGGCCAGTGTCTCCAAGAAAGGAAAGTATTTCAAGGAAATCTTGATACAGAAACTGGGGGGAAACTCGCACGTGAGAGAAGTACGAGGAAGGGGCCTTATTATCGGGGTAGAACTCGACGTATCTGCGTCAGCACTTGTGGATGCGTGTCGGAATTCCGGTCTTCTTATATTGACGGCGGGTAAAGGAAACGTGGTTAGGCTTGTGCCAC
This sequence comes from Rhododendron mucronatum var. ripense, assembly GCA_019656295.1. Taxonomy (NCBI): domain Eukaryota; kingdom Viridiplantae; phylum Streptophyta; class Magnoliopsida; order Ericales; family Ericaceae; genus Rhododendron; species Rhododendron mucronatum. The sequence continues at coordinate 2,234,469 of BPLT01000050.1, read as the reverse complement.
CGTTGGTCATTTCTGAGGGGGAATTGGATCGTGCAGCGGAGATTTTACTGGAATGTTTGCCGGTGCTTGATCAGAGTAACTCAAAGTAGGGGCTAGGGAGAAAATATTCCGACTGTCAGTGTATTGTCGCTCCTAGATTTAGTGGAGTAGAATTTTCATGTTTGTATTGGCCTTCTCTTTGTGATTTAGATAAATAATTATTCGCAGTAACCCATAAAGTACAAACAATAGGTTATAAAAATAATATGCCACTCAGAAATTTCAAATAGCACATGCATATTCAATAAAGCATTTAACAATGAAACATACACATTCGCTATTCAACTAACGTTGGTGTCTGCGATATCTGTGTTTTTCCTACGCGACTTATCGTAGACCGTGTCTCATTTCATTTACCAAATCAACATTTTGAAAAACACTTTTTAAACATATCACGTTACCAATGAGGCTACCACGTCCAGCTCCATTGGCAACACACAAAATGGGCTACCAAGTCTGGCTACATTATAGTTTCAAAAATCTATACACCTTAACTAATCTGGACTCATGAAGTTAATAACCGGGCAAACCTCCAGACTCCAGTGGCCCCAAGTTTTGGAACGTTTCCTTTGGTGTAGGGTTTTTATGAGTTTTTTTATATTCAATTCCCTCGTTTCATGTGATATTTGTTTGATAATGGGTGTCCGGGTTAACTTGCGCACACCTCGACTAATCTAGGCCCCTGAAGTTAACAAGAAGGCAAACCTCAAGTGACCCTAAGTTTTGAAACTTTTGGCTTTTGTGAGATTTGACCTTGCAACCTCTTGAGGCAAACCTTTGGTTGCTGACGCACTCTCATGTCCACTCGGCCAAACCCCTTGGGGTTCAGACGGGGTTTTGTCTGAAGTGATACATAATACTATGGGCACTTCACTTTGTTGATTAGGAGATGTTAACATAAAGCATCAAATCTAAACCAACTGGCAATGAGTTGGGAAACTGCTCCGGCTCATGTACTAGTTTTGGACCATTATAAAATTTGAACAAGCTCTGACACTTCTCACATGCACGAGCACAACTGCCCACTGGCATGTGGTGAGGTAACAGAAGAGATGAATCCCAAAGATTCAAACTGCTATTATGGCACAAACAGAAAGGGATCAATCTATCAGGATGAAATAGAGAGTCTTGTTTCAGAAGTCTTCGAAAGCCTAGCATTAGCCCAGCAACAATATTAAATTATCCAAAATCAAAATCAGTTGGCAATTGATTGCTTTAAAATCTGATGTCTTCACATATACTGCTGTCTCAACTCTCAACTCTCAATATAGTTGTTGGCTCCTAGAATTCGTTTGGTCCCTGGAAAATGTGGTGAAAAGAGGACTTTGTAAACTTTGATATTGCAACCAGACGCCACTTAATTGGGTTTTCACTGGTCTGGTTGAAATTAAATCTTGTTGGAAGATAATTTGACGCTTGGCAGATGACTAAATAGGTTTTTCCCCCTCTCATTTTAATAACTGTCGTTCTCATTTTAGGTTTGGTTGCTTTGAAATCTAAACTCTTCTCTTTAAATATGATATGACCAGAAATGCTCAGAAGTATTGGATATGCAATGCCTTTCTGTTTGCCATATATAAAGGACTGCATTAAGATTTACGCTTTTCATTTGTTGTTGAGTCCTATCTACTCTTTTTAGTATAGGATCTTGAGTTTGAAGAATTTTTACTGTATTCTGTCTCTTTCTTGTTGTTAAGGTTGGAAGGAAAACTCTTGTTTGTGTGCTAGGGGTACCGAATCACATGAGATATGCAGATTTCTGTCAGTTTTGTGGCTCATTGACTCATTCATTCAGCATATATTGGAAATGCGAATTGTCAGGTTCAATTTCTGAAGACTTGTTGCCTTCATTTTTGGAAATAAGTGATGGTTGTTCTTGTTCTGAATTTGGTTGTGATTGTTTTCTATCTTGCTTGAGGGTCTAGGAATGATGGAGTGGAGGATAAGTATAGTGTCCTGATAAGGTTTGACGATCAGAGCTCGACCGATGCTTTCTACAAGCATTTCAATAGCTCGACCGATGCTTTCTACAAGCATTTCAATGGGAGACACTTTTCCTCACTTAAGGTTTGTTTTGGTCTTAGTTATTTTCTTTATTTTCCACTGATGCTGAAGAGTTTTCTTTGAAAACTTGTTCTTTTATCATGGATGTTTATATTTTGTTTTGTTTTCTTGTGTTTACAGGTGGAGGCTTGTCAAGTACTTTTTACGTTTGATGTGCAGTACACAGGTTCAATTGAACATGCACAGAGTACACCTGCAAGCTCAACAGAGCAGCCCTCATGTGTAGTCTGTCTCGGCTTGTTTCTTTATCCTCAATGTTGCAAATTAATATCCATTTCTTGTTTGTGTTATGAAGGTAATTGCGTGTTTCTTGTTTGTTTTACCTATGCTTTTCTACACTTCAATAGGAATACCATCTGGCCCTTAGGCCTTACCCAGTCTCATCCGCTTCAAAGCATTGGCCACGTCGGACTTTTATATCCTATGAGAGAACTCGTATTCTAGACTCTCACCAAGGCCACCAAATAACTCCTTGCCAAAGTCGTCAAGTGTTTCTCATTCAAAAGCTTCTCAAAGTACTCCCTCCGCCCCATAAAGTTGGTCCCCTATAAAATTACGTAAATTTTTTGAACTTAAAAATAAGGAAAAATGATGGCCCAGGACATGTTTTGATAATTAATACCTTTTAAGGGCATGCTAAGAATATTTGTTAGTGAACAAAATGTCTTTGGCGGGTATTAATTATCAAAACACTTCCTTGACCGTCATTTTCCCTAAAAATAACATATTTACTAAAAGAATTTTGCAATTTTTTTTGCTCCGTTCAAAAGATCTCGTCAAGATCTATCAAACAAGATCCATATTGCACAAAAAATTATTTCGATAAGTACCTTATTTTTAAGCTTAAAAATTGCACGTAGTTACGTAGTGGCCTAACTTTATGGCGCAGAGGGAGTACATTTTTAATCTATCCTTGATCTCCTCATCTTTCACAACTCCCTCGGACCATCCCCTTTTATACACTTAACTTGAGAGAAGTCTATGGTTTCTTTTCTCTCAGCTTGGCGAGTTTATTAATGTACTTCTCTCCATCTTTACTATCGAATCTAGCATAAAAATAATCATAAGCTCCCAGGTTAGCTTCCTTAACGGCTCTCTTAGCTTCCTTGCAAACTTGTTTATAGCTCCTATAAGTTTCCTCATTCCGATCCTTTTCCACTTTTTAAAGCATTCCTTTTTTGCTTTTACAATGGTTTGAACCTCGTCATTGACATTCCTCCACCAGGTTTCTTTAGATATAGAACCTTTCCCCTTTGCCTCTCCAAGAACCTCTTTCGATACCCTTCTAATAGTGTCAGCCATTGTATTCCACATACTATTACCATCACCATTTAAATCCCGCCTTGCTTAATTATGTACTTCCAAAAGGATTATATCTTAGAAACAGGACCCGCAAAGATAATGAAAGCTTGTTGGATATAAGGTTTTACGTTATACTAGTTACATGGATAGTAAGTTTTGTAGGTTGGCAATTTGAGATTTGACATATCAATGAAAGAAGTATGTAAGAGGCAACAAATGTTGTGGCATTTTCTTGTTTCAATCACATTGCAGAAATATACAAGCCAAACCGAGCCTTAAGTCCCAATCAATTGTAGAAAAAATGATTAGACTAAAAAAAACTGTTTACAACTAATAGAAAGGAAGAATGAAAAACAAAAGGAAAAGTCATGGCTGCACTTGCACTGCAATATGGATATCAGGATATGTCTCCAGGTTATGAAGCAAAAGGCTTGAAGAGTTTGCACTTTCTGTTGAATATTGAAATTTGTTCTGTGTTTACTTAAACATATTAGCTTGTTAAACCACGAACTCTGTAAAACTTTATGCTATTTGGAAATGACCCAACAATGTGTGTTAAGCTAATGCTCTTCACATATGTTGCACATGGAGGGACAAACAAACTGATTTGATTAAGGTTTATGTACACTTGAAACTTTGAGATCGTACAATGTAAAATTGTTGATTACCATCTCATCTAGAAGCTTAAGCTATTGGGAATTGACTTCCTGCGAAAGTATTTTGTTCACCTCGAAATTGTGATAGGAGTATCTGATTCCTGCTTGCTGCTAGTCCTTTATTAACCACATTGACATACTGATGACTGTTCCAAGTCTTCCTGACATTGTCAAACCGGAAGTTGAAAGCTGATTTGTAATTTTGCTGGAATTAATCTTATTTTTTTGCATTTGCTACAGAGAGGTTGGACCAAGACACTAGTGGAGTTCTCACAACTATCTGCAATCATTCTTTCCACTGCTCTTGTATTTCTAAATGGACAGATTCTTCTTGCCTGGTATGTAATATGAATTTCTTGTTGCATGGAACATATGGACAAAGAATTGTGATCTAATTAGCTCAGATACATCTTGTAAGCCTATGCATAGGTGTTTGTTATGTGTGCCATTCCGTCTCCATATTTTTCCTACATATCTTTTTTGTTGCTGGGCACAAGCCAGATACTACCTGGATGATCATATCCCCCATTCTGGGCGAATGGGACACTTTGAAGACACGACGGCTGAAAGTGAAATATTTAGTTGAAAACTCGGTCGTTCGTTTGACCCTATCAGAGCCAGGCCTCAATATTACAGAGTAAGTGAATACAGCGATAGATATTGAATTAGGGGGAGGTTAAGTATCATTGTTTTGTTTTCATGAGCGGGAGAAAACAGAAAGCCACTTACATGGCCATTACTGCTGACTGGTCTTTTACAGGAAGCCTCCCAGTTTTTTCTTCGCCTCGTCAACTTTCTTTAGTCTTTTCTTTTTGGGTTGGAGGTCTCTGCAGCTCTTTAAATGTGGCTATCTAGGAATTTTTTATGTTGGATTTCAGTGCCCCAACTATGTAGTCACTAGTCAATAGTTATGGACTTCATGTTTGGAGATCGTTATACGGGCTCGAGCATCAAGTGCATGTACTTTTAATATTTCTGATGGGAAAAGATATTGCAACAAGAAGAAGGAACAAAAAACAAAAAAAGCATGTCTAACCAAGAAAGAAAGTAGAACATAAACTCGTAACGTTTGTTATTCCCAGCACACAAGGCTTCTCGGTTACAGCATGATCAGGAAGAGGTGAGAGGTTGCCACCTTACCTCCACTTGGAAAAAACTGTGGTTGTTGTCATGGTAAACACACTAATTGTGGTGTGTGACATGGCCCTTTTGCTTTGGGTGTGGAATTATATTTTCACTTTCATCATCCTACTTATGCCATGCCATGAGGATTGTTTGGATTGTGGAAATGGAACTGGGGTTGACTTGTTCTATACTTGTTATTGCAGGTATGCCGATATTGCCAGCAGCAGCCTGAAAAGTCAATTTGTTTTGTTTGCCAAACTTCTGAGAATCTCTGGATTTGTGTTCTTTGTGGTATTGTTGGTTGTGGAAGGTAACCATTGAACTTTTCTTTTGATGAGAGATTACTCTACCCTCAGAAGGAAAGATTAGCACTATCATCATCTGCAGGTATAAAGAAGGACATGCTATAACACATTGGAAAGACACACAACACTGCTACTCTCTTGAATTGGATACTCAGCGCGTGTGGGATTATGTTGGAGACAACTATGTCCACCGTTTGATTCAATCTAAAACCGATGGGAAGTTGGTTGAGTTCAATCAATGTGCGCATGTTGATGACGGGTGTGGTAGTTGCAACTGCAGTGTTGATCCTGGATTTAGTGAAGCTCTCCTGAACAGTAACGTTGAATCTGTAATGTTTCTTTCTCCATTTTTATTTGGGTTCGTATGTAACTCTTGCTCCAGTGCTTTCTTGGTTTGCTCAGCTATTCCATGGTATTACGTAGCTTCTAATCTGCAACACTCATTTGATATTAATCTGCAGATTATAAGTGAGTACAATGACCTTCTTACTACGCAACTTGAGAACCAAAAGATAGTAAGTTCATACTTCCATTCCGATAATTTAGTGATTCAGGATGCGAGTTCTTACTTCAGTATGACATCTGACTTAATGCCCACCAAATTGGTGGCATCGGTTGTCCCGGGAATTGGATTCTCTGATAATTGCCCAGTCGATTTTTTTGTGGGCATATATAGTGAAGATATTTGGATATTTAAATTTTCCTTCTTTTTTAATTAATAGCCTCTGCTTTCCTGATAGTATTTTGAGACTTTAATTCGAGAGGTGGAAGAAGAAACTGAAAGGGAAATATCTGAAGCTATTGAAAAGGCTGTCAGCGGCAGTCAGAAGCTGCAAAAGATGCAAGCCAAGCTGGATAGATGTGTTAAAGAGAAGGGATTTCTTGACGAGGTGGTGTTCTTTTTCTGCTCATGAGTGGGTTGGAATCTTTACTTATCTATAACTGTTAGTTGACCAAGTTGATAACCCCCTCCCCAGCTGCTGGGTGAATTATGTCAAGCACTGGTACTTCTAGAAGCAAGTCATATCAGTGTCTGATGCCCATACTCGGTTGCTCCCGGATGCATCTCTGATACTTCTTGGGCATACATAATTAGAAATTAGTCTTTGTGTCTTTTCATTTTTCATTCAAGCTGTGGATACTCCAAGAATCAGACCTATCTTAGAATTATGATGAAGATTTCTTTTATTTGTGGTATGAGATTAATAGTGAAAAGGTAAGAGCGTTTTCAATACTTTGCAATTTCTGTAGAGATGAAAAAAAAAGGTAAGACCGCAATAGTGAGATTAAAGCATGTCAAATTTGGTCCAAGTTCGTCCCCACATAACTTCATGGTTATCATGCAAAGATGAGTTAACCTTGACGTGGAAATTTTTTGGTAGATTGTTGTAGATTCTGGTATTAGTAGTGACAAAATTGCTTTTCTAATATGCGTACATACATGCTCTACATATATATATGAAAATGGCCATATTCTTCAGGTATTCGTGTCCTAATTTTTTGAAGAGTTTCAATTCATCTGTTTACTGTCACAGTCATAAGTTATATCTCTCGTTTGTATCCATATGTTCATGGACGGAAGTCTTATTATACTGAAGTAGCTAGTTTTTTTGTAGACAATTTCTTGATCTTTTTCCTCTTGCATGCAGCTCAACGAGAATCTATTGAAAAACCAGGAGATATGGAAGGCAAAGATGTTGGAAATTGAAGCAAGGTAATACTACCTTCTATTTTTATGTAGTTCATGAAGCTTTCATGGAATAGTGGAATTCCGGCTCATCTACCATGTAGGATAAATAATTATCCATATCAAACATAAAATTTACAATCGATGGTCATAGAAGAACAGACGTTAGCTGTTACACCATACTCCCTGCCATTTGATCGAATTTCACTCCTTGGAATTGTTATTTGAAGAAATTAACCTCCCTTTAACTTAGTACAAAAGGGGATAAATGTGGCTCCCTCTAGTATAAATCACCGTTACAGATATTTAGCCGTTTACTCCATTGTTTGCAAGTTCCGAAAAAAGCAATCAGTTAGGAAACAAGGAGGACTGGTTATTTTACACTACAGTTTAATGTTCATAATCTTTTACTGCATTTTTCCTTCTTTTTTTTCCCCCCTTCTCTAATGAATACTATTCCAGGGAGAACAGGTACAGGAATTGGAAGAACAGGTACTTCCTCAAAATCGCACAGGCTTCAGCTTCTGAATGCTATTTTCACTGTGGATGCAATTTTAAATGAGATGAGAATCTTTGTCATGTATATGCAGCTTAGAGAGTTGATGGCGTGCTTAGAAACAGGGAATATGGTCGAAGAGCTACCAAAATTGGACGAAACAAAGGATAGCAGTGTATGACCAGTGCTAGAAGAGTCTGCCTTAAGAAGTAGCGATGACAGCGACAAGAAGTAAACATGAAAGTGGCTGAAGGACTTGTGATCCGGGAACGATTTAAGGTAGTCTTTGGTTTGCTTGATTGAATTTGGGGATGGTTGGAATGGTCAGTCATTGACCTTCACTGTAATGAACTATCACCTTAATTGGTTCGCTTGATTCCATTCATATCCAGCTTCATTCCAGTATACCAAGCCCCTTATCAGAGATGATGGATTTGTTCCTAGGGGTGGATTTGTTCTTGTTCCAGCATTATGTGAAATCAAAGATGATGGTGAAATTTTGAGAAATTAAAAATTTAACACTTAGATTCACTTGCCAGTGAAAACCTTTTGGATTTGTATTCAGGTACATTGAGATAAATGAAAAGACAAATTCTTTGTTCGGAAACCATTTTAGTTTTAGTTTTCATTTTGTTTCTAATCATTACTCTACATTTTTTTCCAATCATTACTGTATTTTTTCAATTATTACTTTCTTATCTCTCTCTATCTCTCTCCAATCATTACCCCTATCTTCAATCATTACCCTATTTCTCTCTCTATCCACTGCCAAAACTAAACTAAACTAAACTCTCAACTAAACACTACCAAAAATTGATTATTTACTTGTCATTTATAGTTTGGCAAACCAAGTAATTAATTTTCACACCTCTCTTTTATCGTTGCACTTTGATCCTTTTATCTGTTACTTTGCAAGTGAATTTGTAGTATTAATCTTTCTATATGTATAAATGTCCTTGTGCGAAAGGATAACGTTGTACCTTCACATATAAGAACATAAAAATAGAGTTTAATTGATAAATAAAAAAAAGAAGCGGGAATATCAGTATGCTTCTTATGCAATAACAAAAATATGAAATTATGTCACTCAGATTTTGGATTTTGTTCCCTTTTTTGGGGATTTTGTATCTATGTTTCTTGCCTTTTCCTTAAAAACATTATTTTAGGGAAAATGACGGCCAATTATGTGTTTTGATAAATAATAACTGCCAAGGATATTTTTCAGTATTCACAAATGTTATTAGTTTATCTTTAACTGGTATTAATTATCAAAACACATAATGGGCCATCATTTTTTCTAATTGAAGGGAAAACTGACGCCATGGAGGTGGGCCCATGGACTGGCCATTTGACTGATGCCACGAAAAATGGAGAAGAGAATGGCCCAGTTGCTCTTTAACTGCCCATGAATAAGAAACAACATGTATGGGTAATGTTTGGAACTGCTCTTAACCACCCATTAGCCCACGATGTGCTGACACTTGGCACAATGGAGTGAAATCAGAAGATATTCACATACAAAAACAGTAGAAAAAAGGGGTTTTCACACCAATCAATCCCAGCTTTTAAACCAAAGTTCTTCCAGCGAGGCACCTATTTTACTTTTCCTGCATTCACTCAATTACTTCTTCAAGTAATTCGGGTTTTACTTTTTCTTGTACTCAACTTTATTATTCCGACATAATAAAGTTCGTTTTTACTTTTACGTTGCTCTCTTTCCTACTCGGTTAGGAAATAACTAAGTACACGCCCGTTGTGGCAAAACCACGAACCATCACTGCAATCTAGCCCTTAGGTTTGCAGCACTTTCGTGTTACAGTTAAGAAGTCAGAAAAGGGACACTCAACCCTTACGTTAGACGCGACAAATCTTGATACGCCCGCGCTCAGTTCTTGAGCCATTTCGTGACCAAACACTTAGATATTTTTTTGCTCAGTTTTATCATGTAGATTTGCCGGATCATAATCATTTCTTTCCAATCGCTGCGTTAGCTTTCTGATTGGATGCAGATACTACATCACTATGTAAAGCTCTTCCTTTTATCACGATTTTAGCTGATGTGAATGGTGATTATCTGTACAAACAGCCAAGGGGTGGAATTATTCGTTAAGGGCTTCAATTATTCGACAAAATGAAATATCTCCGACACTTCTTTGTTCAACAGAAAAAGGAGAAAGTTCAAAGGGATATTTTATTCGGCATGGTATTGCACTTTTAAGTGATAGGTGATGCAGTAAAGATTCGAATAGTATCTCAAGTTTCTATCTATTCGAATCTTTATGTGAGTTTTGCACTAAATTGTGTGATGCCTATTTTCTCATCTGTTTATGGAGTAGTAAACCCTCATAGATTGTCCCTTCATTTCTACTACCATTTTTCGACAGTTCGAGCTTCGGTGATCTAACTTATAGACTAAACTTGAGAATCAATCTCATCTTCCGCTAAAGGATGGCTCAAGTATGCCCGAATCTTGTATGAATTAACCAAACACCTCAATTGATAATACATAGTCGGAGGTTGAATTCGAGGCCAAATAAAGGCTTCGTGGACTTCTAGCTAGAAATTATTACTTCCTCCATTCCATTTGTGGTTGTACATTTTCGTTTTTCGTGGTGTTCTTTCAACGCTTATATCTCTCAATCTACAATGTTTTTTCATAATTTTAAAAACTTTGTATTATAGATCTAATCGAGAATTATCAAACAAGGTCCATATTGGATATTTTCAGTATTGGATATTTCTGAAAATTCAAATTGGAAGATATAAATATTGAAAAAAACGACACGAAAAACGAAAATGGACAACCAAAATAGGACGGAGGGAGTAGGTGACTTGCATCGACTGGGTGATAAATTATTCAATGATCTTGTTCCTATTCTTTGCATAGACGGCGTTACCAAATTAGTAAATTACTCCCTCCATTCTATTTTGAGAGTCTAACATGAAAAGTCGTGTCATTTTTCAAATAAAAAATCAACTACTTCCGTATATAATTTTTTGAATTTTTTGCACCGAATTAAAGTACTATTCGAGATCTTTAATACGGTGCGAAAAATTTGAAAAATTATGCACAAAAGTAGTTAATTTTTTGATTTGAAAAGAGGTAAGAGAGAGAAAGTGAGACTGTCATTGTGGAACAGAGATAGTAATTTCCAAAAAGAATGCCAAACCCAAAATCCTAGGACACCTAGGGGGTGTTTGGGAGCCTAGTTTTTGGCTTTTCATTTTTAATTTTTTGGCTTTTTGACTTTTTGTCTTTTTAGTTAGAATGTAATTTGAATCTGGTAGAGTGTTTGGAAGCCTATTTTTTGGCTTTTCATTTTTAGTTTTTTGACTTTTTAAATTATGGTCAGAATGTCTTTTGAATCCTGGTAGATGTTTGGTTGAATATGTGCAGAATGAATTTTTCAAGAGGAATAGTGTTTAGGAGAGTTATGATGAAAATGAATTATGTACTATTTGTTTTACCAGGTTGCCCTTTGTGTTTTACTGGTGTATTGGCACCATTAACTTCGTGTTTTACTAGTGTATTAGCACCATTAACTTTGTGTTTTACTAGTGTATTAGCACCATTAACGGCTGAAGATAAAAGATTAGCTTACTTGCTAGAGAATTATTATTTTTTGAAAGGCGGTGCAATCTCTTTATATTTTATAGTATTTTTTTTCTTAAAGAAACGAATATATGGTTAGGCATGCAATGCTATACAATATGGACATGTTCTTTTTGACTAGAAGCTTTATGCATTATTGAACATAAAAGAACGTAAAATAGGCAAAACACCACCAGAGCACCTAACTTCTTCAAGGGTATTTTTGTAAAAGAACGTAAAATGAGAAAATGGGAAAATGGGAAAAACACCTCCAGAACACTTTTTGACTTTTGCTCTAGACAAGCAAAATGGGCAAAGCCATTTTGCCAAAACTTGAAAAAAAAGAAAAAAAAAAAAGGAGCCAAATACTTGCTGAAATGGAAAAATTCGAAAATGAGAAAGAGCTTGAAAAATCTGTTCTCCAAAACACATTTGCAAAATGAGGAACCAAACAATTAAAATGTGAAAATGTAATAATGAACATGTGAAAATGAGCTAACCAAACACCCCCCCTTAAATTACGATAGATTAGCACAAGTCTAGCTGAATGCTCTTGTGCGTTTCTTTCCGACAAGGATTCTTGTAGTGTGCCAATGCATTGCAGGTGTACGTTAGGCGCCTCAATATGTATGATCAATCGTAATCTCATCATCGTGTAGCCTGCCCCTAGAGAATTCGTATTCCTATTGCTTAATTTATGTATCCATTCAGGATAAGGCTTTTATAGATACGCTTCATGAATCAAATCAATGGGTAATCAATCCCCTATCCCTAATTGCTTGGTTCCTTCCTTAAATGAGGATTTGCGGGATTAACTCCCACAAACAAAGCAGTTGCCGACACACCCAGGGAAGACCCTGCATCCTCATCTCGTTCCACTTAATTGGGTGGAATTCAACAACAATAACCTGTGTCATGCCTCCTAAAGACTGCTCTGGCTTAGTCTGTGCTCATCTTCCAACCCCCGAGCGTGGAATCGAAGTGAGGGTTTTCATTCTGTCGGCGTTATGGACTTTAACTTGTGTCACCCTCTCGATGTTGATGTCGATAATCATAATCTGATTCTCTGTTGATGTTGATATTCATAATCTCTATCGGTGTTGATGATTTTTTTTTTCCCTGATCGGCCTGTAAGCAGATAGTAATCTTAGCTGTAACTGTGAAGGAAAGCGGCAGTATCAGATTTTCTTAGTTTGCGTTTGAAGGGAGAAAATGAATTTGACACTCCATTTTTTTATGATGACACTCCAAAATTTATCTTTTATTGTGCCTTGCTATGTATAATTTTTACACTAAAAAATAAGTTTTGGAGTGCCATCATGAAAAAATCTATCTTCTAATTTTCAAAAAATTTTGAGAGTGTGTTATAATGTTACATACGTCATAGAGAGAAAGTGTGACATCTGTTTTGTAGTATATAGTCATTAAGTCAGTTTGTATGTATGTTTGAATGCCACGTAACGTAATTAAACAAGCCCAATACTGAATTGATAATGCTATGTGCTATTTTCATCGATTGAGATGATGTTTCACAAGTTTTTTTAATTTTTTAAAAGTTGTTAAAATGGCTTGAATTATCTGTGTAGAATCCGCAGTGATCTTCGAATTGCCGTGGGTGTGACATCGATAACCCTGTTCAATTTCCCTAGCAGTTTTGTCCATTTAGAGCATCCGCACCAGGCTCAGCAAATTTTGGACCAAATTAATCCTCAAAATCCACTTTTATTACTTTAGCTACTCACCTTTAAAATGTCTACAGCATCAGACTCTCTATATTAAAACTATCTCATTTAAAATATTATTTTTTTATTCCAAAAAAAAGGACAGCAGATAAAAAATAAAAAAAAAGCAAACCAAAAGCCCCACTCTCTCTCTAACTTTACTCTCCGACAGCAAATCAAAAGGGGAATAAAAATAATAAAATAATAAGAAATCTATGAACAAGTGCTCGGTATCTTAAATGAGCCACTATAGTATTTGTAGAAAATTGTTGAAAATGACGAGTCACAAACGAGGCTGATGCAGCAGTATTTTTGAGGTTTTGGGCTTTGCTTGGATGGAGTCAAAAGAGGAGTGAAAACATTGGAGGGGATAAATGGGGTGGGCCCGGAGATATTTCCACTGCTTGGATAGCCCATTGGTTCCCCTCTTTTCTTTTCCTCCATTCATCACTTTCACCTGTAGGAGGGATTCAGCCGTATAACTTTTGGGCTCCCTCTGGGCTGCCCAAATTTTATCCGGGTGTTGAGGGGTGAAATTTGGACGAAATCACCCCTGTTTATCCCCTTTTCCCAACTCAAAAATTTTTTATTTAGTTTCAGGGCTCTCTTAGGGTGCTCATTGAAAGGCGTTAGAACCATTTAAGATAAAATGATCAAAAAAATAAGATCTCTGCACCGGTTCAAACGAATTGAAAATTGAAACACTTATTTTTTTACACCATTTATATATTAAAAATTATAATTAAAAAACGTTTTTTAATATAAATTTTTTAGAATAGACATTTTTTAATTAATTAATTTTTTTATACTTCCAATTGTCCAAAATTGATTAAATATATTGATTTTGAAATTTATATACTTATTTTAATACATAATCAAATTTAACACTGCACATGGACAAAATAGTCATTTGACAGTTTTTCCCATCATCCACCCCTTCTTATCCCCCCTATTCTATAAACCATCCAAACAAAGTCAAATTTTATCCCCCTTTTTAATACCTCATCCAAACCACATAATATTTTATCCTCCCTCCATAAACATCAAATCGATGTGGGCCAACCCATCAAAATTAATACCCCCTATTATCTTATCCCTCCTTCATATTTTTTCCCCCGATTTTTTACCCGCATCCAAGCGGGCCCTTGCAGTCTACTTTGGTTTACAGGAATGTGTGTTGAGTCAGATTTGGATGCCCTTAATGCCTTGGCAAGTGGCAACTCAAATTTCATCTTCTTCATGACAGACGAAACAATGTAGGTAACGGCTTTTATCCAATAGGCATTAAATGGGGGGCGTATCTTCGGCCACGCAACGCACCTTAAAAGGTCATTTTAGGAGTAGTAGTTTGAGTCGGTGGAGTTGAAGTGACACACTCACCAAACTACTGGCCCTATTTGGCTAAATAAGTCAGTTTATTTTTTTGTTTTTATTTAAATTTTTTTCGTATTTGTTAATTTTTCGTTAATTTTTTAGAAATTATTACATCGTTATAACGAGAGGAATCTAAAAAATAAAAAATTACGATCAAAATTTAATTTTTTTAAAATAAAGACAAAAAAATTGGCTTATTTTTATCTTTTTGTCAAAAAAAATTAAGTTTCGATAGTAATTTTTTACTTTTTAAATTTCATTTATCATGACGATGCAATAATCTCTAAAAAATTGATGAAAAACTAACAAATACGAAAAAAATTTGAATAAGAATAAAAAAATAGCCAGTTGGCTTATTTAGCCGAACGGGCATAGGATTTTGTTAATACGTGTTCCTAAGATACATGATAATGTTTATTAATTAAGATCAATTAAACCCCACTTTTCATAAAGAGTAGTAAAAGTAATTGGAATACTGGATAAAGAGTAAAACATGTTTGTGGAGACAAAAATACCCCTTAGTTTTCCCTGCACTCAATTTTATTTGTGCTCCCTTCTTCCCTTCTTTTTTTTGTCCTTTCACCTTCTATTTCTTTTGGCATCCCAATTCACCCAAACTGTAAACCATTTTCCTACCAAATAGCCTATATTAAGCCACTCTCCAGCATTTAATTTCCGTTCTTGAGCACTATCAAAAATCATTGGAAAATTACGAAACTCACATCAGATTAAAAAACGCAACAAATACCATATTAATTAAAAAACTCAACAGATTAACAAAAAAGTTCCTTCTTTACGTCAATCTTTTTTGGACAAATTAAGTAGGATAATATACTATAAGGGTTTTTGCTATAATAAAGACATAAATATTTTCCGTTTTTGCTATAATAAAGACATAAATATTTTCCCCTAAAGTCTGAAAGACATTCTGTCCAAGATTTACAAAAAAAACCCTCTCAATGTTGACCGGCATTGACCAAGGTTGATCAGTATTAAAAGTGCCTAAAACCTTAGAGTATCATATACATGAAAGTGCCTAAAACCCTAGGGGACCCTACGAAAGTGTCTAAAAACCTAGGGTACTCTATGAAAGTGAATAAAAAATCCAAATAAGGCATAACCGAGAAATATCCAAAAAACCAACTAAGACATAACTAAACTTAACTAAGGCATAACAAACAAATTATACATTGTTATTGTTTTGTTATGCTTATAATGAGTTTTGGTTATACTCATAATGGTTTTATTTTATCAAAAGTTATGGTGTTCCCAAAATGACTGGAGACACCGAAGTCATTCCCAACAATTTGTTGGGAAATGCTACGCTGTCCACCCGCCGTTTGGGGACACCGTAACTTTTGGCATAATTGACCATTAAAAGAATAACAAAAACCAGTGATGTGTATAACCAAAACCTTACAAAGGCATAACCTCCAAAATCCCCAAAATTTCTGGGGATTTTGGAGATTATGCCTTTGTAAGATCAGTGTTATACACATCACTGGTTTTTGTTATGCTTTTAATGGTCAGTTACGCCAAAAATTACGGTGTCCCTAAATGGCTGGTGGACACCGTAGCATCTTCCCAATTTATTACTCTACCACAAGGTCCACAACGAGTTGAGTTTTGTTCACATTCCACTTAAGAGGGTAAATATTACCCTCCTTCCTATTAGTTGAAATGATGTGGACCCCACCTCAAAATGATGTCATACTTACCAAAAAGTGTATTGCATGATAAGCATGACATCACTTTATGGTGGAGTCCACACCATTTCAACCAATAAGAGAGAGGGTAATGTTCACCCTCTTTTAAGGAGGGTAAACAAAATTGCACTCGGTCCACAACCTTCACATTTCTTGTAAAAAGTAGAGTTTTTTTTTTTTGATCAGCGTAAAAAGTGGAGTGAAATATAAAATTTAATGCAATTCTATTACTATGCGCTTGGAGCACATATTAACAAGACCCAACTAATAAAATACTAATCTTTTAAAGGGATCCCCTCCAAATTTCATCTGCAATGTTGCCGACTGAAATTTCAGGCACGAAAATAATCTGCCTTTATATTTTTTTTAAAAGCATTTGTTACTACTGAAATGTGATTTCTCGGTGCTTCCTTCCTTTTCGTAAGGCCCAAGAGTACGTGTTGGAAAGAGACATTAAAGAAACTCTTCTTTACTTCGATCAGATAAATATTTTCACCCTCTAATAAAAGCTTTTATGGGGTTATTTTATTTGGACTTTAGACTAATGTGCTTATCTTCTTTTGGCTGGAGAGTTGAATTATGATTTTGCCTTAATTTGGAATTTTTTTCGCACTTGCTAGTTTTACGTCAATCTTTTTTTGGATTATAGGTTCTTCTTGAATAGAAAAAATTGAAAAGTACAAAATTATGTTCAAAACTATTTTTTTTAATAAAGACAAAAATATTCCAACTCATATAGTTTTTTTGATTATTTTTGTTCTTATTCAAAAAAATTAAACTTAATTTTGAACTTTTTAGATTTCTATCATCGACACAAATCAATAATTCATAAAATTGAACAAAATTAAGGAATACAAAAAAAAAAAATTGAATAAAAAGGACAAAACACAATCGAAATGGCTTAGTAAGCCAAACCTAGCCTTTTGTGCAAATTACAATTTATTCATTCATCTTTATTAATCTGATTTGAATTCGTTAGATTTCGGTGAGTAATTTTTCAGTTTTTTTTAACTCGAATGTTAAGGGTTTTTAATGGTTAATAATTCCGGTCCCTGTGGAATTTGCAGAGGTTCGGTTGGTGTGTGTGGTGGGGGGAGAAACTTTTAAGTATACCGGGGATATCAAACCTCATGGTATTTCTTTCGGTCCGTTTCAGCCATTTTCGGATCACATTTGAATGATCGATTTCGTTCATTTTGTAGAGTTCGGCGAGAATTTCAAGCATGCCAAAAATTGTGTTCATTGGACTTTATTTGATACATAATTGGCACATGTGAAAATTGCAAAAAAACCAAAACTGGGTTTTGATTCAGTGTATTTTTGGACTTAGTTTTGGTTTTCTTTAATTTTCAGGTGTGTCGATCATGTATCAAATAAAGTCCGATGAACACAATTTTTGACATGATCAAGGTTTTCGCCGAACTCTACAAAATGAACGAAATCGATCACTCCATATGAAATTTTGCTTTGACTTTAATTAAATTCTCCACAATTGACCGATGGAATTGGCCCCCGAATATCAGTTGAGGTGTGCATAATTAATTAAGCCGGAGTCCGGACATAGACTTGAGTCATGCCATGCTATATATGACACGCTGTGGTGGCCGGAGATTAGTGTAAACAACACAGGCCATTGCAAAAATATAAAAATGACCCAATGAAATGGAGAAGGGGCAACAAACGACCGACAAACGTCTGACCCTTAAGCTTGCCAAAGAGGTACTACGTGGTTTCTCTTCCTTGAATGGTCATCATCCCACTTAAACATACTACTGTATTATACAATTTAGAATTTTCAACAGGTGTGAGATGTAGGGTCCCTCCCCCAACTTGCAACGAAGCCAAATGGGGAGTTGGTCATCACTGATCTCATCACCGCCAACCAACCCCGGCCGAGTCACAAGATTTTTCGGGGTCCACCACCTTTTCCTTCATCCTTCTCAAGCTGTAACCGCGAAACCGATTCCAGAATTTGCGTCACCAGTTAGCAAAACAATAAAGTAGGTCCTATCTTTATAAATTCAAACTCTAATTATAAAATATAAATGTTTCATTACTTTTAATACACACTTGTGAGATTTATTTATTTTTTATCCTAACTAATATATTAACACACAAATTTACTAAACACATTATGGATGTTCAATGAAATACTCATATGTTAATAATGTCTAACACACATTTGTGGGGCTCATTTTTATTTTAATACACATTTTAACAAATATTTTTAACTCACAGATATACCAAACCCATTGTGGATGCTCTTTGGGTTGTCTACGGTTCGGATCGGATTGGATTCTTATGAAGTCGATCCTAATCCGAAAGTCAAGGTTTTTAAAAAAATCAATCCAAAAGTCTTACTGTTCGGTCTCGGTTTTAACCACGGATTTCTTTCCATAAAAATGGAAAAATGAAATCACATGGAAATCTTACTGTATTTTGAGCTATATGTCAATGACCAGGAGTAGGATCAGTGGTAACAAATACTCCAAAATTCTAACTATTCAAAACATTTTTGAACGGTGAGAATGACACAGTTACACACTGTTATGAGATGGGCACAGTAGCCTCTCCTTCCAATATTCCAATAAGAGGACACTAGCCACTCACACTTGAAAACGTTAGGACTCGTTTGACTTTAATGCATTTTTTTGTTGGATGATGCAATGGTGTCCCCGGTCATTTTGGGAACACCGTAATTTTTGGCATAACAAAACCCTTACAAGCATAACAAAAATCATTAGAAGTATAATAGAATCATAACATGGCATAACCAAGGCATAACCAAAAACTAATCAAGACATAACCAAAAATCAACCAAGGCATAACCAACCAAATTATGCCTTATTATGGTTTTGGTTATGCTTGTAATGAATTTAGTTATACTTATAATGATTTTGTTATGTCAAAAGTTACGGTGTCCCCAAAATGACCGGGGACACCGAAGTCATTCTTTTTTTGTTTGCTTTTCATTTTTATTTACTTTGTGCAAATAAATAAAGACTCACATATAACTCACTTTGTGCTAATGGTTCACAAACATCATATGCAATTTCGCATATAACTTTACGGGAATGACTTCGGTGTCCCCGGTCATTTTGGGGACACCGTAACTTTTGGCATAACAAAACCATTATAAGCATAACCAAATTCATTACAAGGATAACCAAAACCATTATAAGCATAACCAAAACCATAATAAGGCATAACTTGGTTGGTTATGCCTTGGTTGATTTTTAGTTATGCCTTAATTGGTTTTTAGTTATACCTTGGTTATATGCCATGTTATGGTTCTATTATACTTGTAATGATTTCTGTTATGCTTGTAAGGGTTCTGTTATGCCAAAAATTACGGCATCATCCTAACTTTACGCAAAGGGCTTAGTAAGGGCGCCCTTACGACTTGGGAATGACTTCGGTGTCCCCGGTCATTTTGGGGACACCGTAACTTTTGGCATAACAAAACCATTATAAGTATAACTAAACTCATTACAAGCATAACTAAAACCATTATAAGTATAACCAAAACCATAACAAGGCATAACTTGGTTGGTTATGCCTTGATTGATTTTTGGTTATGCCTTGATTGGTTTTTGGTTATGCCTTGGTTATGCCATGATATGGTTCTATTATACTTCTAATGATTTTTGTTATGCTTATAAGGGTTTTGTTATGCCAAAAATTACGGTGTCCCCAAAATGACCGGGGACACCATAGCATTATCCCTTAGACTTTTGAAATGCGGACTTTGCCTTTTTCGATCGAATTTCGATGATTTGAGCCGCTCAATGTGTACAAAACGTGTTTTTAAGGATACTCATGAGAAATCAACAAAAAAAAAAAGATCAGGAAGAGCTTGATTCGAGCAGTTTTTATTTGAACCGTTCAATGAAAATTGTTTGGATGAAGCCCTTCACGGTCCTTTTTTTTTTTTTGGCTGAATTCTCTGAGGGGACATTTAAAATCACATTCTGATCACGGGAATGACTTCGGTGTCCCCGGTCATTTTGGGGACACCGTAACTTTTGGCATAACAAAACCATTATAAGCATAACCAAATTCATTACAAGCATAACTAAAACCATTATAAGCATAACCAAAACCATAACAAGGCATAACTTGGTTGGTTATGCCTTGGTTGGTTTTTGGTTATGCCTTGATTGGTTTTTGGTTATGCCTTAGTTATGCCATGTTATAGTTCTATTATACTTCTAATGATTTTTGTTAGGATGATGCTATGGTGTCCCCGGTCATTTTGGGGACACCGTAATTTTTGGCATAACTTTACCATTAGGAGCATAACAAAAATCATTACAAGTATAATAGAACCATAACATGGCATAACCAAGGCATAACCAAAAACCAATCAAGGCATAACCAAAAATCAACCAAGGCATAACCAACCAAGTTATGCCTTGTTATGGTTTTGGTTATGCTTATAATGGTTTTGGTTATGCTTGTAATGAATTTGGTTATGATTATAATGGTTTTGTTATGCCAAAAGTTACGGTGTCCCCAAAATGACCGGGGACACCGAAGTCATTCCCTTTTTGTTATGCTTGTAAGGGTTTTGTTATGCCAAAAATTACGGTGTCCCCAAAATGACCGGGGACACCATAGCATCATCCTCTGATCACATTAAACGGCTTGGATCATCAAAATTCAACCAAAAAAGACAAAGTCTGCAACTTGCTGAATAATGGCGCCCTTAGTAGAAGCGTCCCGTAACTCTACATTGTTTCTTTTACATGTATCGATGGGTTTTTTTCACATCAATCACTGTCCAGTGTCCACGAGACTATGATTAGCATTTTTCTATAGATACATATGAGTGACATTAGCGGACAGCCAGATTAGAATGCCAAACAAGTCCTAAGCCCAAAAAAGAAAGAAGAAGAAGAAGAAAAGAAAGTCCTAGTCAGTAGTCAAACATATACAATTTGCCTCTCCTTTGATTTTGCTAATTAAACAGATAAATAAGGCTCCATTTGGTAAAGGTATATTTTTTTAAATACTTATTTTCATTTTACAAGATATGCAGTTTTCATTCTCTTATAATATATCATTTTTAAAATTTAAATAAAAAATATTTATTTAAAAAATAAGTATTTTAATTAATGGAACACATCTTAAGATTAGAATAACAAACAAGCCCTAAACCGATGTAAAAAAGAAAAAGAAAAAAGAGTTCTAAGTCAGCCGACGTATACAATTTGCCTCTCCTTTGAATTTGCCACGTGGTCACCAACCTTCCCTGGTCTCGCCTCCCTCGAAGAATCCACAATCTGCCAGCCATGGTTACGTTCACCACTCATCACACGTATTTATATGCATCACCGATTTCTCAATCCAATATCTGCTCCACACTCACGATCGTTCTCTCTCTCTCTCTCTCTCCCTAAAAAATCTCTCTCTAACATCGTACAGAAAAATGGCAAGTTCGACGCTCACCGGATTACTAAAGAAGGTCGCCGGCGAATTCCCATCCCGCCGCGCGGTTTCTGTCTCCGGCCAGTTCGACCTCACGCACGCTCGCCTTCAAGAACTGATCGACCAAGCCGCCTCCCAACTCGTCGCCTCCGGCGTTAAACCCGGTGACGTGGTCGCTCTCACCTTCCCCAACACCATCGAGGTTTTAAACCCTTCTCACCTACCCATTTACTTTTTGTATTTTCCATTCTTGTTTCGCTTGGCATTTTTGTGAATTATTGATTGATTGTCTTTCTGGGGAGAAATCGAGAAAGTAATAAATTTTAATCAAAACTCATAATAGTACTTGAACATAGAATCAATTCGTATCGAATCGAATCAAACGCAGTCAACAGAATTTTCATTTGGAATCTAATTACGGGTTTTGTCATGTTCATTCCAGTTCGTAATCATGTTTCTGGCCGTAATCCGCATCCGCGCCACGGCCGCGCCGCTCAACGCGGCTTACACCTCGGACGAGTTCCAGTTCTACCTCTCCGACTCCGGCTCGAAACTCCTCCTAACCTCCCAAGAAGGAAACAAGCCGGCTCAATCCGCCGCGTCCGTAATCAACATCCCGCACATCACCGCTTCGCTTCCTCAACCCGCCTCCGATATAACTCTCTCCTCAACCCGGTCCGAGTTGAACCCCGACTTGCTCTCTAGACTCGTCAACGACCCAGCCGACGTCGCGCTCTTCCTCCACACCTCCGGCACCACCAGCCGGCCCAAGGGCGTGCCCTTGACTCAGCTCAACCTATCCTCCTCCGTACAGAACATCAAATCGGTCTACAAACTCACCGACTCCGACTCGACCGTTATAGTCCTCCCCCTGTTCCACGTACACGGGTTGATCGCCGGGTTACTGAGTTCACTCGCGGCGGGAGCCGCCGTGACTCTCCCGTCCGCCGGCAGATTCTCCGCTTCGACTTTCTGGTCGGACATGAACGGTTACAGCGCCACGTGGTACACCGCCGTCCCCACGATCCACCAGATCATATTGGACCGCCATTTGAACAACCCCGAACCGGCTTACCCGAAACTCCGGTTCATTCGGAGCTGCAGCGCTTCGCTCGCGCCCGTTATTTTAGACCGGCTCGAGGAAGCGTTCGGGGCGCCAGTTTTGGAGGCGTACGCGATGACGGAAGCGACGCATCTGATGGCGTCGAACCCCTTACCCGAGGATGGCCCGCACAAGGCCGGGTCGGTTGGGAAACCCGTGGGTCAAGAAATGGCAATATTGGATGAAAATGGCGTTGAACAAGAGTGTGGGAAAAGTGGGGAGGTTTGTATTCGGGGGCCGAATGTGACAACCGGGTACAAGAATAATCCTGAGGCAAATAAAGCTGCGTATCGGTTTGGGTGGTTTCATACCGGAGATCTCGGGTTTTTCGATTCGGATGGGTATTTGCAACTTGTCGGGCGGATTAAGGAGCTGATCAATCGTGGAGGTATATTCCTGATTAAATTACTTTAGTTAACTAGTTGTATGCCTTTCATAATGCTATTGCAATCAGTGACTAGTGTTATATTAATCCTTGCTTTAGAAGAAGGTGCGTTGGAATCTTTTCTTTTCATTCAGAATATTACTCCGTATATTTCAGGGTTGGGAATTGCAAGAACTATAAATAAGAGGAAGGGCAGCCCCACCATAAAGCTAATGTGTGCGTACTAATAATAACATTTTTTTTTATCCGTACTAATAATAACATATTAGTAGTTGGTTTTATCTTAGGGAGTAATTTTCGCACTCTCTAAATTGATAAACGATCTTGATATTGTCAGCCTACTGAACTGACGATGAGCACACTAAAAGACAAGAAAAACACGTATATCTGTGTACTTTTTATACCCTTTAATACACATTCATACTCACTATTGTCAGCACAATGAGCTGATTTTAGAATTTTCTGTTGATAAAATCAACTCCATATTGGTCTTCCCACTCCCCAAAATTTACAATTTGGGAAGTGCAAAAATGAACTCCATATTTATACGATTGACAATTTAGGGAGTGCGAATTTCACTCCCCTTTATTTGATGTACTTATTAGATAGTTTCACATTTTTTGTCGTGCCCCTACGTTAGCGACAAATTAAATGGAACTCAAGGTATATTGCGACGACTATACAGGGCACGTTAGTTATCACAAAACAATGAATATGCTGTTACCGCATATTTTTAGTAGTTACTCTGAAGACTATTTCATTCATTTCGATTGGTACCGACTTTTTTGGCAGATTGTGGGTTTGCGTCACATTAAGCTACCACTTAGGCCGGCTACCACTTAAGTGGAGATTTTAAGCTCTTTCGGCTTCCATCACTAGAATGAAAATGACAAATCTTTTAGCTACCCTTCCTGATGGTCTTTGACAATGACTGCAATATTTCGTCTCCCAAAGCTCTTGTGATATTTTAGAAGAGCCTTGGTTTAGTGGGAGGTCCCTTATTATTGCTTCCAACCGTTGAAAAATAACATTATTGCTCTTCAAAGCACTTTTGGGTGAACTACTTTTGTTTTCTTGAAGTATAGGACTAACATGATAAAAGATGAGGTCTCTGTAACTTTAAAAGATTTATGAATTCTTTACATCGTGCTCTTTGATCTATTTATATGAAGCAATATTTGGCTAGGGTTTTCTCCAAAAAAATATATTTGACTAGGGTTTTTGGCATTCTAGCAAAATTCAGCAACTGTTGTGAGTGACTTTTAGTTATACATAATTGGATGCATTTATTTAATTTTTTAGACTCAGGACATCCAGACGATCTTAGCACATAGTACAGTAGGCCCTAATCCGTATGGGAGGAGGTTCCGAAGAAATGGTGGGAAAGCCTCGGCTAGTGTTGTCATATGCCACATTAGTTTTACAGGCGATTTTTTTACTTTTGCTAGATTCTGTGATTGATAATGGAAACGAAATGCAAATGTCATTGCTGAAAATTTATGCCTCCCTTATGAGACTTCTTTGATAATCTGAATCCATACAATCAGTATTTGTCCGAGCGTTCTTTTAGCGGCCCCAATCCCTATTGATAGACCTTTTAGAGAGGTTGGAGAAACTTTCCAGCTGAGTATATTAACAAATGCCTACATTTTCAGGAGAGAAGATCTCACCTATTGAAGTGGATGCCGTTCTTCTATCTCATCCAGACATTGCTCAAGCCGTTTGCTTTGGAGTTCCAGACGACAAATACGGTGAAGAGGTAAAAACAAAAAGATTTCATCACCTCCTCCCTTATTGATGTCAATTTTCTCCTCTTTTTATATGCCGGTGATTCCTTTGGAAGGTAGGTGCATCATATGGGATACTTGCCCACTGTGATGGGATCCATTCAGTACGAGAACTGGTCAAATTCTGTTTCAAAAGGTTTTGAATTCGTTGGACTGCCATGCACGCAGATGCCATGACTGAGGCAACACAACTCTTAATTTAAATGGTTGATTGAGATAGGGATGTTTAACCATATTGCAATGCATGTTCCATCTAAAAAGTTGTTCAATACTTGCCCTTTTTTCCAACTTTCGGGCCAGTTAATCGTTGCTGATTTCATTTGCTATTTTTAGATTTTTCAAACTTGTCCGAATCCCTACCCAGGACGCAAAATATAGGACTCAGAACAGAATCTTGATTTGTGACCTAAACTTTCATGGCTGCCAAATGACAGGTAGTAGTTGTTTAATATCATTAGGACATTACACGTGTCTCGGATAGTTTAATTGCTATGTTTTCTAATGATACACGTCCGGAGACATCTAAATAAACTTTTTTGTTGCATTTTTTAAGGGTTTTTTGGGTGGGGTGTGCCGCTCGATGTTATGCATTGGTCAAATCTTAGCATAGTTTTAAAACCCTCTCCTTTGTTCACAGATAAACTGCGCTATCATTCCTAGAGAAGGATCAAACGTCGGTGAGGCTGAGGTGTTGAGGTTCTGCAAGAAGAATCTTGCAGCTTTCAAGGTCCCCAAGAAGGTTTTCATCACCGATTCTCTCCCAAAGACTGCTACTGGCAAAATCCAACGGCGGTTTGTCGCGGAGCACTTCCTTGCTCAAATCTCTACCGCTAAAGTCCCCAAGTTCGGAGCCTAAAACAAAAGCTTGTTCTCTCTTAGTATTAATTAGTGTTACCTAAGTGATGAGCAGAACCAGAAAGAGCAGCTTTTGTTACACAAATAGACAAATTGGTTAGTTGCAAGAGTATCTAATTTCTATCCTAGGTCATGGTTCAGAGCATGTATACTATTCTAGTTTCAAATTCCATTGTTTGGTTGCTTTGTAGTAGCAGCTTGTGAAGGTTGCCCGGTTTATCATGTACTGCTTGCTCACTTCTTTTGCGTTGGCCATTCAGTTCTTTATACTAGGAGGCTTCGTTGAATATCAACTGGGGGGTGATTTGGCTAATCACCCAAGTACTCTTTAATGACGTATTTTTTTTAATAAAATAATTCCCAGACCAACTAAGCTACAATTAATCAACAAAGAAAATTCATAATGCTTTACCCAAAAAAAAGAAAATTCATAATTCCAAATGGGCAAGGCCGCAAGGCAAAATCTTCGATTATCACTGATTTGTAACAACTCATCCACATCACTAACTCATTAAGGGTCCGTTCCAGAAACCTTCTTATTTTATAAGTATTTATTTTAGAGTTTTGTTTCACAAAATCTAAATAAGTAGCTTATTTTCATATTTTCAAACTCAAAAATAATGTAAATGACAAAATAATTTTTCAATTTTTTTTGCACCGTATTAAAAATCTTAATGACACCTATCAGACAAGATCCATAGTGATAGGATAATTATTTGCGTAAGCACATGATTTTTTGAGCTTGAAATTACCTTTTTAAAAAACAAGTACTTATTCCCCTTTTGTGGAACACACCTTATTATTAGACAAAAAAAAATTCTTATTCCGATTCTGGAACGGGCCCTAACGTCTACACGAAGGGTTTATTATTCTACCATCCAAATGCATAACACAACACGGCGACAATTATTTCCAAACATGGTATCTATCACCGATCACAGGGCATATATTTTCACCAAAACACCATGTCTGCTACAATTCACCACCATATCATCTTCTAAAGTAGAAGATATAGGCAAATAACTACTTCCTAATTCAAACACCAGAGATACGCCAGGAAACAGGCAAAACAGTACCAATTCAGACACCATATAACGGGTACTCATGAACAAAGAACATAAACCTTGCAACACAATTGCTGCTGCTAAAACAAGCCAAAATCCCAGGACACCCAGACCCTTAAGCCTCTTGTTGTTCCTCCTCTTCGTCTTCATACTCATAACCTTCCTCGTCAGCTGTAGCATCTTGGTACTGCTGGTACTCAGAAACCAAATCATTCATGTTGCTCTCTGCCTCAGTGAACTCCATCTCATCCATTCCCTCTCCAGTGTACCAATGCAAGAAAGCCTTCCTGCGGAACATGGCAGTGAACTGCTCGCTCACCCGTCGGAACATCTCCTGGATTGAGGTGGAGTTTCCGATGAAAGTTGATGCCATCTTCAAACCCGTAGGAGGGATATCGCAAACAGTAGACTTCACGTTGTTGGGGATCCACTCAACAAAGTACGAAGAGTTCTTGTTCTGGACGTTAATCATCTGCTCATCAACTTCTTTTGTGCTCATCTTGCCACGGAACATAGCTGAAGCAGTCAAATACCGACCGTGGCGAGGATCGGCAGCACACATCATGTTTTTGGAATCCCACATCTGTTGGGTGAGCTCAGGAACAGTGAGAGCACGGTATTGCTGGGACCCACGAGATGTGAGTGGAGCAAATCCAACCATGAAGAAATGCAACCGTGGGAATGGGATGAGGTTGACGGCAAGCTTGCGGAGATCAGAGTTCAGTTGACCAGGGAAACGAAGGCAGCAGGTTACACCACTCATGGTGGCAGAAATCAAGTGGTTCAGGTCTCCGACTGTTCAGGTTAAAACTGTAAGCAATATAGTACAGTTCGACCTCCAGAAAAATAATTAGTTTAACAACATACTCAAAATTTTAGATAATGCAATCTTGCATACACAGACTTCACCATAACATACATAAATTCCATAAAAGATAAATCTACCATATCATACATTAACTCCTCAAAAGAATTTAATGTTCACATCCAGTTGGAAAACAACTAGAATCGTACAAACATAGAACCTTGACTGCTTTGCATACAGTAGTTTACAAACCACAGGCATGAAAGATTGCAATGGGCACAGAGTCAAAAGACTCATCTGCTAAAAGCCTAAAACATTGGAGTCCACACGTGAAGGTGAACTTTGAAATGTGCAGTCAAAGTTTGTCAGAAAATCGGAAAACTGAATGCATGAAACAAGAGTGTAAAGAAATGAAACTTACAGCTTGGAGTTGTGAGCTTTAAGGTCCGGAAGCAAATATCATAGAGAGCCTCATTGTCCAGGACCATACACTCATCCGCATTCTCAACAAGTTGGTGAACTGAGAGAGTGGCATTGTAAGGTTCTACAACAGTGTCGGACACCTTTGGTGATGGAAAAACAGAGAAAGTGAGCATCATGCGATCTGGGTACTCTTCTCTTATCTTTGAAATTAGAAGAGTTCCCATGCCAGACCCAGTCCCACCTCCCAAGGAGTGACAAACCTGAAACCCTGAAGACAAAAATAGTGCAAGTCATGAGATAATTTGTGATTTGAAGATTCCAACAGCTGACAAGCTAATAAAATTCCTACGATAGAAAACATTACAAGCAGTACAAAACAATGGAACCACGGAATGACATTATCCATAAAACCAATCTCAATTTCATTGGTGAGAAATGCAACAAAAAAAATCCAGAAATCTGAGACTAATACCACTAGGTCCACTACCTTAGTTGAATTGAGTTTTTGTTAGTGTATCAGGAAATAGCTTATAGCTAGTAGGCGGAACAACCCTTCTTGGATATCAATGCAGAGAAAATTCAAGCACAGTGCCACAGTCATTCATAAACCATGCTACATTGTAGAAGAGGAACCTAACTACAAATCAGGATTTGGTGCAACCCCAATTTCCAATCAGGATTTGCGCTCAACACTCTCAATCCTCACAATCCTAGATATCACGAATTTAAGTGTTGCAGAATATTTTTAAAAGACCATTTTACGCTCGCGCTCCCACATGTGTTTGTATGACTAAGGTTTACATTGCATTAATTAGCTCAACATTCATGAATTCCTACCAAACGAACACCAATGTACGCAAAAAAATGACGCACTATGATCTTAAACGAACATCTGATCACTGGAAATTTGCAAACGAAACACTTAGAAAGAGTAACAGGGAACCAAAATTCAGATCGCCAGATTAGATATAATGAACAAGAAAAAACTAAAGCGATAAAGAAACAGTAAATGCACCGCAAAAGAAAACAAAATCAAATAAACAATACCTTGAAGACAGTCACAGTTCTCAGCCTCCTTACGGACCACATCGAGAACAGAATCGATGAGCTCAGCGCCCTCCGTGTAATGCCCCTTGGCCCAGTTGTTACCCGCGCCGGACTGGCCGAAGACGAAGTTGTCGGGCCGGAAGATCTGGCCGTACGGCCCGGATCGGACGCTGTCCATGGTCCCGGGCTCCAGATCCATGAGGACGGCCCGCGGCACGAACCGCCCGCAGCTGGCCTCGTTGTAGTACACATTGACCCGCTCCAGCTGGAGGTCGTTGTCGCCGCTGTAGCGGCCGGTGAAGTCGATGCCGTGCTCGGCGCACACGACTTCCCAGAACTTTGCGCCGATCTGGTTGCCGCATTGGCCCCCCTGGATGTGCAGGATCTCACGCATTTTGGAGAGAGAAAGTGTGAGGGGGTGTGTGTGTGTGTGTGTGTGAGAGAGAGAGAGAGAGAGAGAGAGAGAGAGAGAGAGGGTTCTGGATGGAGAAGAAGATGAGGGAGGAGATGCGCAGGGTTTTATTGGGGGCGAGTTAACGGTATGTTGTTATGCAGTCGCGTGGGTGTAACGGCACCGTCAATTTTAAGTGGGAATTTGAGTTTTCAATTTAGGAAACGTTAATTACCATTTTCCAGCCAATTTTCTCTGGCCCAGACGAGGGCTTTTAAACGAAGTTACTTGAGTCCGAGCTCGGTTCGTTGGTTAGAAGAATAATTTGTTACATAAATAAATTGAGTTTGAATATTTTTTAAAAGCTCATTTAGATTTCAAATTAGGCTTGAACAAGTTATTACTTGGCTCGTTCGGCTTAGTATGTAACATAATAAAATTCAAGTTACTTGAGATCGGCTTGTGTTTTAGCTTGATTAAAGTTTGTTTATGACCGACTAGTCTTATAAACAAGTTGAGCTTGAACATATTTTTATAACTCGTTAAGTTATCAAACCAAACTTGATTAACTAAATGCTTGTCTTGTTTAGCTCATTTATCACCTCTACCTAAACATAAAAAAAGAAAAAAAAAGTGATTTTAACACTCTCATTCTTTATAATCACCCTTCGTCTTTTGTCTTTCTTATGTATGAATTCACAATGTTGTGCTTCCAAGTGAGAAATGGTATACATATGAAGGTTAATTTTATTAATTTTTATCACAAGAGGACAAAAAAATGTGGTTATAAATAAATAAATAAAAGAAGTGGAAAAATTAATTAAAAAAGGATTTCTTTGGCCTAGACGATAGGCGATAGATCCACTTGCGAATTTTATTTTTGACAATTTGGTTCATTTATTTTGGGAAAATAAATAAGTATTGCGCAATTTTATTAAATAAAATCCGGAAATAAAATTCTTGATTGATCACATAAGTATTTTCTTCATGTCAATCTTAGACACTTATTGTCATTAAATAATGATAGATATCCAAAAACAAAATTATGATGTATAAACAAATATAAATTGACGTAAATTCTTAAATAGTTTATTCAAATTAGTAATTATCTTTTTTAAAAACAAGACTCAAATATGGGTTTAGAATGGTACTCTATGAAATAGCTTCAGCTTTTTTAATTGCTTGACCTTTTCTATTAAAAAGTCAAATCGTTTTAAGTTTTAAACGTTAGAATGCAACTATAATCAATTACCTAGTTAAAATTTGCGTAAAAGTTTAATTTTAGTAAAAATTAGTGATATAATTCGAAATTCATATTCAAGTGACAAATTTATACAACTCAAATTATAATGAGAGCTCATGATATAATAAGGTAAATGATTTTGGCACTCAATTTTTTTGATAAATGCACACCAAAACTTGTTTTTTAGTGCTTTCATATACACATTTCAAAGCATACTAAACGATAAATTTTAAATTTTATTTATCAAAAAGCGGAGTGTCAAAATTAATTTTCCATAATAAATGTGTTTTTCTTATGAAAAAATTTGTTGGTCCATTATTTTCTAATTTTGATTTGCTATTATTGTGTGGGGTGGCCGGGTGGGGGAACGAACGCCCTGGAGCGGGTGAGACCACGCGACGGTCACGTGGAAAAAGGCTGTGTGATGCACATGATTGGCTGACAGGTTGCACGTGATTTAGAGGACGGCCATGTGATGTGACTAGAACACTACTTCTACTTGTTGGTGGTGGGCCAAGGCCCAGCCCAGAACCAGTGGCCCATTCAAATAGTTGAGACATTGTTTTAATGGCAAGGATGTGGCCCATATCAAACTTAGCTTTTACTCGAATCCCGAGGCTGATCGATGGATTGAGAAGCAAGGGATGCCTATGAGAAGGAGAAATTTTTGGGTGCCAAGCGGGTGTAACGTGGCGATATCTGTTGGTAATTTTAGTTGTTCAAACGTGTTTTGGACAGTTCAGATTTATTTCCTCTCTCTTCCCTCATCCGATTACTCTCTTTCTCTTCTCTTTTTCTCTTTTTTTTGAAATACATACCGTCCAAAATACTTTTAGACGACTGAGATTACCGACAAGATTTTACGTATATGGTACTTGCCCGAAACCCAAAAACTTCCCTAAAAGGGCCACCAAAGGAGGGCAGATAAATATCATGATGAGCCAACCCTTCATGGCAAAGCAAGGGAGGTTGAAAGAAATTCAATTTAAGCTGTGAAAAGTGGGGTCTAATACTCCAATGCCTAAAGTTAATCAAATCTTATTCACAGGAAATCCAATTTGGGCCTAGCTAAGTGGATTTTCTTATGGTTAAAGTTCTTTTTTTTTTGGATAATGACAATGAATAGTTATAAAGTTAATGTGTAGTTGAGGCCCTTTTATATTAGAAATCTAACCATCGATGTCTGGCATGGTTAGACAACGGTTGCGAGTGGTAAAATCATTTTATCAGCTACGATACCTCATTTTAGCAAGGTTACTTTCATGAAATGCACCGACAACACCAAAAATGCTATAGGCAAGCAAACATTAGAATATATTGGATTCTGAATGCATGCCTATTATAGCTAGTGATTATTTTGGTTTTTTCCCCTGAAGAAATTAATCTAATCCGGATTGTTGATGTTTAAAAATTCTTGAAACCGTTGCTATTTTCATTATTTTCAGCACACATTTGTTTATTTATGTGGATCCACGTGCATGCACCCCAGACGAATATCATTCTTATAGTTTTATGTATGCCAAATAAAAGATGATGAACACGATAAAAGAATGTCTTGGAATAAAGAAGTAGAAGTGATGCAAAACATTGGACTAGAAAGGTGTCGAGACTATCTCAGTCAAAAACGAAATGTTCGATCGACGTTCAATGCTGGAATTGCATGACTGAGAGTAAAACGATCGATTAAGGATAAAATGTGAGAGGCTAATTGTGGACAAGTTCAAAGACAATTCTCAACCCTTAGTTTGCCCCCTCGAAATTCTCTTCTTCCCCACAATTCTCTCTCTTCCTACGACCAAATTCGTCAAAAAAAACTCTCTTCTCCTCTCTCTCCTCTTCCTCCTCCATACTCCCATCTCTCTCTTCTCTCCCTTTCCACAGAGCTCCAACCCTAATCACAAGAAGCCACCATGGTACGTGTATTTTTCTCTCTCATGCATCGATCCGTTCTCTGTAATTTTTTACAGTTGTTCTTTTTTTTTTTTATCGGCTATACAGTAGTCATTCTTGAAGGGAAATAACGTGCATGTGAAAAGACTCAATATTTGTTTTGATATGGACTAATATGATCATGTTCAGATCTAAATGGTTTTCGTCATGTGATATATAATTGTTGAAGCTGCATCCATCCACAAATCGTAAATGTTAAAAACTTAAATTTCTTGAATTTCTAGAGAAGAAAAAAAAAAAAGTTAACGCCCACAACTTGAATTTCTGGAGGAAATTAATTCCTTACGCAATGACATTACTTGCACGAGAGATCTTCACTTCAAAAAAAAATATCGCAATCGATACATACAAACGTACTCTAACCGTTGTTCAACTCTAGATTCAAGGTCGGGTTATACGTGCCATCTTGGTTGGGATATATATATATATATATATCCTCTTAATATCTTTTTCAAATTCCTGGGTAGGCAAACGCGGCGTCTGGGATGGCGGTGGAGGACGAGTGTAAGCTGAAGTTTTCGGAACTGAAAACGAAGAGGAACTACCGTTACATAATCTTCAAAATCGAGGCTCAAAAAGTGGTGGTGGAGAAGGTCGGGAGCCCCGAAGAAAGCTATGAGGATTTCAGCGCCTCGCTCCCAGCAGATGAGTGTCGTTATTCTGTCTTTGATTTTGATTTCACCACTGAGGAAAATTGCCAGAAGAGCAAGATTTTCTTCATTGCTTGGTAATATCATTGAGTTTAATTACCATCCATTTCCTTTCTTTATCCCCTATATATGGAATTTAATTTCATCTCAAATGCAGGGACAATTAAAACTTAATTTTATTAGGAAAAAGGAAAAAGAAAGACCATGTATAACATCTTTCCTTCTTATGTTAATCAACTTTTTATTTTATTTTTTTAAGAAAACAATGATTATTTTCACTAGAATTCTGTTTTTTTTTTTTTTCAACGAGTTTTTTGAGGGGTTTTGGATCATTAGAGACACTAAAATCCAATTTCTCAATCGCAGAAAATTGCAATTCTTTCTCTGATCACTGTAGCAGATATTGACTAGACCGGGTTTTTTTCCTCCGATTTTTTAGGTCACCTGAGACAGCAAGGGTTAGGATGAAGATGGTGTATGCCAGCTCCAAGGATAGATTCAAGAGGGAACTGGACGGGATACAAGTTGAGTTGCAAGCAACAGATCCGAGCGAAATGAGCTTTGACATTATAAAAAGCCGAGCGCTCTGAACATCGATCGTCTTCTCTTCCTCGATCTACATGCTTAATTTACATTTAAGTTAATTCATTGTGGTTTTTTTTTTTTTATGACGTTTGCGGGGTTGGTAATTCCTTGGTCAAAATGCTAGTGAACAAATAGGGTACTGTAATATTCTTTTGTGTTTTTTTTGCTTTTCATATTTCTCGTGTCAAATTGTGTTTTTCCTTGGGTCCTATTCATCAAGTGAGAAGAAGATGAAGGAAAACAAAACCGGTATAGAGATTATAGTAAAGGGAAGGAAATTTTGATTTCTTCGTTGCATTTTTTTTTTATCGGCAATTTTTCTTCTACGCATTCAATTTGGATATTCAATGAAAAAAATATTCACGCGAAGAGGATTAAAAGTTAATGTTTCAAATCCTTACCGGGTCTGTAAGGATTTGGATTAATGACGTTGCACGAGAGATCTTCACTTTAAGAACAAAAATATCTTGCGATACATACATACATACTTGTTCTACTCTAGATTAATTTCAATCTGGCTTACATAAGCAGTTTTTTTTTTTAAACGGCAGCTTAAATATGCGTTTGGGCTGAGTAATATTTGCTTTGAAATTGTTTACCTAAAAGAAATGAGCATATATATTGTTCTTGGTATTGACTCCACTGCTTGAAAATCCTACTCTCTGCCGTTGGATGTAAGAGAACTGATCCAATTAATCAATACAGTCAATATTAATCGCAGTTCTTTAAGCAATGTTTTTTAAATCATAAATGAGAGTGTGATTCTTGTGTCCTTTCAGCCTCTTAGTATCTTTTTTCTTGGGTAGGCGAATGTGGCTTCTGGATGGCGGTGTTGAGATTATTTGGATCAAACTACGTGCTCAATCTCACAAAGACTCTTTTTTTTTCACCAGTTCCCTATCAAAGGAGAATAAATGGTTATCCTGAGTAGCAATCTAAGAAACACATAACGGATTCTGTCTAAATTCGAAAAGGACGCCTCTTAAGCTAATGACCTCTCAGTTATTTGTACTCACTAGTTTAATTGTGAAGTTAGAATTGCAAAATTTTTAGCTACTTCCTGATGTTTCCATGCTGCAACACCTCCATTTCAGAGAGGTTTTCGACAACACCGAAAAAATTGCATTATGAATGCAGGCTAACTAGTGATTTTGCTAAAAGTGGTACATTTATATGGAGCTTATAATACAGGAAACCAAGGAAAGGAATGAATAACCTTTGAAAAAGCTAGCAAGAAACCGGAGCATCCTCTGTGATTGATGCGAACAAATCTCGAGTTACTGGTTTTGCTAACTCGACGATCCGCCCCACCGTCAACCACGAGAGGTAGATTCGAACCCAGCCCTATCATCCCTTTGTTCTATTATCCTTCTATGAAACGTTGGAATGAAAATGATCCCAAGAATGAAAAAGCAGATCTTCAGACTATATATTAGAAATATTTCAGGAACTAGCTTCAATATGATCAAGATCGCCATTCGAGCTTTTATCCGTCCATTACAAAGATGCTAATATTTCAAATACACTACAGGACTTTGGATGCAACAAGAGGCACCCTTTATTGCATACGTATGACACAACATTTTACAGACTTCTCAAACCTAAAATGATCTGCCAAGACAATTACCAATCCTTTTCCACACCTCATCTAGAAAGTGGAAGTAGGTGTCCCTCCATGACTTTTTGAACAACAAAGGACCAACAACGATCCAAAACCCGATAACGAATCCTAATGCCGCAGTCAGGTAGAACCATTCAATATCAGATTTAACACCTTCTTCATCATCTCCTTTAGGTGGGGCTTCATTAGTGCTGCAATTCTGTGTGAGTGGAGGTCCGCAAAGTTCATTGCCTGTGAAGCTAGAAGCATTAAGGCTCTGGAGCTGGGTGCTCGATGGGATTCTTCCCCGCAAAATGTTATAAGACACATTCAAAAGACTCAAGAAAGTCAAATCTGACATGCTTTGGGGTAGTTCCCCGGACAGTTTGTTTCTTGACAAATCGAGAGATTCCAATAACTCCATGTTTCCAATCTCCTTTGGGATCACTCCCATGAGATGATTTCCTGACAAATTCAACGAGCGTAATCCCAATAGACTTGTTATTTCCTCAGGTATCTCTCCAGATATATTGTTATCTGATAGGTCCATGCTAGTTAGGAGTCCAAGTATGGTGTTATATTGAAACTCTCGTCCTTTGGTCACCACAAATGCATTCTCCAAGAATTCTCCGTATGATGAATAAAAGATCCAATAACTCGAGTCTTGTTTCACGGACATAGCAGTGATATTTTTCAAACAGTCTGGAATTGGTCCTGAGAAATTGTTGTTTGCGAGGTCAAGGATTTGAAGGGAACTCAGGTGACACAATTCAGAAGGAATTCGTCCGTCAAAATAATTAGAACGGAGGCTCAGAATCTTCAAATTTGACAGGCTTCTTCCCAACCACGTTGGAAAGCTTCCAACAATCAAATTCAAGCTGAGGTCCATTGTGACTAATTGTGTGCAGTTCTCCAGTCCCAAAGGTACTTCTCCAGAGAGGCTATTGTTGCGCAAGTGCAATGACTTAAGTCTCCGTAAAAATCCCAAGGAGCTGGGAATGTTTCCGCTGAGATTGTTGTCTCCCAGTTTAATGACTTCCAAATGTGGCCAGTTCTCCCAACAATCAGGAATTTCACCCGATAACAGATTTCCCCCGAGATGAAGGATTTCTAGCCGGTTTGGTTCATCTTTCCTTTCACACAAAAAAATGGAAATTTCCCCTGAAAATAAATTGTTGGAAAGGTCTAGCTCAGTTACATTTGAGGAGAGACGAGGTAATGGACCACTGAGTTGGTTGGAACTCAAGTAAATCATTGGGTACGTATCATCGAGTTTAGGTAGTTTTGGAATCTTCCCCTGGATTTGGTTGTGAGATAGATTCAGATAACGTATACGGGAAGATATGTTCCAAAACCACTGTGGGAGACTATCTGAAATTCCAGTGCCTGATAGGTCCATGTCCCGAAGGCCCTTCTGTGAATGAAGCCACATCGGAAATTGAGGACCCAAATTCCAAGATCTAAGGTCCAATGATTCAAGTTGAAACGGAGGAATCCAGTTTGGACTCACTTTCAAAACTAACTTGTTTCTGGACGCATAAAATGCTTTGAGACTTGTGAGATTTACAAAATGAACTTCAGACACAACCCCTTCTAACAAATTATAATGGAGAGAGATACGTTCCAAGTTTGAAAGGCGTCCAAAATTTTCAGGAATGGGACCAGAAAGTGAATTACCACCAAGATCAAGGTTTTTCAGGCTTTTAAATTGTTCAAGTTGATCAGTTAAATGACCAGAAAGTTGACACCGACCACACCACAAAGTCACCAAAGTATAGGAAATGCACCCAGACAAACTTTCAAACAATTCTGATATATCTCCTTCAACTTTGTTACCGGTCATATCCAACATCCTCAAGTTGCAAAGATTTCCCATTTCTCTTGGTACTCTTCCTCTTAGTTTCGTGTTCACTATATCAAGAGTGACAAGGGAAGTGAGATTTTCAATGGAACTGGAGAGTGTACCATGAAACAGAGTGCTGCGAAGGTAGAGCTCCTCAAGATACCTGAAACTGTAAATCCAGTTGGGTATGCTAGAATTGACATCAAAATTCCCGGATAGATCAAGTGTTATGAGGCTGGTCAGGTTTTGGAGACCACTCGGGATTGGGCCTTCAATTCCATTATATCCCAGGCTAAGAGAAACGAGGTTGTTGACACTGAACAGCGAATTGGGTAGTGTAGAATTAAGATAGTAGTTATAGGAAGCATCAAATATTCTAAGAGAAGTCAAGTTCCAAAACATGTCAGGAAGCGAACCTTCGAAATTGCTTTCAGCTAAATTTAGAGAAACAAGACTACTGAGACTGAAGATCCACCTAGGCATCAAGGCATGAAACTTATTCCGAGAAAGATCTAGGACTGCTAGAGAAGTAAAATTAACCTTCTCTAGGGGAGGCATATGATCAAGTTCGCAGTAAGACAAGCGCAACTCTACCAAAGAAGGGAGCTTGTTGATTACCTGCAGCCAGTTAGGTGTCTTGTTGAGCTTCACTTGGCTTAAGTCAAGGTGTTCCAAAGTTGAAAGACGACAAAGCCAATCAAGATTCTGAACATCCAACTTGAAGACCTCACCGTCACGTCCGTAAGGGCCTTTAAGACCAAGAGAGCGTAAACTAGAGAGATTTCCAAGTTGACGGGGAACTATTCCGGCAAATCCTGCTTCTGATAGATTAAGATATCGAAGGCTTGTCAGAGATCCAAGGAAGGTTGGAATTGGAATTCCTCCAAAATCATTTTGACTTAGATCCAGGTAATTCAGATGCTTCAAGTTGAGCAAGGAAGGATTCACTTCACCTCCCAGCTTCTGCTTCACATAAGCTTCATATTTGGCTTCATATTCGGCCTGACTTGTGTAGTTAGCATCATAGTGATTTTGAAGGTGGAGCTCACGTACATGGCCGGTTAAGTTGTTGCAAACAACTCCTGCCCATGTACAACAATCAGCTTCGACATCCCAAGAGGAAAGTCTGTTTGAAGGGTCTGCTAGGCCTTTCTTGAAGCTTAAAAGAGCGTGTTTCTCGCTCTCCAAACAAGGCACATCAATGTTTCCATAGGTGGAGCTGACACTAAGTGTTACTATTATGAGAAACAGGGGGAATATTTTGGGAACGGATATCAGAGAAATATCCACCGCCATCATGCAACAAGGAGGGATTAAGAAATCACTAAAGGACCAATCAAGAAATCAACAAACGCTAATGCAAATAAGTTTCAACAGGAATAGGGTTGCAAAAGAACTGCGATAGATATTCATTGCTAAACAGAACAAATAGAAAGAGCCTTGCAGTGGAGATTATCCTCTATTGAGCTTATTAAACTGGTTTCAGAGGCACAAATGGCTATTTATGCATATAGTTTCATCTGGTCCTCCTAGGGGGCGATACAAGGCTCAATTTCCACTAGAAGAACATGTGGTTCTGGGGGTTTAATTTGGAACGTACAAGACGATTCAACCCGTCAACGGATGCACATCCGCCCGCGTAAAATCCCATCACCCAACTTAGACTTCCCATCCTACGTTTTCTACGTTGCTCCTTCCCTTCTCCTTCTCCTGGGCAATAATAGTATGTCATTTTCGTGGAAATAAAAACAGACCTCTGTTTACCATAAGGTTGGTTCTTTGAAAATTGATCACTGAGCTTTTGGCTTGAACGAGGAAACTCGTCTCAAATAAACCACAATTGCATTCAGAAACAAAGATATTTGAAAGAATAATCTAACTACTGTATTTTACAGTTCTAGCCACAGACTCATTCGAGTAACCATAAATGCCTTTGGAAATTCAGGGTCGTGTGGGTATTCCCAGCTGTGTCTGTATTTTGGTTAGTTTATAGTAAAATGTATAAGTAGAATAGTCAGAGTGGAGGTTGTGGGTGGTTTTCAATCATTGACTTCAAAGTCTCCGCTGAGGAGAAAAGGCTAAAAGCTGAGTTGTCATCTTGTATCAATCAGTCTGTTGACTGAGATTTATTCGAAAAAGTATTACATTTACTGAGAATTTTGGATATTGGTTTTTCGGGGGTGTCATTGCAGACAAGATTTCAGCTTACGCGACGTTAATCTAAATTCTTAGGAGGTCTGTGTTTACACCATATTTCACAGCCTGTCGATGATCGACCGAAAGGTGGCAATTATGTAAATACTTCCTATTTCATTATTTCGTATCAATAATATAACTAGTTTTTATTTTTTTTATTTGTATGTATTTTAATGAAGTGCAGGACATTTGTCATCGTCCTACACACTTTGGAGTTGAATAGAAGTTATTTGGACACTTGAAAGCAAATTAGAAGAATAAAGAGTGGTGGAAAGTTATGAAGTTATTTTGTACACATTTGTTATTTCCTATAAATAGCCTCTTTTGGCTTCATTCTAAACTCTCTCTAACAAATCAAAGTCTTTAACTTTTTTCTTAATTTTTGTCTTACTAATCTACTTCTGGGTTATAATTAGGGGTAGGAGTAGAATTTCATATTCTAAACTTAACTTAGGATCTTCGAATGTGTCGCTCATGGTGATAGATCGATCGTTGAAGATTGATGGAAGAATCTCTTCAATTCTTCTTCTTTCTTATCATTAATTTTACATTTGACTCAACTGTCATTTCTCTTCTGATGAAGTCCTGAAATACGACGTGAAACCACGAATCTGTCTTGTGGAGACATAGCCGCATTCGCCCTTATTTTTGTTGTTGACATTGTTTCTCGAAATCTCTGTCGATTTCGATCAAGGGAAAAATTGGTAAATAGTCTGTAACACCCAAAACCGAATTCCCTAATCTCAAAAAAAATTAAGGTGTTACCATACTCTCATCAAACTAGAATTAATAGCCCAATACTCAACCACTCCCACTCTTAACGAGCACCCCTATACTCTTCCATAATTTTCCTATTCCCTTTCCCCCCAAACTGCCCCTTTTTTGTCCTCCCCCGGAAAAACCATTTCCTCCTTAATATATACTATCCTCGTGAGTTGACTCATCAAATATGATTTTAAAGATGACATATGTCCACCCCCTTTGTCTTTTATCTCATTTTGCCTTCGTACCTTTTACCGCCACACTTATCTTCTCATCACCCATGCACAACCATTGCACTATCACGTGCCCACCCGTCACAAAATTGCCACCCACCGCTCTTCATGCAAAATCATATATTTTTAGACTAAAAAAAAAAATCTACTAATTACATGAAGCAAATTCCTTAATGCACGGGTAAAATATTTATGAAAAGTGCAAATATTACCATCCACCAAACCCGTCAAAACATTCAAATTAGTAAAATATCCGAACGGGGTATCACAATCTTCCCTCCTTTAAAGAATTTTGTCCTCGAAATTTATCGCCCAAATGAAATAATTCAAGTGTAGCTAGGCTCTTATTGCCTCTAAGGCCATATTCATAATGACACTAAGGCTATATTAACAATTAACTTCAAGCCAAGCATGATTATCACCATTTACCATTTTTCACAAGCTATACACATTACCATAATCTTCTGTACAAACAAATAAGTACACCCACCTCAAAGGCCCAACGAAATGTTACCAACACAAAATCACTCCCTACATGGAGTCATAGTACCGTCGTCAACGTCTAGACCTAACACATCATGTCAACGCACACACGAATGGAAACGAACTCAAATAGCAATGGATACACAAAATAATAAAACTTCCCATTAATCGGATGCCTTTTCCCTTATAAAGAGTTCACAGAAAACTCAACTCAAAACCCTTTTTGTTAGTGCTTCATCAAACTCCAAACACCTCTATCCAAATTTCACCATTAATAGACCATTAGTCTAGCATCAAAATCCTTCCAGACTAAACCCAAGATCAGATTGAGCACATCCAATAACGCAAGACAATTAAAGTCAATCACATGATCATATAGGCACCCGATTGGACAAAAGTACTTACCGTCTACTATACCACCATAGTCACAACCGCACATGATAGAAATCCTCAATGGAAAACCACGCACACCTCTGATTCATTCAGCTTTGACCTATTCTGTGTTGACCTTAGCTTGTAATTCAATTTTTTTATTTTTCCCACTTCCACCAATAATCACAACCTTCGCACAAGTCAAATGTTCGTTACTCCTACAACCATAACTAGAAGTACCAACTGAATTCTACATCATTCGCAAAAGTTGTTAAACAAACATAAACTAACAAATTAGTTGACATTCACTACCCCGATAGATCGAAACCATAGTACCATACACATCTGTATTCAAACTAAATCCCAAATTTTAAATACACCGACAATGCTCATGCATGAGTTTAGATTACTAAGCTTACACGGGTCAAATCCCCATGAATTCCCCGCAAATATGAATAATATACGCCGCTCTAGATGTAATTCATACAATTAAGTGGTAGTAGATACTTAGTTGATCCAAATCCTTTGCTTTCTTTTTTTTTTTTTTCAGCTAATACTTGATCCCCTTTTCTTTTCTCTATTCGCTAACTATAGAACTTATCTTTCCATAAAAACGATTTAAACTGTAGTCAAATATTTCCTCAGCCTTAAAATTTGCCAAACCAAAATAAAGTACTACTCAATGGTTTACCACCGCGTACACACACCACATATAATTCTTCGGCGTGTGGTTCTATACTAACCACATAGACTCTGCTTAGTTGAAACCCATTTCCAACTTTAATCCTATCAACTTCTCTTTCGAAATTCAATCTTTGTCATCAAATAAATAAATAAATTAAACAACTCAACCACAATAGCAATAAATTTGCACCGAAGCACGATAACTCATTATCACTTACCCACAGGATAGCATCCGAGTATCATTCTCGAATAGTCTACAGAATCATAAAACATAAGCTCTGATACCAATTTGTAACACCCAAAACCGAATTCCCTAATCTCAAAAAAAATTAAGGTGTTACCATACTCTTATAAAACTAGAATTAATAGCCCAATACTCAACCACTTACACTCTTAACGAGCACCCCTATCCTCTTCCATAATTTTCCTATTCCCTTTCCCCCCAAACTGCCCCTTTTTTTTCCTCCACCGGAAAAACCATTTCCTCCTTAATATATACTATCCTCGTGAGTTGACTCATCAAATATGATTATAAAGATGACATATGTCCACCCCC
Organism: Rhododendron mucronatum var. ripense; assembly: GCA_019656295.1. Classification (NCBI taxonomy): domain Eukaryota; kingdom Viridiplantae; phylum Streptophyta; class Magnoliopsida; order Ericales; family Ericaceae; genus Rhododendron; species Rhododendron mucronatum. The sequence continues at coordinate 2,191,956 of BPLT01000050.1, read as the reverse complement.
TTTGTCTTTTATCTCATTTTGCCTTCTTACCTTTTACCGCCACACTTATCTTCACCCATGTACAACCATTGCACTATCACGTTCCCACCCCTCACAAAATTGCCACCCACCGCTCTTCATGTAAAATCATATATTTATAGACTAAAAAAAAAATCTACTAATTACATGAAGCAAATTCCTTAATGCACGGGTAAAATATTTATGAAAAGTGCAGATATTACAATCCACCAAACCCGTCATAACATTCAAATTAGTAAAATATCCGAACGGGGTATCACACAGTTTGTTTGTTTTTTTTTTGGATCCGCAACAAATCATATCATTTCAAATAAGCCATACGGACAGGAAACTTTAAGCCATAGTGCTCTCCCTTCTCTTTTCTTTTCTTTCCCTCTCTAAACTTTTCCAGAGAAACCTTAGCCGCCGTTGTTTGCTTGGGGGAGGGGCTGCCTCCTCCCTGGGCATCTCTCTCTCCCTCTTCCTTTTTCTTCTCCCCTTCCCTTAACAGTGTTCCTCTCTTCCGTGGGCTGTTGTTCCGCCATCCCTCTTCCCCCCACCCGTTCCGCCGGCCTTCCGGATCCCATTGTAGACCACCTTTCTACCTTGTTGGAGGTAGCTAGCAGGTCTCTTGCTTAGTGGCACTTTGGCCGTTTTAAGGTGGTGGATGGTGCGATTTTGCTGGGTTGTTAGTGGCGATGCTGTGAGCTAGTGGATATGGTGCGTTGGGACCAGGCATGGCGTCAATAGGGGTTGTCGTGATTCTTGTGGTTGGTGCGGTTGTTGTGGTGGCGGTCCCGCAATGGCTGTTTTGAGTGTTTCGACAGGTTAGGATTTGGTTTTGTGTTTCATTTTTGTTTTATCTGGACTCTTGTCCTGTTTAGGTTCGGATGTTGAGGCTGGTTTATGTCCGGATGTTGGGTCCGGTTTTTTTCCTGGTGGGTCTTCCTGGGTGGTTTTGTTTTGATTTGGTTTTCCCAAATCGGGTGACTGATTTTCACATGTTTATTGTTATCTTTGATTCAGAGCTCTGCTATTCCGAGACAGTGTGTTTGGGTACTAGCTCCACATTAGCCGGCCATGTTGACGGTGTGAAGAAGTGAGTGTTTTGCTCTTGCATCGGCACTAGTCACTAATTTCATCTCTTAGTCTTTTCTTGTATTGTGTCTTTGTTTCTCTTTATTTGGGTGAAAATCTGTACTTGCCGTATGTTATGTTCTATATTCAAAGTTCATCTGTAGATGCCGTATGGCTTGATTAATGAATTTGCTTCTTCCATTGAAAAGAAAAAGGAAGCCATACATGATATACAGATATTCATTTGAAAACAATGACAAGAAAAACAACCAAAATTAGATGAGGTCAGGTGATGGGCATATAAAAACGAGTTTTTTTTTCTTTTTGGAAAGGATAAAAACGACTTATTAGCAAAACACGAATCGAACATGTCAAGGATAAGAGAGTATATAGGTGACAGAAGAAGAAAATAAAACAAAAAAGAATTGAAAATTGGCTTATTTACAATTTTGGTGACCATTTTTTGTCACCAAAGTATTAGCGATTGGCCAATTTCGTCTCCAATGTGAACATTTGACCAATTTAGTACCATTTACCACCACTCGTTGCCTTCCCTGCTTCGATTTGAACCAAAATCGCCGAATAACTTGAACGGGAACCATCGCAGGAGGCCGGACCACCACATCAGGAAAACGGAGACACAAGTAAAAAACGGGGAAGGTAAGGAAAAGGAAAAACAAAGACCATGCGGGAACATCTTTCCTTCTTTTGTTGATCCAATTTTTAATTTTCTTTTTCTTTTTTTAAAACCATGATTATTTCACTGGAGTTCTTATTTTTTTATCGAGTATTTTGAGGGTTTTAGAATTTAGATCAATAGACACTAAATCCAATTTTTCAATCTCAAAAAATTGCAATTTGTACTCTCGCTTTAGTGAATTTTGGGTTAATACATGACAGGTTAGATTCTTAATTCCGCCTTGTGTAATTTATCCTTTTAATCAATAATTTTCTTTCAACTTAAAAAAAGAAGTTCAACCATTGATCTGGTCATGTTGATGAAAGCCAAATTTGAATTGACCATGAGCACGGACAGCAACAGCCGAGTCCTGGTTACAATGATGGTCCAGTAATCCTTGGAATTTCCATTGATTTTGAAAACAATCATTCTACGACCACAAACACTTATACAAATTCACTCACATACAAATTAGGGTTATACCCTCTGGTGTAGTGTGTTGGGCCGGCTTTGAATTGAGCCAGACGAGGCCGCCAACTTAAGCCCTTGAACTTTGACTCAGAATTAAGGTCTTAGATAGAAATAACAAGATATGTGTTTATATTCGATATAACGCTTATATAACCTAGCTAGCCTACTGGAGAAGCTTAGTTTTGTTATCAAATAGGTTGTTGGTTCAAGTCCTAGAGTCCTTAATTTTCCTTCCTTATGAGAATCTTTTTCAAGTCCGGAGAATCTTAGAGTTAGCCCTGGTAGTGTGGGCTGCACCAAAAGATGTAAGTGTGTGGTTAATTGAATAATACTCTCCGTTCCAAGACTCCAATAAACTGCTTATTTTTTAAGAAGGCAATTTCAAACTCAAAAATTATGTATTTAAGCAAATAATTTTTCTAGTAATATGGATCTTGTTTGATAGATCTCACTAAAATATTTTAAACGGTGCAAAAAAAATGAAAATTTATTTTTTATTTATATCATTTTTAAATTTAAAATTATAAAATAAACTATTTATTTTTTAAGAAGGCTTTTGAAACGCGGCCTTCTTTTTTGGAAACAATCAACCTCATGTACGTACGTACCCCTTGTTTCCAACTTTGAAGAATGAACGGCCAGATCCTATTCAAATCTCAATCTAACGGCTAGTACTTAAGTTACCTCATCATCTTTGTTTCTTGGAAAGTGTTACATCATCATCTTGTGAGGGCGTTTCTGATTCCGTTTAGTTACGTCTTCTTTATCAGAGAAAGAGAGAGAATGAGAGCGATGGAGCCCGCGAACTGGAAGAAGTAAGGCATTCCTCTGTACGGAGCGTCCTGGATCTCCCATGATAATTATCTGGTATTCGCAGGAGGCGGCGGCGAAGGTCGCAGCGGCATCCCCAACGCTCTACTCCTAGCCCGCTTCGATTTTGAATCCAATGTGAGTGTCTATTAAACCCTTCATAAAATTCATGTGCATCTATATCATACCCTAATTCATGTATCATATGTATATTTATGAATTCGACGTGAGAACTTGGTCCAATAGTTCTAAATTTCTCTTCCAAGGGTTTGAGGCCCGTTCTAGTTTAGGAAAAAAAGAACTTTTTGAAAATGAAGGTAATTTCAAACTCAAAAATTATGTGTTTACGTAAATAATTTTTTTACAATATGGATCTTGTTTGATTGAAGATCTCGTTAAGATCTTTCAAACAGTGCAAAAAAAATTATTTTTCATTTTCATTATATTTGAGCTTGAAATAAAAAAAGAAGGTTCGAAAAGAAAGCGGAACGGCACCTGATTTAACTATTCTTACGATACTTGACTTTTGCCCATTAAAAAAAATCGCGTATTATATGTATTTGAATTCGGCACGAGAAATTGGTACGATAGTGTTGTAGTTGCTCCGAGATACTGGGTTCAAGCTAACAAAGCAATGTCGATACACCCAGCCATGGGTTGCCCGGTCTTAAGGGCGGACTTGTGGCTGCAACATGGTAGGGTTCAATTCCCCTTGGAGGCACTCGGGATTTGAAGTGGGGGACTGTGGTGGTGGTTTGCTGCATGCACTGGTTCCCCGTAGGTTTACATTGCATGGGTGGGTCCAATGTGGCCCTGCCATGGGGTGGTTCTTTCGTCTTAAAAAAAGAAGCAGCAATGTCGATACTAGGGTTGGGCAGAATAATTAGGGCTTACCTACTAAATTCCAAAAAAAATATGTATGAAATTTTATGGACTTTGTAGATGGTTAATGTGATCACAAACAAAAGAGAAGGTATACTGTACATGATTTTGTTGGATCAGTAAGGGACCTTTATTTGTGATGCATAGTGTGATACCCGAGACATTCATCATTGTGCCTTTCGTGATTGGCTGAAATTAAGAAAACAAAGACATTCACATAGCAATCAATGACTTTCAGTTCATGGATTATTTTGAATGATTCAATTGAAATATGTTCACCGTTCAAGGACCTCACTCCTCAGCATTATTTATAGGTAGTTTGCATGCTAGGCTCAGGTGTCAATTTCGAGTATGTGGGTGCACGTGAGGCGATTGGGGAGGTGTGTGCATGGCATTACAGGGGGAGTGGATAAGAAGGCAAATGAGGCGGCCAAGGGAAAAATGGACAAGTTCCCACAAGTAAAAGTTAATTAAACACGTGTCTCTTTGGGATTTATTACTAGTAACACCAGTTCTGATTGCCGGACTGGCCGGCCGCCATTAGAAAAATTCTTATTGGTTATTGCTTGGGTACAAACATGCAGAATAAATAGATAGGGTGAGAGAGGCAAAAAGAAAGAGAGGAGCACTTAATCCAGGCCTTACGATGGCAGAGTTGGACTTGACGAGGAGGAGTTTAAAATAGCCCGGCCTTATGTGTCAAACTAATCTTGCTTAGGCTGCCTACTGTTGTCTCTCTTTCATGAAATGTTTCATTGTGTTTTTAGTTCCATAACTGAACAGTACCGGGGATGCTCTTATTGTGCTTAAGTCTTGCCACTCAATTACACTGCTCTATATCTGTGTAAATGGCTGTCTTTCATGTTAGTCATAGAAAACCCGTTTCCCAGAGTTACAAAGTGTTAAGAGAGCCTTCTATTCCTTAGTTACCGTTTTCCTATGAATTGTATTTACTGGCCTTTCATTATGACAAACTTTATTTGGTTGTGTTTTATTGTAGGTGGCAAAGCTTGGAACTGGTTCTGATTTGCCTTACAGAATGGCTGTCTACCCAGGAAGAGATGGTGTCATCTGTTCGTTGCCAAAAAGTTGCAGGTACTTCTCTGTTCCCTTTGCATTATAAGGGGCTCAGTTATCGAAAGACAATGCAAATTTATTTTGTGCTTGAGAGGAACTATGGACTTGATTTGCTTCTTTGGGATCTAAAAGATGGTCAATGCATGTAATGTTGGTTGGTGTCCTTCCTCTGTTATGAATACCCCATTCATTAGAATTCCGAACGGATATTTTGAATTTTTATTCCAAACTCGGACAGCATTGGTCAGGAAATTTTCTTGAGAGCATGTATATGATCCCAAAAGCTATGTGAAATGGCCAATGCAAATAAGTCATTTTTCTTTAGAATGCGTTGATATTTCATCTTTGATATGATTGATATGCAGTGCGATGGAATACGATACCTTTGGGATACAGTCAAGAGCACTGATGGTAAGAAACTGGGTCTAAAACCATCTGACAAAGTCATTGATGAACTGGAAGATGTAGGCCAACAGTTGGCATTGATTTTTAACAATGATGGTTCTATTCTTGCTCTACGAGGCGAGGTAGAGATCATTTTTCCCATTATTCTACTATTTCAGAATGTGCTTGCTGCACTTGGAGTGTGACAAATCAATTCTACATTATATGCTTTCTTGTCTTCGTGATTGATTTTTACCGAATTAAAATGTCCATCTTATAATTTTGTGCTGAAGCACATGCTATATGGAAGTCAAGGGAAAACCTCTTGTAGTTGTAGCATATATCACTAGAACAAAGCATTAGATAGTATTTATTTGTTAATGGTTAAGAAGCCACCATGGTACGTGTATTTTTCTCTCTCATGCATCGATCCGTTCTCTGTAATATGTTACAGTAGTTTTTTTTTTTTTTTTTTACAGGCTATACAGTAGCCATTGTTGAAGGGAAATAACGTGTGAAAAGACTCGATATTTGTTTTGATATGGACTAATATGATGATGTTCAGATCTAAATGGTTTTCGTCATGTGATATATAATTGTTGAAGCTGCATCCATCCACAAATCGTAAATGTTAAAAACTTAAATTTCTTGAATTTCTAGAGAAGAAGAAGAAGAGAAAAAAAAAAAAGTCAGCGCCCACAACTTGAATTTCTGGAGGAAATTAATTCCTTAGGCATGCAACGACATTACTTGCACCCGAGATCTTCACTTCAAAATAAAAATCTCGCAATCGATACATACAAACGTACTCTAACCGTTGTTCAACTCTAGATTCAAGGTCGGGTTATACGTGCCATCTTGGTTGGGATATATATACCCTCTTAATATCTTTTTAAAATTCATGGGTAGGCAAACACGGCGTCTGGGATGGCGGTGGACGACGAGTGTAAGCTAAAGTTTTCGGAACTGAAAACAAAGAGGAACTTCCGTTACATAATCTTCAAAATCGAGGCTCAAAAAGTGGTGGTGGAGAAGGTCGGGAGCCCCGAAGAAAGCTATGAAGATTTCAGCGCCGCGCTCCTTGCAAATGAGTGTCGTTATTCTGTCTTTGATTTCGATTTCACCACTGAGGAAAATTGCCAGAAGAGCAAGATTTTCTTCATTGCTTGGTAATTAATATCATTGAGTTAATTAGCATCCATTTCCTTTCTTTAATTACATCTCAAATGCCGGGACAAGTAAAACTTAATTTTATTAGGAAAAGGAAAACGAAAGACCATGTATAACATCTTTCCTTCTCATGTTGATCAACTTTTTATTTATTTTTTTATCGGCAATTTTTCTTCTACGCATTTAATTTGGACATACAATGACAGAGACTCAAAAAAAATATTCACGCGATACATACGTACTTGTTCTACTCTAGATTTCAATCCGGCTTACATAAGAGGTTTTTTTTTTTGAACGGCGGCTTAAATATGCGTTTGGGTTGAGTAATATTTGCTTTGAAATTGTATAAATAAAAGAAATTAACATATATATTGTTCTTGGTATTGACTCCACTGCTCGAAAATCCTACCCCTGTGAACTGATCCAATTAATCAATGCAGTCAATATTAATCACAGTTCTTGTTCGCAATGTTTTTTAAATCATAAATGAGAGTGTGATTCTTGTGTTCTTTCAGCCTCTTAGTATCTTTTTCCTTGGGTAGGCGAATGTGGCTTCTGGGATGGCGGTGTTGAGATTATTCGGATCGAACTACGTGCTCCATCTCACAAAGACTTTTTTTTTTCACCAGTTCCCTATCAAAGGAGAATAAATGGTTATCCTGAGTAGCAATCTAAGAAACACGTAACGGATGGATTCTGATCTAAATTCGAAAAGAAAGCCTCTTACGCTTAATGACCTCTCTGTTATTTGTACTCGCTAGTTTAATTGTGCAGTTAGAATTGCAAAATTTTTAGTTACTTCCTGATGTTTCCATGCTGCAACACCTCCATTTCAGAGAGGTTTTCGACAACACCGAAAAAATTTGCATTATGAATCAAAATGATCCCAAGAATGAAAAAGCAGATCTTCAGACTATATATTAGAAATATTTCAGGAACTAGCTTCGATATGATCAAGATCGCCATTCGAGCTTTTATCCGTCGATTACAAAGATGCTAATAATTTCAAATACACTACAGGACTTTGGATGCAACAAGAGGCACCCTTTATTGCATACGTATGACACAACATTTTACAGACTTCTCAAACCTAAAATGATCTGCCAAGACAATTACCAATCCTTTTCCACACCTCATCTAGAAACAGAAAGTAGGTGTCCCTCCATGACTTTTTGAACAACAAAGGACCAACAACGATCCAAAACCCAATAACGAATCCAAATGCCGCAGTCAGGTAGAACCATTCAATATCAGATTTAACACCTTCTTCATCATCTCCTTCGGGTGGGGCTTCATTAGTGCTGCAATTCTGTGTGAGTGGAGGTCCGCAAAGTGCATTGCCTGTGAAGCTAGAAGCGTTAAGGCTCTGGAGCTGGGTGCTCGATGGGATTCTTCCCCGCAAAGTGTTATAAGACACATTCAAAAGACTCAAGAAAGTCAAATCCGACATGCTTTGGGGTAGTTCCCCGGACAGTTGGTTTCTTGACAAATCGAGAGATTCCAATAACTCCATGTTTCCAATCTCCTTTGGAATCACTCCCATGAGATGATTTCCTGACAAATTCAAAAACCGTAATCCCAATAGACTTGTTATTTCCTCAGGTATCTCTCCAGATATATTGTTATCTGATAAGTCCATGCTAGTTAGGAGTACAAGTATGGTGTTATATTGAAACTCTCGTCCTTTGGTCACCACAAATGCATTCTCCAAGAATTCTCCCGCAAAAAGTGAATAATAGATCCGATCACGCGAGTCTTGTTTCATGACCATAGCAGTGAGATTTTTCAAACACTGCGGAATTGGTCCGGAGAAACTGTTGTTTGCGAGGTCCAGGATTTGAAGGGAACTCAGGTGACACAATTCAGAAGGAATTTGTCCGTCAAAATAATTAGAACGGAGGCTCAGAATCTTCAAATTTGGCAGGCTTCTTCCCAACCACGTTGGAAAGCTTCCAACAATCAAATTCAAGCTGAGGTCAATTGTGACTAATTGTGTGCAGTTCTCCAGTCCCAAAGGTACTTCTCCAGAGAGGCTATTGTTGCGCAAGTGCAATGACTCAAGTCTCCGTAAAAATCCCAAGGAGCTGGGAATGTTTCCGCTGAGATGGTTGTCTCCCAGTTTAATGACTTCCAAATTTGGCCAGTTCTCCCAACAATCAGGAATTTCACCCGATAACAGATTTCCCCCAAGATGAAGGATTGTTAGCCGGTTTGGTTCATCTTTCCTTTCACACAAAAAAATGGAAATTTCCCCTGAAAATAAATTGTTGGAAAGGTCTAGCTCAGTTACATTTGAGGAGAGACGAGGTAATGGACCGCTGAGTTGGTTGGAACTCAAGTAAATCGCTGCGTACGTATCATCGAGTTTAGGTATTTTTGGAATCTTCCCCTGGATTTGGTTGTGAGATAGATTCAGATAACTGATACGGGAAGATAAGTTCCAAAACCACTGTGGGACACTATCTGAAATTCCAGTGCCTGATAGGTCCATGTCCCCAAGGCCCTTCTGTGAATGAAGCCACATCGGAAATTGAGGACCCAAATTCCAAGATCTAAGGTCCAATGATTCAAGTTGAAATGGAGGAATCCAGTTTGGCCTCACTTTCAAAACTAACTTGTTTCTGGACGCACGAAACACTTTGAGACTTGTGAGATTTACAAAATGAACTTCAGACACAACCCCTTCTAACAAATTATCATCGAGATAGATTTGTTCCAAGTTCGAAAGGTGTCCAAAATTTTCAGGAAGAGTACCGTTTAACCGATTCCCTTTTAAACGCAGAGCAATCAAGGATGAACACCTTCCTAAACTCACCGGAATGGGACCAGAAAGTTGACAATCATCACACGACAAAGACACCAAAGTATAGGAAATGCACCCAGACAAACTTTCAAACAATTCTGATATATCTCCTTCAACTTTGATACCGGACATATCCAACGTCCTTAAGTGGCAAAGATTTCCCATTTCTCTTGGTACTCTTCCTCTTAGTTTCGTGTACGCTATATCAAGAGTGACAAGAGAAGTGAGATTTTCAATGGAACTTGAGAGTGTACCATGAAACAGAGTGCTGCCAAGGTAGAGCTCCTCAAGATACCTGAAACTGTAAATCCAGTTGGGTATGCTAGAATTGACATCAAAATTCCCGGATAGATCAAGTGTTATGAGGCTGGTCAGGTTTTGGAGACCACTCGGGATTGGGCCTTCAATTCCATTATATTGCAGGCTAAGAGAAACGAGGCTGTTGACACTGAACAGCGAATTGGGTAGTGTAGAATTAAGATAGTAGTTATAGGAAGCATCAAACATTCTAAGAGAAGTCAAGTTCCAAAAGCTGTCGGGAAGCGGACCTTCAAAATTGCTTTCAGCTAAATTTAGAGAAACAAGACTACTGAGACTGAAGATCCACCTAGGCATCAAGGCACGAAACTCATTCCGAGAAAGATCTAGGACAGCTAGAGAAGTTAAATTAACCTTCTCTAGGGGAGGCATATAATCAAGTCCGCAGTAAGACAAGCGCAACTCTACCAAAGAAGGGAGCTTGTTGATTACCTGCAGCCAGTTAGGTGTCTTGTTGAGCTTCACTTGGCTCAAGTCAAGGTATTCCAAAGTTGAAAGACGAGAAAGCCAATCAAGATTCTCGACATCCAACTTGACGCCACCGTATGAAGAAGGGCCTTTAAGACCAAGAGAGCGTAAACTAGAGAGATTTCCAAGATGATGTGGAACTGTTCCGGCAAATCCTGCTTCAGATAGATTAAGATATCGAAGGCTTGTCAGAGATCCAAGAAAGGTTGGAATTGGAATTCCTCCAAAATCATTTAGACTTAGATCCAGGTAATTCAGATGCTTCAAGTTGAGCAAGGAAGGATTCACTTCACCTCCCAGCTTCTGCTTCACATAGGCTTCATATTCGGCCAGAGTTGTGTAGTTAAAATCATAGGGATTTTGAAGGTGGAGCTCACGTACATGGCCAGTTGAGTTGTTGCAAACAACTCCTGCCCATGTACAACAATCAGCTTCGACATCCCAAGAGGAAAGTCTGTTTGAAGGGTCTGCTAGGCCTTTCTTGAAGCTTAAAAGAGCTAGTTTCTCGCTCTCCAAACAAGGCACATCTAGGTTTCCATAGGAGGAGCTGACACTGAGTGTTACTATTATGAGAAACAGGGGGAATATTTTGGGAACGGATATCGGAGAAATATCCACCGCCATCATGCAACAAGGAGGGATTAAGAAATCACTAAAGGACCAATCAAGAAATCAACAAGCGCTAATGCAAATAAGTTTCAACAGGAATAGGGCTGCAAAAGAACTGCGACAGATATTCATTGCAAAACAGAACAAATAGAAAGAGCCTAGCAGTGGAGAATATCCTCTATTGAGCTTATTAAACTGGTTTCAGAGGCACGGAAGGGTATATATGCGTATAGAGTATCATCTGGTCCTCCTTGGGGGCTATACAAGGCTCAATTTCCACCAGAAGAACATGTGGTTGTGGGGCTTTAATTTGTGGAAGGTAGAAGACGACTCAACCCGTCAACGGATGCACATCCGTCCGCGTAAAATCCCATCACCCAACTTAGACTTCCCATCCTACGTTTTCTACGTTGCGCCTTCCCTTCTCCTTCTCCTGGGCAATAACAGTATGTCATTTTCGTGGAAATAAAAACAGACTTCTGTTTACCATAAGGTTGCTTCTTAGAAAATTGATCACTGAGCTTTTGGCTTGAACGAGGAAACTCGTCTCAAATAAACCACAATTGCATTCAGAAACAGAGATATTTGAAAGAATAATCTAACTACTGTATTTTACGGTACTAGCCACAGACTCATTCGAGTAACCATAAATGCCTATGGAAATTCAGGGTCGTGTGGGTATTCCCAGCTGTGTCTGTATTTTGGTTAGTTTATAGTAAAATGTATTAGTAGAATAGTCAGAGTGGAGGTTGTGGGTGGTTTTCAATCATTGACTTCAAAGTCTCCCCTGAGGAGAAAAGGCTAAAAGCTGAGTTGTCATCTTGTATCAATCTGGCCCCGTTCCAGAACGGGTTTAAGTTCTTATTTTTTGTCTAATAAGAAGGGTTGTTCCACAAAAGATTGAACAATTACTTATTTTTTGAGAAGATAATTTCAAGCTCAAAAATCATGTGCTTACGCAAATAATTTTCCTATCAATATGAATCTTGTTTGATAGATCTCATTGAGATCTTTAATACGGTGCAAAAAAAATTGAAAAATTATTTCTTATTTACGTTATTTTTTAGTTTGAAAATGTACAATAAGCTGCTTATTTGGATTTTGTGGAACAAACCTTCTTTTTTTTCTTTGAGAAGTGGCAAAATAAGTACTTATTTTTCAAGAAGGTTTCTAGAACGGAGCCTCAGTCTGTTGACTGAGATTTATTCGAAAAAGTATTACATTTACTGAGAATTTTGGATATTGGTTTTTCGGGGGTGTCATTGCAAACAAGATTTCAGCTTACGCGACGTTAATCTAAATCCTTAGGAGGTCTGTGTTTACACCATATTTCACGGCCTGTCGATGATCGACCGAAATGTGGCAATTATGAAAATGCTTCCTATTTCATTATTTCGTATCAATAATATAACTAGTTTTTATTTTTTTTATTTGTATGTATTTTAATGAAATGCAGGACACTTGTCATCGTCCTACACACTTTGAAGTTGAATGGAAGTTATTTGGACACTTGAAAGCAAATTAGAAGAATAAAAGAGTAGTGGAAAGTTATAAAGTTATTTTGTACACATTTGTTGTTTCCTATAAATAGCCTCTTTTGGCTTCATTCTAAACTCTCTCTAACAAATCAAAATCTTAACTTTGTTCTTAACTTTTGTCTTACTAACCTACTTTTGGGTTATAATTAGGAGTAGGAGTAGAATTTCATATTCTAAACTTAACTTCGGATCTTCGAATGTGTCGCTCATGGTGATAGATCGATCGTTGAAGATTGATGGAAGAATCTCTTCAATTCTTCTTCTTTCTTATCATTAATTTTACATTTGACTCAACTGTCATTTCTCTTCTGAGAAGTCCTGAAATACGGCGTGAAACCATGAATCTGTCTTGTGGACACATAGCCGCATTCGCCCTTATTTTTATTATTGACATTGTTTCCCGAAATCTAAGTCGATTTCGATCAAGGGAAAAATTGGTAAATAGTCTGTAACACCCAAAACCGAATTCCCTAATCTCAAGAAAATTAAGGTGTTATCATACTCTCATCAAACTAGAATTAATAGCCCAATACTCAACCACTCTCTCTCTTAATGAGCACCCCTATCCTCTTCCATAATTTTCCCATTCCCTTTCCCCCCCAAACTGCCCCTTTTTTGTCCTCCCCGGAAAAACCATTTCCTCAATATATACTATCCTCGTGAGTTGACTCATCAAATAAGATTTTAAAGATGACATATGTCCACCCCCTTTGTCTTTTATCTCATTTTGCCTTCTTACCTTTTACCGCCACACTTATCTTCTCATCACCCATGCACAACCATTGCACTATCACGTGCCCACCCGTCACAAAATTGCCACCCACCGCTCTTCATGCAAAATCATATATTTTTAGACAAAAAAAAAAAATCTACTAATTACATGAAGCAAATTCCTTAATGCACGGGTAAAATATTTATGAAAAGTGCAGATATTACAATCCACCAAATCTGTCATAACATTCAAATTAGTAAAATATCCGAACGGGGTATCACAATCTTCCCTCCTTTAAAGAATTTTGTCCTCGAAATTTATCGCCCAAATGAAATAATTCAAGTCTAGCTAGGCTCTTATTGCCTCCGATGAAAATCGCATGTCCATTCTAAACAAAGCACCGTCATCACAAACAAGAATCCATTCTTTTCTTTTTCCTTTCCGTCACGTACTCAACTACCACAATTTTAAAATTGTAGTTCATCTTAAACCAGCATCATCAAACTCATGCAAAATTAAGTAACGTATCATGCACGATTGGGCACCTCGAGCCCTTGCACCGCAAATCTGTCACGCATTGGCACCTCGGCCAAAATCAGAATAGGCACCTAGGGCTTTTACCCTGCGATTCCGGCACACATACGAGTATATAAAACCTGTACGGAATAAGGCAATAGTATCCTTCACGCCACTAAGGCAATACTTGTCACGCCACTAAGGCAATATTCATAATCATGCCACTAAGGCTTTATTACTCGCAACGCCACTAAGGCTATATTAACAATTAACTTCAAGCCAAGCATGATTATCACCATTTACCATTTTTCACAAGCTATACACATTACCATAATCTTCTGTACAAACAAATAAGTACACCCACCTCAAAGGCCCAACGAAATGTTACCAACACAAAATCACTCCCTACATGGAGTCATAGTACCGTCGTCAACGTCTAGACCTAACACATCATGTCAACGCACGCACGAATGGAAACAAAACTCAAATAGCAATGGATACACAAAATAATAAAACTTCCCATTAATCGGATGCCTTTTCCCTTATAAAGAGTTCACAGAAAACTCAACTCAAAACCCTTTTTGTTAGTGCTTCATCAAACTCCAAACACCTCTATCCAAATTTCACCATTAATAGACCATTAGTCTAGCATCAAAATCCTTCCAGACTAAACCCAAGATCAGATTGAGCACATCCAATAACGCAAGACAATTAAAGTCAATCACATGATCATATAGGCACCCGATTGGACAAAAGTACTTACCGTCTACTATACCACCATAGTCACAACCGCACATGATAGAAATCCTCAATGGAAAACCACGCACACCTCTGATTCATTCAGCTTTGACCTATTCTGTGTTGACCTTAGCTTGTAATTCAATTTTTTTATTTTTCCCACTTCCACCAATAATCACAACCTTCGCACAAGTCAAATGTTCGTTACTCCTACAACCATAACTAGAAGTACCAACTGAATTCTACATCATTCGCAAAAGTTGTTAAACAAACATAAACTAACAAATTAGTTGACATTCACTACCCCGATAGATCGAAACCATAGTACCATACACATCTGTATTCAAACTAAATCCCAAATTTTAAATACTCCGACAATGCTCGTGCATGAGTTTAGATTACTAAGCTTACACGGGTCAAATCCCCATGAATTCCCCGCAAATATGAATAATATACGCTGCTCCAGATGTAATTCATACAATTAAGTGGTAGTAGATACTTAGTTGATCCAAATCCTTTGCTTTCTTCTCTTTTTTCTTCAGCTAACACTTGATCCCCTTTTCTTTTCTCTATTCGCTAACTATAGAACTTATCTTTCCATAAAAACGATTTAAACTGTAGTCAAATATTTCCTCAGCCTTAAAATTTGCCAAACCAAAATAAAGTACTACTCAATGGTTTACCACCGCGTACACACACCACATATAATTCTTCGGCGTGTGGTTCTATACTAACCACATAGACTCTGCTTAGTTGAAACCCATTTCCAACTTTAATCCTATCAACTTCTCTTTCGAAATTCAATCTTTGTCATCAAATAAATAAATAAATTAAACAACTCAACCACAATAGCAATAAATTTGCACCGAAGCACGATAACTCATTATCACTTACCCACAGGATAGCATCAGAGTATCATTCTCGAATAGTCTACAGAATCATAAAACATAAGCTCTGATACCAATTTGTAACACCCAAAACCGAATTCCCTAATCTCAAAAAAATTAAGGTGTTACCATACTCTTATCAAACTAGAATTAATAGCCCAATACTCAACCACTTCCACTCTTAACGAGCACCCCTATCCTCTTCCATAATTTTCCTATTCCCTTTCCCCCCAAACTGCCCCTTTTTTTTCCTCCCCCGGAAAAACCATTTCCTCCTTAATATATACTATCCTCGTGAGTTGACTCATCAAATATGATTATAAAGACGACATATATGTCCACCCCCTTTGTCTTTTATCTCATTTTGCCTTCTTACCTTTTACCGCCACACTTATCTTCACCCATGCACAACCATTGCACTATCACGTTCCCACCCTCGCAAAATTGCCACCCACTGCTCTTCATGTAAAATCATATATTTATAGACTAAAAAAAAAATCTACTAATTACATGAAGCAAATTCCTTAATGCACGGGTAAAATATTTATGAAAAGTGCAGATATTACAATCCACCAAACCCGTCATAACATTCAAATTAGTAAAATATCCGAACGGGGTATCACACAGTTTGTTTGTTTGTTTTTTGGATTCGCAACAAATCATATCATTTCAAATAAGCCATACGGACAGGAAACTCTAAGCCATAGTGCTCTCCCTTCTCTTTTCTTTTCTTTCCCTCTCTAAACTTTTCCAGAGAAACCTTAGCCGCCGTTGTTTGCTTGGGGGAGGGGCTGCCTCCTCCCTGGGCATCTCTCTCTCTCTCTCTCTCTCTCCCTTTTTCTTCTCCCCTTCCCTTAACAGTGTTCCTCTCTTCCGTGGGCTGTTGTTCCGCCATCCCTCTTCCCCCCACCCGTTCCGCCGGCCTTCCGAATCCCATTATAGACCACCTTTCTACCTTGTTGGAGGTAGCTAGCCGGTCTCTTGCTTGGTGGCACTTTGGCCGTTTTAAGGTGGTGGATGGTGCGATTTTGCTGGGTTGTTAGTGGCGATGCTGTGACCTAGTGGATATGGTGCGTTGGGACCGGGCATGGCGTCAATAGGGGTTGTCGTGATTCTTGTGGTTGGTGTGGTTGTTGTGGTGGCGGTCCTGCAATGGCTGTTTTGAGTGTTTCGACAGGTTAGGATTTGGTTTTGTGTTTCGTTTTTGTTTTATCTGGACTCTTGTCCTGTTTATGTTCGGATGTTGAGGCTGGTTTATGTCCGGATGTTGGGTCTGGTTTTTTTCCTGGTGGGTCTTCCTGGGTGGTTTTGTTTTGATTTGGTTTTCCCAGATCGGGTGACTGATTTTCACATGTTTATTGTTATCTTTGATTCGGAGCTCTGCTATTCCGAGACAGTGGTGTTTGGGTACTAGCTCCACATTAGCCGGCCATGTTGACGGTGTGAAGAAGTGAGTGTTTTGCTCTTGCATAGGCACTAGTCACTAATTTCATCTCTTAGTCTTTTCTTGTATTGTGTCTTTGTTTCTCTTTATTAGGGTGAAAATCTGTACTTGCCGTATGTTATGTTCTATATTCGAAGTTCATCTGTAGATGCCGTATGGCTTGATTAATGAATTTGCTTCTTCCATTGAAAAGAAAAAGGAAGCCATACATGATATACAGATATTCATTTGAAAACAATGACAAGAAAAACAACCAAAATTAGATGAGGTCAGGTGATGGGCATATAAAAACGAGTTTTTTTTTTCTTTTTGGAAAGGATAAAAACGACTTATTAGCAAAACACGAATCGAACATGTCAGGGAAAAGAGAGTATGTAGGTGACAGAAGAAGAAAATAAAACAAAAAAGAATTGAAAATTGGCTTATTTACAATTTTGGTGACCATTTTTTGTCACCAAAGTATTAGCGATTGGCCAATTTCGTCTCCAATGTGAACATTTGACCAATTTAGTACCATTTACCACCACTCGTTGCCTTCCCTGCTTCGATTTGAACCAAAATCGCCGAACTACTTGAACGGGAACACCATCGCAGGAGGCCGGACCACCACATCAGGAAAACGGAGACACAAGTAAAAAACGGGGAAGGTAAGGAAAAGGAAAAAGAAAGACCATGCGGAACATCTTTCCTTCTTTTGTTGATCCAATTTTTAATTTTCTTTTTTTTTTTTTTTAAAACCATGATTATTTCACTGGAGTTCTTATTTTTTTATCGAGTATTTTGAGGGTTTTAGAATTTAGATCAATAGACACTAAATCCAATTTTTCAATCTCAAAAAATTGCAATTTGTACTCTCGCTTTAGTGAATTTTGGGTTAATACATGACAGGTTAGATTCTTAATTCCGCTTTGTGTAATTTATCCTTTTAATCAATAAGTTTCTTTCAACTTAAAAAAAGAAGTTCAACCATTGATCTGGTCATGTTGATGAAAGCCAAATTTGAATTGACCATGAGCACGGACAGCAACAGCCGAGTCCTGGTTACATTGATGGTCCAGTAATCCTTGGAATTCCCATTGATTTTGGAAACAATCATTCTACGACCACAAATACTTATACAAATTCACTCACATACCAATTAGGGTCATACCCTCTGGTGTAGTGTGTTGGGCCGGCTTTGAGCTGAGCCAGATGAGGCCGCCAACTTAAGCCCTTGAACTTTGACTCAGAATTAAGGTCTTAGATAGAAATAACAAGATATGTGTTTATATTCGATATAACGCTTATATAACCTAGCTAGCCTACTGGAGAAGCTTAGTTTTGCTATCAAATAGGTTGTTGGTTCAAGTCCTAGAGTCCTTAATTTTCCTTCCTTATGAGAATCTTTTTCCCTCACAATTTCGTCTTTAAGTCCGGAGAATCTTAGAGTTAGCTCTGGTAGTGTGGGCTGCACCAAAAGATGTAAGTGTGTGGTTAATTGAATAATACTCTCCGTTCCAGGACTCCAATAAACTGCTTATTTTTTAAGAAGACAATTTCAAGCTCAAAAATTATGTAATTAAGCAAATAATTTTTCTAGTAATATGGATCTTATTTGATAGATCTCATTAAAATATTTTAAACGGTGCAAAAAAATGAAAATTTATTTTTTATTTATATCATTTTTAAATTTAAAAATATAAAATAAACTATTTATTTTTTAAGAAGGCTTTTGAAACGTGGCCTTTTTGGAAACAATCAACCTCATGTACGTACGTACCCCTTGTTTCCAACTTTGAAGAATGAACGGCCAGATCCTATTCAAATCTCAATCTAACGGCTAGTACTTAAGTTACCTCATCATCTTTGTTTCTTGGTAAGTGTTACATCATCATCTTGTGAGGGCGTTTCTGATTCCGTTTAGTTACGTCTTCTTTATCAGAGAAAGAGAGAGAATGAGAGCGATGGAGCCCGCGAACTGGAAGAAGTAAGGCATTCCTCTGTACGGAGCGTCCTGGATCTCCGATGATAATTATCTGGTATTCGCAGGAGGCGGCGGCGAAGGTCGCAGCGGCATCCCCAACGCTCTACTCCTAGCCCGCTTCGATTTTGAATGCAATGCGAGTGTCTATTAAACCCTTCATAAAATTCATGTGCATCTATATCATACCCTAATTCATGTATCATATGTATATTTATGAATTCGACCTGAGAACTTGGTCCAATAGTTCTAAATTTCTCTTCCAAGGGTTTGAGGCCCGTTCTAGTTTCGGAAACAAACAACTTTTAGAAAATGAAGGTAATTTCAAACTAAAAATTCATATGTTTACGTAAATAATTTTTCTACCAATATGAATCTTGTTTGATCGTAGATCTCATTAAGATCTTTCAAACAGTGCAAAAAAAATTATTTTTCATTTTCATTATATTTGAGCTTGAAATAAAAAAAAGAAGGTTCGAAAAGAAAGCGGAACGGCACCTGATTTAACTATTCTTACGATACTTGACTTTTGCCCACTAAAAAAAATCGCGTATTATATGTATTTGAATTCAGCACGAGAAATTGGTACGATAGTGTTGTAGTTGCTCCGAGATACTGGGTTTGAGCTAACAAAGCAATGTCGATACACCCAACCATGGGTTGCCCGGTCTTCAGGGCGGACTTGTGGCTGCAACATGGTAGGGTTCAAATCCCCTTGGAGGCACTCGGGATTTGAAGTGGGGGACTGTGGTGGTGGTTTGCTACATGCACTGGTTCCCCGTAGGTTTACATTGCATGGGTGGGTCCAATGTGGCCCTGCCATGGGGTGGTTCTTTCGTCTTAAAAAAAGAAGCAGCAATGTCGATACTAGGGTTGGGCAGAATAATTAGGGCTTACCTACTAAATTCCAAAAAAAATATGTATGAAATTTTATGGACTTTGTATATGGTTAATGTGATCACACACAAAAGAGAAGGTATACTGTACATGATTTTGTTGGATCAGTAAGGGACCTTTATTTGTGATGCATAGTGTGATACCCGAGACATTCATCATTGTGCCTTTCGTGATTGGCTGAAATTAAGAAAACAAAGACATTCGCATAGCAATCAAGAAGGACTTTCAGTTCATGGATTATTTTGAGTGATTCAATTGAAATATGTTCACCGTTCAAGGACCTCACTCCTCAGCATCATTGTGCCTATCGTGATTGGCTGAAATTAAGAAAAACAAAGACGAATACATAGCAATCAAGAAGGACTTTCAGTTCACGGATTATTTTGAGTGATTCAATTGAAATATGTTCACCGTTCAAGGACCTCACTCCTCAGCACTATTTATAGGTAGGTTGCATGCTAGGCTCAGGTGTCAATTTATGAGTATGTGGGTGCACGTGAGGCGATTGGGGAGGTGTGTGCATGGCATTATAGGGGGAGTGGATAAAGAGGCAAATGAGGCGGCCAAGGGAAAAACGGAAAAGTTCCCACAAGTAAAAATTAATTAAACACATGCCTCTTTGGGGTTGATTGCCGTACCAGCCAGCCACCATTAGAAAAATTCTTATTGGGTATTGCTTGGGTACAAACATGTAGAATAATTAGATAGGGTGAGAGAGGCGAAAAGAAAGAGAGGAGCACTTAATCCAGGCCTTACGATGGCAGAGTTGGACTTGACGAGGAGGAGTTAAAAATAGCCCGGCCTTATGTGTCAAACTAATCTTGCTTAGGCCGCCTAATGTTGTCTCTCTTTCATGAAATGTTTCATTGTGTTTTTAGTTCCATAACGGAACAGTACCGGGAATGCTATTATTGTGCTTAAGTCTTGCCACTCAATTACACTGCTCTATATCTATGTAAATGGCCGTCTTTCATGTTAGTCTTAGAAAACCCATTTCCCAGAGTTGCAAAGTGTTAAGAGCACCTTCTATTCCTTAGTAACCGTTTTCCTATGAATTGTATTACTGGCCTTTCATTATGACAAACTTGATTTGGTTGTGTTTTATTGTAGGTGGCAAAGCTTGGAACTGGTTCTGATTTGCCTTACAGAATGGCTGTCCACCCAGGAGGAGATGGTGTCATCTGTTCCTTGCCAAAAAGTTGCAGGTACTTCTCTGTTCCCTTTGCATTATAAGGGGCTCAGTTATCCAAAAACAGTGCAAATTTATTTCGTGCTTGAGAGGAACTATGGACTTGATTTGCTTCTTTGGGATCTAAAAGATGGTCAATGCATTTAA
The DNA here is from genome assembly GCA_019656295.1 of Rhododendron mucronatum var. ripense. Classification (NCBI taxonomy): domain Eukaryota; kingdom Viridiplantae; phylum Streptophyta; class Magnoliopsida; order Ericales; family Ericaceae; genus Rhododendron; species Rhododendron mucronatum. Next base: position 2,171,183 of record BPLT01000050.1, on the reverse strand, counting down.
TGTTGGCTGGTGTCCTTCCTCTGTTATGAATACCCCATTCATTAGAATTCCAAACGAATATTTTGAATTTTTCTTCCAAACTCGGACTGCATTGGTCAGGAAACTTTCTTGAGAGCATGTATATGATCCAAAAGCTATGTGAAATGGCCAATGTAAATAAGTCATATTTCTTTCGACTGCGTCGATATTTCATCTTTGATATGATTGATATGCAGTGCGATGGAATACGATACCTTTGTGCATTTACTTCCTACTATTTGTGTGAATCGTGATGACATATGTATCCGTAATTCTACAGATAATAGTAGTTCTGTTGCAGATGATATGGTGTGGTGATGAGAATGGGATATGTGTTAGAAACTTAAATGTATCATATATCTTTTTGGCGAAATACCCAATTCTAGGTATCTAAGTTCCGTAGTTTTGTTTTCACTATTCTACTCAGGCAGAAGTTCTCATTCAAAGGACCAAATATGGTTAGAACCTTGTTATGTCATATATAATTAGACATGAGTATATGACCATACTCATTACGAAATTACAGGTGTCAATATTTGTTTGTGGAAGAGATTGGTAATTGAGACAATTCTTTCGCGATGAATGCACCTTTTGACTTTGATAGTATGTTTGTATTCTTATAATTTTGCCTAGGATCATATTATTATTCTCGTGCTTTTTTTCCTTTTTATATTTCGTCTTTTAATTTATTTAGATGCTTTGAATGGGATACAGTCCAGAGCACTGATGGTAAGAAACTGGGTCTAAAACCATCTGACAAAGTCATTGATGAACTGGAAGATGTAGGCCAACAGTTGGCATTGATTTTTAACAATGATGGTTCTGTTCTTGCTCTAGGAGGCGAGGTAGAGATCACTTTTCCCATTATTCTACTATTTCAGAATGTGCTTGCTGCACTTGGAGTGTGACAAATCAATTCTACATTATATGCTTTCTTTTCTTCGTGATTGATTTTTACAGAATTAAAATGTCCATCTTATAATTTTGTGCTGAAGCACATGCTATATGGAAGTCAAGGGAAAACCTCTTGTAGTTGTAGCATATATCACTAGAACAAAACATTAGATAGTATTTATTTGTTAATGGTTAAGAAGTCACCATGGTACATGTATTTTTCTCTCTCATGCATCGATCCGTTCTCTGTAATATGTTACAGTAGTTGTTCTTTTTTTTTTTTTTTTTATAGGTTATACAGTAGCCATTCTTGAAGGGAAATAACGTGTGAAAAGACTCGATATTTGTTTTGATATGGACTAATATGATGATGTTCAGATCTAAATGGTTTTCGTCATGTGATACATAATTGTTGAAGCATCCATCCACAAATCGTAAATGTTAAAAACTTAAATTTCTTGAATTTCTAGAGGAGAAGAAAAAAAAAAAAAAGAAGTCAGCGCCCACAACTTGAATTTCTGGAGGAAATTAATTCCTTACGCATGCAATGACATTACTTGCACGAGAGATCTTCACTTCAAAACAAAATCTCGCAATAGATACATACAAACGTACTCTAACCGTTGTTCAACTCTAGATTCAAGGTCGGGTTATACGTGCCATCTTGGTTGGGATATATATATACCCTCTTAATATCTTTTTAAAATTCATGGGTAGGCAAACGCGGCGTCTGGGATGGCGGTGGACGACGAGTGTAAGCTGAAGTTTTCGGAACTGAAAAAGAAGAGGAACTACGGTTACATAATCTTCAAAATCGAGGCTCAAAAAGTGGTGGTGGAGAAGGTCGGGAGCCCCGAAGAAAGCTACGAGGATTTCAGCGCCGCGCTTCCTGCAGATGAGTGTCATTATTCTATCTTTGATTTCGATTTCACCACTGAGGAAAATTGCCGGAAGAGCAAGATTTTCTTCATTGCTTGGTAATATCATTGAGTTAATTACCATCCATTTCCTTTCTTTATCCCCTATGGAATTTAATTACATCTCAAATGCAGGGACAATTAAAACTTAATTTTATTAGGAAAAGGAAAAAGAAAGACCATGTATTTCCTTCTTATGTTAATCAACTTTTTGTTTATTTATTTAAGAAAACAATGATTATTTTCACTAGAATTCTTTTTTTTTTTCAACGAGTTTTTTGAGGGGTTTTGGATCATTAGAGACACAAAAATCCAATTTCTCAACCGCAGAAAATTGCAATTCTTTCTCTCACAGTAGCAGATACTGACTAGACCGGGTTTTTTTCCTCCGATTTTTAATTATGTCACCTGAGACAGCAAGGGTTAGGATGAAGATGGTGTATGCCAGCTCCAAGGATAGATTCAAGAGGGAACTGGATGGGATACAAGTTGAGTTGCAAGCAATGGATCCGAGTGAAATGAGCTTTGACATTATAAAAAGCCGAGTGCTTTGAACATCGATCGCCTTCTCTTCCTCGGTCTACATGCTTAATTTACATCTTAATGTTAATTCATTCTGTTTTTTAATTATGACTTTTGCGGGGTTGGTAATTCCTTGGTCAAAATGCTAGTGAACAAATAGGGTACTGTAATATTCTTTGTGTTTTTTTTTTGCTTTTCATATTTCTCGTGTCAAATTGTGTTTTTCCTTGGGTCCGATTCATCAAGTGAGAAGAAGATGAAGGAAAACAAAACCGGTATAGAGATTATAGTAAAGGGAAAGGAAATTTTGATTTCTTCAACGCAATTTTTTTTTTATTGGCAATTTTTCTTCTACGCATTCAATTTGGATATACAATGACAGAGACTCAAAAAAAATATTCACTCGAAGAGAATTAAAAGTTAATGTTCCAAATCCTTACCGGGTCTTTAAGGATTTGGATTAATGACGTTGCACGAGAGATCTTCACTTTAAGAACAAAAATATCTCGCGATACATACATACTTGCTCTACTCTAGATTTCAATCTGGCTTACATAAGCCATTTTTATTTTTTTTGAATGGCGGCTTAAATATGTGTTTGGGCTGAGTAATATTTGCTTTGATATTGTTTACGTAAAAGAAATGAACATTTATATTGTTCTTGGTATTGACTCCACTGCTTGAAAATCCTACCTCTGCCGTCCGATATAAGAAGAACTGATCCAATTAATCAATGCAATCAATATTAATCACAGTTCTTGTTAGCAATGTTTTTTAAATCATAAATGAGAGTGTGATTCTTGTGTTCTTTCAGCCTCTAAGTATCTTTTTTCTTGGGTAGGCGAATGTGGCTTCTGGGATGGCGGTGTTGAGATTATTCGGATCGAACTACGTGCTCAATCTCACAAAGACTTTTTTTTTCACCAGTTCCTATCAAAGGAGAATAAATGGTTACAATTCTGAGTAGCAATCTAAGAAACACGTAACGGATTCTGATCTAAATTCGAAAGAAAGCCTCTTAAGCTATTGACCTCTCTGTTACTGTACTCACTAGTTTAATTGTGAAGTTAGAATTGCAAAAATTTTAGTTTCTTCCTGATGTTTCCATGCTGCAACACCTCCATTTCAGAGAGGTTTTCGACAACACCGAAAAAATTGCATTATGAATCAAAATGATCCCAAGAATGAAAAAGCAGATCTTCAGACTATATATTAAAAATATTTCCGGAACTAGCTTCGATATGATCAAGATCGCCATTCGAGCTTTTATCCATCGATTACAAAGATGCTAATATTTCAAATACACTACAGGACTTTGGATGCAACAAGAGGCACCCTTTATTGCATACGTATGACACAACATTTTACAGACTTCTCGAACCTAAAATGATCTGCCAAGACAGTTACCAATCCTTTTCCACACCTCATCTAGGAACAGAAAGTAGGTGTCCCTCCATGACTTTTTGAACAACAAAGGACCAACAACGATCCAAAACCCAATAACGAATCCAAATGCCGCAGTCAGGTAGAACGATTCAATATCAGATTTAACACCTTCTTCATCATCTCCTTCAGGTGGGGCTTCATTAGTGCTGCAATTCTGTGTGAGTGGAGGTCCGCAAAGTTCATTGCCTGTGAAGCTAGAAGCATTAAGGCTCTGGAGCTGGGTGCTCGATGGGATTCTTCCCCGCAAAGTGTTATAAGACACATTCAAAAGACTTAAGAAAGTCAAATCCGACATGCTTTGGGGTAGTTCCCCGGACAGTTTGTTTCTTGACAAATCAAGAGATTCCAATAACTCCATGTTTCCAATCTCCTTTGGAATAACTCCCTTGAGATGATTTCCTGACAAATTCAAAAACCGTAATCCCAATAGACTTGTTATTTCCTCAGGTATCTCTCCAGATATATTGTTATCTGATAAGTCCATGCTAGTTAGGAGGGCAAGTATGGTGTTATATTGAAACTCTCGTCCTTTGGTCACCACAAATGCATTCTCCAAGAATTCTCCATAAGCTGAATAATAGATCTGATCACTCGAGTCTTGTTTCATGACCATAGCAGTGAGATTTTTCAAACACTGCGGAATTGGTCCTGAGAAACTGTTGTTTGCGAGGTCCAGGATTTGAAGGGAACTCAGGTGACACAATTCAGAAGGAATTCGTCCGTCAAAATAATTAGAACGGAGGCTCAGAATCATCAAATTTGGCAGGCTTCTTCCCAACCACGTTGGAAAGCTTCCAACAATCAAATTCAAGCTGAGGTCCATTGTGACTAATCGTGTGCAGTTCTCCAGTCCCAAAGGTACTTCTCCAGAGAGGCTATTGTTGCGCAAGTGCAATGACTCAAGTCTCCGTAAAAATCCCAAGGAGCTGGGAATGTTTCCGCTGAGATGGTTGTCTCCCAGTTTAATGACTCTCAAATTTGGCCAGTTCTCCCAACAATCAGGAATTTCACCCGATAACAGATTTCCCCCGAGATGAAGGATTTCTAGCCGGTTTGGTTCATCTTTCCTTTCACACAAAAAAATGGAAATTTCCCCTGAAAATAAATTGTTGGAAAGGTCTAGCTCAGTTACATTTGAGGAGAGATGAGGTAATGGACCGCTGAGTTGGTTGGAACTCAAGAAAATCATTGCGTACGTATCATAGAGTTTAGGTATTTTTGGAATCTTCCCCTGGATTTGGTTGTGAGATAGATTCAGATAAAAGATACGGGAAGATATGTTCCAAAACCACTGTGGGACACTATCTGAAATTCCAGTGCCTGATAGGTCCATGTACCGAAGGCCCTTTTGTGAATGAAGCCACATCGGAAATTGAGGACCCAAATTCCAAGATCTAAGGTCCAATGATTCAAGTTGAAATGGAGGAATCCAGTTTGGACTCACTTTCAAAACTAACTTGTTTCCGGACGCAGAAAATGCTTTGAGACTTGTGAGATTTACAAAATGAACTTCAGACACAACCCCTTCTAACAAATTGTAACTGAGAGAGATGACTTCCAAGTTTGAAAGGCGTCCAAAATTTTCAGGAAGAGTACCGTCTAACTGATTCCGTGCTAAATTCAGAATAGTCAAGGATGAAAACCTTCGTAAATTCACCGGAATGGGACCAGAAAGTGAATTACCACCAAGATAAAGGACTTTCAGACTTTTAAATTGTTCAAGTTGATCAGTTAAATGACCAGAAAGTTGACACCCATAACACCACAAAGACACTAAAGTATAGGAAATGCACCCAGACAAACTTTCAAACAATTCTGATATATCTCCTTCAACTTTGTTACCGGACATATCCAACGTCCTCAAGTTGCAAAGATTTCCCATTTCTCTTGGTACTCTTCCTCTTAGTTTCGTGTGCTCTATATCAAGATTAACAAGAGAAGTGAGATTTTCAATGGAACTTGAGAGTGTACCATGAAACAGAGTGCTGCCAAGGTAGAGCTCCTCAAGATACCTGAAACAGTAAATCCAGTCGGGTATGATAGAATTGACATCAAAATTCCCGGATAGACCAAGTGTTATGAGGCTGGTCAGGTTTTGGAGACCACTCGGGATTGGGCCTTCAATTCCATTATATCGCAGGCTAAGAGAAACGAGGCTGTTGACACTGAACAGCGAATTGGGTAGTGTAGAATTAAGATAGTAGTTATTGGAAGCATCAAACATTCTAAGAGAAGTCAAGTTCCAAAACATGTCGGGAAGCGAACCTTCGAAATTGTTTTCAGCTAAATTTAGAGAAACAAGACCACTGAGACTGAAGATCCACCTAGGCATCAAGGCATGAAACTTATTCCGAGAAAGATCTAGGACTGCTAGAGAAGTAAAATTAACCTTCTCTAGGGGAGGCATATGATCAAGTTCGCAGTAAGACAAGCGCAACTCTACCAAAGAAGGGAGCTTGTTGATTACCTGCAGCCAGTTAGGTGTCTTGTTGAGCTTCACTTGGCTTAAGTCAAGGTGTTCCAAAGTTGAAAGACGACAAAGCCAATCAAGATTCTCAACATCCAACTTGAAGACCTCACCGTCAAGTCCGTAAGGATAAGGGCCTTTAAGACCAAGAGAGCGTAAACTAGAGAGATTTCCAAGTTGACGGGGAACTATTCCGGCAAATCCTGCTTCTGATAGATTAAGATATCGAAGGCTTGTCAGAGATCCAAGGAAGGTTGGAATTGGAATTCCTCCAAAATCATTTTGACTTAGATCCAGGTAATTCAGATGCTTCAAGTTGAGCAAGGAAGGATTCACTTCACCTCCCAGCTTCTGCTTCACATAGGCTTCATCTTCGGCCTGACTTGTGTAGTCATGAGCATCATAGGCATTTTGAAGGTGGAGCTCACGTACATGGCCGGTTAAGTTGTCACAAACAACTCCTGCCCATGTACAACAATCAGCTTCGACATCCCAAGAGGAAAGTCGGTTTGAAGGGTCTGCTAGGCCTTTCTTGAAGCTTAAAAGAGACTGTTTCTCACTCTCCAAACAAGGCACATCAAGGTTTCCATAGGAGGAGCTGACACTAAGTGTTACTATTATGAGAAACAGGGGGAATATTTTGGGAACGGATATCAGAGAAATATCCACCGCCATCATGCAACAAGGAGGGATTAAGAAATCACTAAAGGACCAATCAAGAAATCAACAAGCGCTAATGCAAATAAGTTTCAACAGGAATAGGGCTGCAAAAGAACTGCAACAGATATTCATTGCGAAACAGAACAAATAGAAAGAGCCTAGCAGTGGAGAATATCCTCTATTGAGCTTATTAAACTGGTTTCAGAGGCACAAAAGGCTATTTATGCATATAGAGTATCATCTGGTCCTCCTTGGGGGCTATTCAAGGCTCAATTTCCACCAGAAGAACATGTGGTTGTGGGGCTTTAATTTGTGTAAGGTAGAAGACGACTCAACCCGTCAACGGATGCACATCCGTCCGCGTAAAATCCCATCACCCAACTTAGATTTCCCATCCTACGTTTTCTACGTTGCGCCTTCCCTTCTCCTTCTCCTGGGCAATAACAGTATGTCATTTTCGTGGAAATAAAAACAGACTTCTGTTTACCATAAGGTTGCTTCTTAGAAAATTGATCACTGAGCTTTTGGCTTGAACGAGGAAACTCGTCTCAAATAAACCACAATTGCATTCAGAAACAGAGATATTTGAAAGAATAATCTAACTACTGTATTTTACGGTACTAGCCACAGACTCATTCGAGACTCGAGTAACCATAAATGCCTTTGGAAATTCAGGGTCGTGTGGGTATTCCCAGCTGTGTCTGTATTTTGGTTAGTTTATAGTAAAATGTATTAGTAGAATAGTCAGAGTGGAGGTTGTGGGTGGTTTTCAATCATTGACTTCAAAGTCTCCCCTGAGGAGAAAAGGCTAAAAGCTGAGTCGTCATCTTGTATCAATCAGTCTGTTGACTGAGATTTATTCGAAAAAGTATTACATTTACTGAGAATTTTGGATATTGGTTTTTCGGGGGTGTCATTGCAGACAAGATTTCAGCTTACGCGACGTTAATCCAAATTCTTAGGAGGTCTGTGTTTACACCATATTTCACAGCCTGTCGATGATCGACCGAAAGGTGGCAATTATGCAAATACTTCCTATTTCATTATTTCGTATCAATAATATAACTAGTTTTTATTTTTTTTATTTGTATGTATTTTAATGAAGTGCAGGATACTTGTCATCGTCCTACACACTTTGGAGTTGAATGGAAGTTATTTGGACACTTGAAAGCAAATATGAAAAATAAAGAGTGGTGGAAAGTTATGAAGTTATTTTGTACACATTTGTTATTTCCTATAAATAGCCTCTTTTGGCTTTCATTCTAAACTCTCTCTAACAAATCAAAGTCTTTAACTTTTTTCTTAATTTTTGTCTTACTAATCTACTTCTGGGTTATAATTAGGAGTAGGAGTAGAATTTCATATTCTAAACTTAACTTAGGATCTTCGAATGTGTCGCTCATAGTGATAGATCGATCGTTGAAGATTGATGGAAGAATCTCTTCAATTCTTCTTCTTTCTTATCATTAATTTTACATTTGACTCAACTGTCATTTCTCTTCTGATGAAGTCCTGAAATACGACGTGAAACCACGAATCTGTCTTGTGGAGACATAGCCGCATTTGCCCTTATTTTTGTTGTTGACATTGTTTCTCGAAATCTCTGTCGATTTCGATCAAGGGAAAAATTGGTAAATAGTCTGTAACACCCAAAACCGAATTCCCTAATCTCAAAAAAAATTAAGGTGTTACCATACTCTCATCAAACTAGAATTAATAGCCCAATACTCAACCACTCCCACTCTTAACGAGCACCCCGATACTCTTCCATAATTTTCCTCCCCTTTTTTGTCCTCCCCCGGAAAAACCATTTCCTCCTTAATATATACTATCCTCGTGAGTTGACTCATCAAATATGATTTTAAAGATGACATATGTCCACCCCCTTTGTCTTTTATCTCATTTTGCCTTCGTACCTTTTACCGCCACACTTATCTTCTCATCACCCATGCACAACCATTGCACTATCACGTGCCCACCCGTCACAAAATTGCCACCCACCGCTCTTCATGCAAAATCATATATTTTTAGACTAAAAAAAAAATCTACTAATTAGTAAAATATCCGAACGGGTAAAATATGAAGCAAATTCCTTAATGCACGGGTAAAATATTTATGAAAAGTGCAAATATTACCATCCACCAAACCTGTCAAAACATTCAAATTAGTAAAATATCCGAACGGGGTATCACAATCTTCCCTCCTTTAAAGAATTTTGTCCTCGAAATTTATCGCCCAAATGAAATAATTCAAGTGTAGCTAGGCTCTTATTGCCTCTGATGAAAATCGCATGTCCATTTTAAACAAAGCACCGTCATCACAAACAAGAATCCATTCTTTTATTTTTCCTTTCCGTCACGTACTCAACTACCACAATTTTAAAATTGTAGTTCATCTTAAACCAGCATCATCAAACTCATGCAAAATTAAGTAACGTATCATGCACGATTGGGCACCTCGAGCCCTTGCACCGCAAATCTGTCACGCATTGGCACCTCGGCCAAAATCAGAATAGGCACCTCGGGCTTTTACCCTGCGATTCTGGCACACATACGAGTATATAAAACCTGTACGGAATAAGTAACGTATCATGCATGATGCATGTTTAGTATCCTTCACGCCACTAAGGCAATACTTGTCACGCCACTAAGGCAATATTCATAATCATGCCACTAAGGCTTTATTACTCGCAACGCCACTAAGGCTATATTAACAATTAACTTCAAGCCAAGCATGATTATCACCATTTACCATTTTTCACAAGCTATACACATTACCATAATCTTCTGTACAAACAAATAAGTACACCCACCTCAAAAGCCCAACGAAATGTTACCAACACAAAATCACTCCCTACATGGAGTCATAGTACCGTCGTCAACGTCTAGACCTAACACATCATGTCAACGCACGCACGAGTATGGAAACGAAACTCAAATAGCAATGGATTCACAAAATAATAAAACTTCCCATTAATCGGATGCCTTTTCCCTTATAAAGAGTTCACAGAAAACTCAACTCAAAACCCTTTTTGTTAGTGCTTCATCAAACTCCAAACACCTCTATCCAAATTTCACCATTAATAGACCATTAGTCTAGCATCAAAATCCTTCCAGACTAAACCCAAGATCAGATTGAGCATATCCAATAACGCAAGACAATTAAAGTCAATCACATGATCATATAGGCACCCGATTGGACAAAAGTACTTACCGTCTACTATACCACCATAGTCACAACCGCACATGATAGAAATCCTCAATGGAAAACCACGCACACCTCTGATTCATTCAGCTTTGACCTATTCTGTGTTGACCTTAGCTTGTAATTCAATTTTTTTATTTTTCCCACTTCCACCAATAATCACAACCTTCGCACAAGTCAAATGTTCGTTACTCCTACAACCATAACTAGAAGTACCAACTGAATTCTACATCATTCGCAAAAGTTGTTAAACAAACATAAACTAACAAATTAGTTGACATTCACAACCCCGATAGATCGAAACCATAGTACCATACACATTTGTATTCAAACTAAATCCCAAATTTTAAATACACCGACAATGCTCATGCATGAGTTTAGATTACTAAGCTTACACGGGTCAAATCCCCATGAATTCCCCGCAAATATGAATAATATACTCTGCTCCAGATGTAATTCATACAATTAAGTGGTAGTAGATACTTAGTTGATCCAAATCCTTTGCTTTCTTTTTTTTTTTTTTTCAGCTAATACTTGATCCCCTTTTCTTTTCTCTATTCGCTAACTATAGAACTTATCTTTCCATAAAAACGATTTAAACTGTAGTCAAATATTTCCTCAGCCTTAAAATTTGCCAAACCAAAATAAAGTACTACTCAATGGTTTACCACCGCGTACACACACCACATATAATTCTTCGGCGTGTGGTTCTATACTAACCACATAGACTCTGCTTAGTTGAAACCCATTTCCAACTTTAATCCTATCAACTTCTCTTTCGAAATTCAATCTTTGTCATCAAATAAATAAATAAATTAAACAACTCAACCACAATAGCAATAAATTTGCACCGAAGCACGATAACTCATTATCACTTACCCACAGGATAGCATCAGAGTATCATTCTCGAATAGTCTACAGAATCATAAAACATAAGCTCTGATACCAATTTGTAACACCCAAAACCGAATTCCCTAATCTCAAAAAAATTAAGGTGTTACCATACTCTTATCAAACTAGAATTAATAGCCCAATACTCAACCACTTCCACTCTTAACGAGCACCCCTATCCTCTTCCATAATTTTCCTATTCCCTTTCGCCCCAAACTGCCCCTTTTTTTTCCTCCCCCGGAAAAACCATTTCCTCCTTAATATATACTATCCTCGTGAGTTGACTCATCAAATATGATTATAAAGATGATATATGTCCACCCCCTTTGTCTTTTATCTCATTTTGCCTTCTTACCTTTTACCGCCACACTTATCTTCACCCATGCACAACCATTGCACTATCACGTTCCCACCCCTCACAAAATTGCCACCCACCGCTCTTCATGTAAAATCATATATTTATAGACTAAAAAAAATCTACTAATTACATGAAGCAAATTCCTTAATGCACGGGTAAAATATTTATGAAAAGTGCAGATATTACAATCCACCAAACCCGTCACACAGTTTGTTTGTTTTTTTTTTTGGATTCGCAACAAATCATATCATTTCAAATAAGCCATACGGACAGGAAACTCTAAGCCATAGTGCTCTCCCTTTTCTTTTCTTTTCTTTCCCTCTCTAAACTTTTCCAGAGAAACCTTAGCCGCCGTTGTTTGCTTGGGGGAGGGGCTGCCTCCTCCCTGGGCATCTCTCTCTCTCTCTCTCTCTCTCTCTCTCTCTCTCTCTCTCTTCCTTTTTCTTCTCCCCTTCCCTTAACAATGCTCCTCTCTTCCGTGGGCTGTTGTTCCGCCATCCCTCTTCCCCCCACCCGTTCCGCCGGCCTTCCGGATCCCATTATAGACCACCTTTCTACCTTGTTGGAGGTAGCTAGCCGGTCTCTTGCTTGGTGGCACTTTGGCCGTTTTAAGGTGGTGGATGGTGCGATTTTGCTGGGTTGTTAGTGGCGATGCTGTGACCTAGTGGATATGGTGCGTTGGGACCGGGCATGGCGTCAATAGGGGTTGTCGTGATTCTTGTGGTTGGGGCGGTTGTTGTGGTGGCGGTCCTGCAATGGCTGTTTTGAGTGTTTCGACAGGTTAGGATTTGGTTTTGTGTTTCGTTTTTGTTTTATCTGGACTCTTGTCCTGTTTATGTTCGGATGTTGAGGCTGGTTTATGTCCGGATGTTGGGTCCGGTTTTTTTCTTGGTGGGTCTTCCTGGGTGGTTTTGTTTTGATTTGGTTTTCCCAGATCGGGTGACTGATTTTCACATGTTTATTGTTATCTTTGATTCGGAGCTCTGCTATTCCGAGACAGTGGTGTTTGGGTACTAGCTCCACATTAGCCGGCCATGTTGACGGTGTGAAGAAGTGAGTGTTTTGCTCTTGCATAGGCACTAGTCACTAATTTCATCTCTTAGTCTTTTCTTGTATTGTGTCTTTGTTTCTCTTTATTTGGGTGAAAATCTGTACTTGCCGTATGTTATGTTCTATATTCAAAGTTCATCTGTAGATGCCGTATGGCTTGATTAATGAATTTGCTTCTTCCATTGAAAAGAAAAAGGAAGCCATACATGATATACAGATATTCATTTGAAAACAATGACAAGAAAAACAACCAAAATTAGATGAGGTCAGGTGATGGGCATATAAAAACGAGTTTTTTTTTTCTTTTTGGAAAGGATAAAAACGACTTATTAGCAAAACACGAATCGAACATGTCAGGGATAAGAGAGTATGTAGGTGACAGAAGAAGAAAATAAAACAAAAAAGAATTGAAAATTGGCTTATTTACAATTTTGGTGACCATTTTTTGTCACCAAAGTATTAGCGATTGGCCAATTTCGTCTCCAATGTGAACATTTGACCAATTTAGTACCATTTACCACCACTCGTTGCCTTCCCTGCTTCGATTTGAACCAAAATTGCCGAACTACTTGAACGGGAACCATCGCAGGAGGCCGGACCACCATATCAGGAAAACGGAGACACAAGTAAAAAACGGGGAAGGTAAGGAAAAGGAAAAAGAAAGACCATGCGGGAACATCTTTCCTTCTTTTGTTGATCCAATTTTTAATTTTCTTTTTTTTTTTTTTAAAAACCATGATTATTTCACTGGAGTTCTTATTTTTTTATCGAGTATTTTGAGGGTTTTAGAATTTAGATCATTAGGCACTAAATCCAATTTTTCAATCGCAAAAATTTGCAATTTGTACTCTTACTTTAGTGAATTTTGGGTTAATACATGACAGGTTAGATTCCTAATTAATTCCGCCTTGTGTAATTTATCCTTTTAATCAAAAAATTTCTTTTAACTTAAAATAAGAAGAAGTTCAACCATTGATCTGGTCATGTTGATGAAAGCCAAATTTGAATTGACCATGAGCACGGACAGCAACAGCCGAGTCCTGGTTACATTGATGGTCCAGTAATCCTTGGAATTCCCATTGATTTTGGAAACAATCATTCTACGACCACAAATACTTATACAAATTCACTCACATACCAATTAGGGTCATACCCTCTGGTGTAGTGTGTTGGGCCGGCTTTGAGCTGAGCCAGACGAGGCCGCCAACTTAAGCCCTTGAACTTTGACTCAGAATTAAGGTCTTAGATAGAAATAACAAGATATGTGTTTATATTCGATATAACGCTTATATAACCTAGCTAGCCTACTGGAGAAGCTTAGTTTTGCTATCAAATAGGTTGTTGGTTCAAGTCCTAGAGTCCTTAATTTTCCTTCCTTATGAGAATCTTTTTCCCTCACAATTTCGTCTTTAAGTCCGGAGAATCTTAGAGTTAGCCCTGGTAGTGTAGGCTGCACCAAAAGATGTAAGTGTGTGGTTAATTGAATAATACTCTCCGTTCCAGGACTCCAATAAACTGCTTATTTTTTAAGAAGACAATTTCAAGCTCAAAAATTATGTAATTAAGCAAATAATTTTTCTAGTAATATGGATCTTATTTGATAGATCTCATTAAAATATTTTAAACGGTACAAAAAAATGAAAATTTATTTTTTATTTATATCATTTTTAAATTTAAAAATATAAAATAAACTATTTATTTTTTAAGAAGGCTTTTGAAACGCGGCCTTCTTTTTGGAAACAATCAACCTCATGTACGTACGTACCCCTTGTTTCCAACTTTGAAGAATGAACGGCCAGATCCTATTCAAATCTCAATCTAACGGCTAGTACTTAAGTTACCTCATCATCTTTGTTTCTTGGAAAGTGTTACATCATCATCTTGTGAGGGCGTTTCTGATTCCGTTTAGTTACGTCTTCTTTATCAGAGAAAGAGAGAGAAAGAGAGAGAATGAGAGCGATGGAGCCCGCGAACTGCAAGAAGTAAGGCATTCCTCTGTACGGAGCGTCCTGGATCTCCGATGATAATTATCTGGAATTCGCAGGAGGCGGCGGCGAAGGTCGCAGCGGCATCCCCAACGCTCTACTCCTAGCCCGCTTCGATTTTGAATCCAATGCGAGTGTCTATTAAACCCTTCATAAAATTCATGTGCATCTATATCATACCCTAATTCATGTATCATATGTATATTTATGAATTCGACGTGAGAACTTGGTCCAATAGTTCTAAATTTCTCTTCCAAGGGTTTGAGGCCCGTTCTAGTTTCGGAAAAAAAGAACTTTTAGAAAATGAAGGTAATTTCAAACTTAAAAATTATGTGTTTACGTAAATAATTTTTCTAACAATATGGATCTTGTTTGATTGAAGATGTCATTGAGATCTTTCAAACAGTGCAAAAAAAAAAAAATTCATTTTTATTATATTTGAGATTGAAATTAAAAAAAGAAGGTTTGAAAAGAAAGCGGAACAGCACCTGATTTAACTATTCTTACGATACTGACTTTTGCCCCGTTAAAAAAAATCACGTATTATATGTATTTGAATTCGGCACGAGAAATTGGTACGATAGTGTTGTAGTTGCTCCGAGATACTGGGTTCGAGCTAACAAAGCAATGTCGACACATCCATCCCTGGGTTGCCCCAATGGTAAGGGCGGACTTGTGCCTGCAACATTGTAGGGTTCGATTCCCCTTGGAGGCACTCGGGATTTGAAGTGGGGGACTGTGGCGGTGGTTTGCTGCATGCACTGGTTCCCCGTAGGTTTACATTGCATGGGTGGGTCCAATGTGGCCCTGCCATGGGGTGGTTCTTTCATCTTAAAAAAAGAAGCAGCAATGTTGATACTAGGGTTGGGCAGAATAATTAGGGCTTGCCTACTAAATTCCAAAAAAAATATGTATGAAATCTTATGGACTTTGTAGATGGTTAATGTGATCACACACAAAAGAGAAGGCATACTGTACATGATTTTGTTGGATCAGTAAGGGACCTTTATTTGTGATGCATAGTGTGATACCCGAGACATTCATCATTGTGCCTTTCGTGATTGGCTGAAATTAAGAAAACAAAGACATTCACATAGCAATCAAGAAGGACTTTCAGTTCATGGATTATTTTGAGTGATTCAATTGAAATACGTTCACTGTTCAAGGACCTCACTTCTCAGCATCATTGTGCCTTTCGTGATTGGCTGAAATTAAGAAAACAAAAACGAATACATAGCAATCAAGATGGACTTTCAGTTCATGGATTATTTTGAGTGATTCAATTGAAATATGTTCACTGTTCAAGGACCTCACTCCTCAGCATTATTTAGAGGTAGGTTGCATGCTAGGCTCAGGGGTCAATTTATGAGTATGTGGGTGCACGTGAGGCGATTGGGGAGGTGCGTGCATGGCATTATAGGGGGAGTGGATAAAGAGGCAAATGAGGCGGCCAAGGGAAAAACGGACAAGTTCCCACAAGTAAAAATTAATTAAACACATGCCAGCCTCTTTGGGGTTGATTACTAGTAACACCAGTTCACATATTGTTGATTGCCGTACCGGCCAGCTGCCATTAGAAAAATTCTTATTGGTTATTGCTTGGGTACAAACATGCAGAATAATTAGATAGGGTGAGAGAGGCAAAAAGAAAGAGGAGCACATAATTCAGGCCTTACGATGGCAGAGTTGGACTTGACGAGGAGGAGTTTAAAATATCCCGGCCTTATGTGTCAAACTAATCTTGCTTAGGCCGCCTAATGTTGTCTCTCTTTCATGAAATGTTTCATTGTGTTTTTAGTTCCATAACTGAACAGTACCGGGGACGCTCTTATTGTGCTTAAGTCTTGCCACTCAATTACACTGCTCTGCATCTGTGTGAATGGCTGTCTTTCATGTTAGTCTTAGAAAACCCATTTCCCAGAGTTGCAAAGTGTTAAGAATTGTATTACTGGCCTTTCATTATGACAAACTTTATTTGGTTGTGTTTTATTGTAGGTGGCAAAGCTTGGAACTGGTTCTGATTTGCCTAACAGAATGGCTGTCCACCCAGGAGGAGATGGTGTCATCTGTTCCTTGCCAAAAAGTTGCAGGTACTTCTCTGTTCCCTTTGCATTATAAGGGGCTCAGTTATCGAAAAACAATGCAAATTTATTTCGTGCTTGAGAGGAACTATGGACTTGATTTGCCTCTTTGGGATCTAAAAGATGGTCAATGCATTTAATGTTGGCTGGTGTCCTTCCTCTATTATGAATACCCCATTCATTAGAATTCCAAACGAATATTTTGAATTTTTATTCCAAACTCGGACCGCATTGGTCAGGAAACTTTCTTGAGAGCATGTATATGATCCAAAAGCTATGTGAAATGGCCAATGTAAATAAGTCATATTTCTTTAGAATGCGTCGATATTTCATCTTTGATATGATTGATATGCAGTGCGATGGAATACAATACCTTTTTGCATTTACTTCATACTATTTGTGTGAATCGTGATGACATATGTATCCGTAATTCTACAGATAATAGTAGTTTTGTTGCAGATGATATAGTGTGGTGATGAGAATGGGATATGTGTCAGAAACTTAAATGTATCATGTATCTTTTTGGCGAAATACCCAATTCTAGGTATCTAAGTTCCGTACTTTTGTTTTCACTATTCTACTCAGGCAGAACCGCAGAAGTTCTCATTCAAAGGACCAAATATGGTTAGAACCTTGTTATGTCATATATAATTAGACATGAGTATATGACCATACTCATTACGAAATTACAGGTGTCAATATTTGTTTGTGGAAGAGATTGGTAATTGAGACAATTCTTTCGCGATGAATGCACCTTTTGACTTTGATAGTATGTTTGTATTCTTATAATTTTGCCTAGGATCATATTATTATTCTCGTGCTTTTTTTCCTTTTTATATTTCGTCTTTTAATTTATTTAGATGCTTTGAATGGGATACAGTCCAGAGCACTGATGGTAAGAAACTGGGTCTAAAACCATCTGACAAAGTCATTGATGAACTGGAAGATGTAGGCCAACAGTTGGCATTGATTTTTAACAATGATGGTTCTGTTCTTGCTCTAGGAGGCGAGGTAGAGATCACTTTTCCCATTATTCTACTACTCCTTCCGTTCCATAATGAGAGTCCCACTACCTCTCTCTTACCATTTTTCAAATCAAAAAATCAACTTTTTCGGTGCATTATTTTTTGAATTTTTTCGCACCGTATTAAAGATCTCGATTGGTACTTTAATTTGGTGCAAAAAATTTCAAAAAATTTGTGTGGCTCGTGATCCTCGTTCCGCTTTCCACCTCCGCTGGTGTGGTGACTACCTAGCCTTCTCCGCCTAGCCTGCACAGTGAACGCACGACTAAGACCTGGCCGGGGATTGCCCGGCAAGGCCCTCCGGCGTGAGGATGAGTATGTGCTGAGAGAGAAGGGAGAGACTAGGGTTTTGAGTAAGCGCGTTTATGAGTGCGTACCGTTCTAGAGGCGTTATCCTTTGGTATTTATAGAGTCCCCTTGACTTGCTCTCCAAGCACGGGCACGTGCCTTGCGCGGGCTAAATGGCGTCATCGTGACGTCGCCGTCCAGATCTGGTAACCGCTTTTGGGGGGTGAGCTGGCATGACCCATGTGCACTCATGATTACCAGGCGTAACCGTCTTTGCACGTGGGTGGGCGCGTGACCGCACGGGTGGCCGAGCGTGTCAGGTAATGGGGAATGCCGAGCACGAGGGCGGATGGGGCCGAGGGCGCGCGGCCCGGGCAGGAGTTGTCTACGGGATCGCCTACTAGCGGTGGCCGAGCCCAGTAGACGAGGAAGTGAGCCGAACACGAGGGAGAGGCCGAACCCGTATGGAGTCGGGATAAGTGAGTGTCACCAGTGGAGCCAACCGCGGGATGTGGCCGAGCATATATGTAGAGCTTTCCAGTCGCCGGACGCGAGATGGAGACAAAGCCGATGACCGGAAGGCCTCGGCTCAGGCCGAGGGCAAGAGGCGTGGACCGTCCCCCTCTACGGTGGCCGACGACGGCAAGGAAATGACAGTGGTCAACTTGTGGAACCACAGTTGAGCTCGGACTGCTACAATAGCCCCTCAATTTCTGCCGTCGCCGCGTGCACGGCTGATATTGATGTTAAGCATTGGCCGAGCGCAACATATGCCGAACCTACGTCCGACTTCTTGGACGAATCTGGAAAAACATTCAGAACGCCGAACGTGATCCACAACCGTTGAACAAAACTTTGCCGAACGCCTTCGACGCCGAACATGCAATACATTTGACAGGTAGGACTCTGCCGAGCCCCAGCGTTGTCAACAAACCGTCACAGGAATCCAATAGCCATGTGCCAGGTGTTCATCTGGCTGCGTGCGGCTGTCAGGGCGACGGCTGGCACGCGTACGGCCCTGCAAGCCCATTCTGCTACCGCCACGTGTCGAACCTTCACTGGCCAATCGTTCGGCGGTGTAATGATTTGGGCGGGAAACTCCCCCCAAACCCTAGTTCTATTTAAAGGGCGACGAGGGGAGAGAGAGAAGTTACAGACTCTCTCTCTCTACAACGCCATAACCAGAGCTTCTGCTTCACGCCCGTTCGCCTTCTGCTTTCGATTTTCAGCAGAATCAGCATCGAATCTCGTCGAAACTTCCAGGTAAACGCTCGAACCTTGCTTCTCTTTGCTTTTCTGCAATTTCTACTCCTTTTTTCGTCGTTTTTCCTGGGTTTAGGGGGTTTTTCTGTTCTGAGTGAACAGTACGAAGGAGATGAACGACTGTTCATCTTCGTCTTCAACCTGTTCTTCCGAGCCCCATCAAAGACGCTGGTTGGCTTGGAAGGTGCTGGGACGTACCGAGCATGTCAGAGCCGAGCACGTCGCTGCAAGCTGGTAGGGTTTGGCCGACGCCGAACCCGGTAGGTAGAGTCCTAGGCTTCTCCCGAGCTTGAGTCCATGTAAGATGTAGATAGGGTGGGCCAGTAGAGTAGCCGACCGTAGGAGATCCTCATCCGTCGCCGACGATAAGGTTTCTCATTTTCTTGTTTGTGTTTGATAGGTCTGGCTCACCCGGTTATAGTCATCTCATCCGACTCTGAAAGCTCAGGGGACGATTCTGCAGCCTCTCTGATCCGCCAGTGCGTGGAGAGATACAGAAGCCGACACCAGGACTCTTCCATTGCTTCAAACATGTCTGACACCAGTGACTCGAACGCCGAGCGCGTCTTCGAATACGGGGACGACGACTTCGTCACCGAGCCTGAAATCTCCCTGACACCGTCGACCCATTCTGACGCCGAGCCCCAACTTGGGCCAGAGGCCGAATCTAGGCTGCGTCCTCCTGCCGCTGGTACTTCCGCCGAGCACAGTGAGGCTCGATCCGAGAACAACGAGGTCGCCGACCTTTATGAGAAGGGACAGGTTTGCCCACACGCCCACTACTTTAGTGGAGACCCTCTGGAGTACCAGAAATTTTGCCGAGACTACGACATTCCCGACGACGTAGTTGTTAGCCAAGTAGCTAGCAACAGAATAAAGGACAGGAGGGAGCACCATCCCGAGCATATCACCGTACCCCTGATGGCTATCTGTGAGGCTGGGTTAAGGTTCCCACTCCATCCATTCTTGAGGGAGGTCCTTGCCCGGTTCAGCATCGTTCCTCACTATTTTGCCGTCAACAGCTTTAGAATAGTGATGTCTGTGATAAAGCTGAAGGAGCTCCACGACTTGGAGTTCACCGTCGCTGATCTTTTTCATACGTACATTATGTCTAGGCACGGCCAGACCGAGCGTAGATACTTGTCGACGCGCGGCAAGAAGCAACCGTTGGTAGACGGCCTGCCCGACACCGACAAGTGGGCAAACTTATACGTTGAAGTTAGTGGCAACTTTGAGTTCGGCAATCAGTCGAACCGTAAATTCAGCGTGCCAAAAATAAAGGATTTCCGAGGTAGCTTGTCAACTTTGTTCTATGCCGAACATAGGGAATTTGCATGATTCTTTCTAACGTATTTTTTGTTTCTTTCGTAGATCACCGAGCCATTACCAAGACCCAACAATCCTTGTCTGTCGAAGCACACGTCGACGTTCTTCTTTCTCAATCCTGCAGAGACGCGCCAACTTTGCTCGGCTACGAGCCGTCCTACAAGGGTAAGTTGAGGAGAAGAGGGAAGGAGGCTTTGCCGAGCACAGGGGGGCAAGGGCGAGGTAAGAAGGTAGCTGCTGGAGGAAGTAAACCGCCGAGGGTGAAGCTTCCAACCTTCCGAAAACCAGCCGAGTTCTGGTTCGGAGAGGGTGATCCTACCGAGCACCTAGAAGCTAACATTCCTCCACGAACACTCGCTGCCGAGCACGCAAACGAAATGGGCCGACGCAACGTCGTTCGAGTCAACATTCGTGATGGGAAAGCAGTGCAAAAAGATACGGTGCTGGCCATGCCTGCTGAGAAGAGGCAGAAGGTCACCCATGACCTTTTTCCGACGACGTCACCGACGACGCGACCGGGACCACTTGAGCGGACAGAATCGTCGGCTGCTGGTGGTTCCAGACCTGCCCTCCTTTCTTTGGGTTCGGCTGACGCCGTCGCTGCCCAGGAATTTGCTCCTTCCTTCGCCCTTACCGACGGCAGGGTGGTCACCGTCGAAGATTCTGTCAAGGTCGAGCCCCAATTGGCTGCTGCAATGCTCCAGGGCCTTGCCTTGCCGAAGGATATGCAAAAGATTCCTGAGGGGCTGCAGCCGAGCCTAATCCATGCTGCCGCTCACCTTGTTCAGGTACGGTCCGTCCCCCAGATGTTCTTCCCTTGATCAGTTTTTTCCAAAATTGCATGCTTATGCTCTTTGCTCGACAGGCTGGCCAGGCTCTGCTTCGCTCCTCTAAAGATGCCGAGCTTGTTGTGGCCGAACGTGCTCGCTTCCATGAAGACCTGAAGGTCGAGTGGGAGAAGGTGAGAAGCTACCGAGGTAGCTTGAAGATGGCCAAGGCTCAGATAGCCGAGCTCGAGAAGGAGAGGGACGAGATGGAGAGCAAGTTGAAGAAGGCCGAGCAGGAGGTGGCCAAGGTGCTGAGGAGGGAGAAGAGGAAGATGAAGGAGGTCGATGGGGCGGCCTACCAAGCTGGTTTTGACCGAGCGGGTGCCGAGTACATACGCGACGCTCGGTCAATGGTCAATGATGCCATTTTGATGAGGGTCCCCATCGCCTACAGGACGGGGTACAAGGACGGCGTCAGGGCCGTTTGCGTTGTGGTGCAGCCGGGTGCCGAAGCTGATTTAATGAAGTCGATACCAGCACCGGAAACTCCCGAGCTCGTCCTCCCATATACCGAGGAGGAGTGCGCGCCACTTCCTCCGGAGGAGTTTCCGGAGAGTGAGGACGAGGTTGAGGACCTCACTCTAGCTGTTGCCGACGACGATGCTGGTGGTGGCAAAGTCACTGACAAGGCTGCTGAAGTTGCCGACCCAAGTGCTGCTCAGGCCGAAGGCAATCCGATGATGGTCGATAAGGATGCCGAAGCCGAGGCCAATGCCAGTGCTCCAAGGGTTGACGCAAATTTGGCCGAGGCTGTCGCTGATGCTGATGGGTCTGCTCAAGTCTGAGGGGCATGCTTTGCAGGGACCGGTTCTTGGGTGGCCGGTTACCGTAGTTAACAGCCCTTAGTTCGTACTTGTTTTGGTTTTCGTTTTTATGGACTGGACGGATCCGAGCTCGGATTTTGCCGTACCAGATGTAAACAATGTTGGATGTGCACTTTTTGCCGAACTTGAATGAAGCTTTTTCTTCTTGATGGATGGCTATATTCTTGCTTTCTTCAATGTTTGTTGTTTTGCAATATTTCGTCGCTTGGCCGAGCCTGACCTATTGCATTGTATTGTTTGAAGTAGATATCCGTAGCCCCCACTTTGGTCTAGGTTCGGCTACGTAGTTGAGACGTGGCTGAGCCTTGACCAAAGTAAAGTAGGAAAAGTAGGGGAGACATGCCGAGCGTACTGATGGGCCGAGAGTCGGTTACAGCTTGGAACTTTAACATGTCAGCCCCTGGCGAGATTCAGGTGATGTAATGCCCGGGGGTGGTTTGCTCACCAAAATGTGAGTGTAACCAGGCTGTGGCCGACCTTGCTGTCTTGCCAAGCCGAACCGGAGCCCAAAGTCCAGCCAAGATGGGTGGCCGTGGGCTCGGTGGACCTAACGTCCATTCTGCTTCTTTGGGCGGTAATAGTGGCCGAAGCAGGTGGCATGAGAGCCGTTTGTGTTTGTGACCGAGGTCAGCGTTTGTGGTTGGCCAAGTTAGCCGAAGTAAAATGAAAGTAAAAGATTGAGGTGCCAAATAAATAGTTTTCCTTTCATTCAACGAACATGACGTACAAGTGAAAAAGGAAAAAACTGAGGCCGAAGCCAACAAAGAAAATAACATAGGTAGTTTCCGACGCCGAACATGAAGCACTTTGTTGGGGTCTTTTACATGTATGCCTTCTTGAGGTTCTGTGCATTCCAAGGGTTTGTGAGAACCTTGCCATTCATGTCTTCAAGTACGTAGGCACCTTCACCAGCAACTTTGACAATACGAAAAGGCCCCTCCCAATTGGGTTTGAATTTCGTTTTCTTGCTAGCTTGCACAACTTTGCGCCAGACCAAATCGTCGGGCTTGAACTTCTTGATTCTCACGCTTCTGTTGTACCCCCTTGCCACTTGTTGCTGGTACTCGGCGAGCTTCAGACGAGCGTCATCACGCTTTTCTTCGGCCAAGATCAGCTCTTGTGCTACAGCATCATTGTTTGTGGCTGGATCAAATGTCTCTGTCCTGAGGGTGGGGAACTTGGATTCCAATGGGATCACTGCTTCCATGCCGAATGCCATCGAGAATGGTGTCTGGCCGGTGGAGCGCCTTGGCGTGGAGCGGTAGGCCCATAGGACACGGGGCAACTCTTCAGCCCATCTCCCTCTTTTGGAATTCAACCGACGTTTGATGCCGGCGCACACAGTCTTATTGGTGGCTTCGGCCTGGCCGTTTCCCTGGGGATACGCGGGTGTGGAATTGAAGAAGCGTATACCGAATTCTGCGCATAGGCTGGTGAGGTCTTTGCCGATGAACTGAGTGCCGTTGTCAGAGACGATGGCATAGGGCACACCAAACCGGGTAACAATATTACGCCAGACGAATCGTCGGACGTCTGCCTCAGTTGTCGTGACGAGAGGTTCGGCTTCAACCCATTTAGAGAAGTAATCCGTTGCAGTGATCAGAAACTTGAAGCCCCCGGGTGCCGTCGGCAGCTTGCCCACAATATCGAGCCCCCATTGGGCGAAGGGCCAGGGGCTGGTAATTGGAGAGAGATTCTGGGCCGGCTGTTTCGGGATTGGGGAAAAGAGTTGGCACGGTCTGCATCGGCGGACGGCCTCTTCGCAATCCTTCTTCATGTTCTTCCAGAAGTAGCCTTGGCTGATGGCGCGTTGGCAAAGGGAGCGGCCGCCAGAGTGGCAGCCGCAGCTGCCTGAGTGAAGTTCGGCAACAATTTCTGGTACTTGAGAGGGATGGACGACGAGGAGATAAGGCCCAGAGATGGATTTCCTGTAGAGTTGGCCGCTATCAGAAAGCCAGTAGTAGGCGGCCTTGTTTCGCACGCGGAAAGCCTCCTTCTTGTCTTCGGGGATGACGTCGTGCCTGAGGAACGCGACGATTTCATCCATCCAGCTGGGGCCAAGTTCGACATTGAGGATCGCTGGGGCATGCTCGAAAGACGGCTGTGAGATACTGCCGAAGTTGATGGTTCGGAACTCCGAGGCTTTGGATGCCGAGGCGAGCCCAGCCAGTGCGTCAGCGTGGGCGTTGTGCTCGCGGTTGATCTGTTCGATACTGAATTGACTGAAGTGGGTGATGAGCTCGGCGGCGGCTGCTTGGTACTTCGACATGCGAGGGTCTCGAGCTTCGTAGTCACCGAGTACTTGATTGACGATGAGTTGGGAGTCACAAAAGACAATAAGGCTGGCAGCCTTCATCGCAATTGCGGAGCGTAGTCCGGCGAGGAGTGCTTCATACTCGGCTTCATTATTGGTAGCGGGGAAGTCGATGGTGATGGAGCTTTCATGAAGTGCCCCACAGGGAGAAACTAAGACGACCCCTGCGCCGGCACCGTTGCTGTTGGAAGCCCCGTCGACGTTCAGGCGCCAAGTCTCGCCTTGAAAAAGTTGCCAGGGGGCATCCGCGGAATTTTGTTTGGCTAAAGCGGGTGGCGGTGCGTTGAGAACCGCCGTTTCTTCTGGTGTGAGTTCGGCGATGAAGTCAGCCAAAACTTGTCCCTTTACTGCCGTCCGTGGCTCGAAGCGTATGTCAAAATTCGCCAATTCGACGGCCCATTTGCAGACACGGTTGGAGAGATCTGCTTTACGGAAGAGAGCTTTGAGAGGGTGCTCGGTTAGCACAGTAATCGTATGGGCCTGGAAATAAGGCAACAGTTTTCGAGCCGCTGAGACCAAGGCTAGAGCGAGCTTCTCCAGGGGAAGGTAACGTGTTTGAGCGGGAAGAAGCGTTTTGCTGGTGAAGTAAATGGGCAAGTCGTTGGCCGCCTCTCGCCGAACAAGCGCCGAGCTGACGGCATGAGAGGAGACAGCGAGGTACAAGTAAAGGGTCTCGAATTCTTTTGGTTTCACGAGCAGCGGAGCCGAGCTTAAGTACGATTTGAGGTTGGCCAAAGCAATGTCGCATTCTGGAGTCCATTCAAAACTGCGTCGGCTCTTGCCCTTCAGAGCATGGAAAAATGCATGGCACTTGTCGGAAGATTTGCTGATGAAGCGGTTGAGAGCGACCGCCATCCCCGTGAGCCGTTGCACTTCCTTGATTGTTCGTGGTGGCCGAAGATCGTTGACTGCCTTAATTTGGGTGGGGTCGGCTTCGATGCCTCGCCGCGTGACTAAGTGTCCGAGAAATTTCCCCGCGCTCACGCCAAACGCACACTTTTCGGGGTTCAGGCGGAGCTTGTGGCGTTTGAGAATGTCGAACACTTCCTTCAGTTCCCGAAGGTGGTTGGACGCCTGCTGACTTTTGACGACGAGGTCGTCAATGTAAGCTTCCACCGTGTGGCCGATTTGTTCGCTCAACATCTTGAATATAGCGCGATTGAATGTGGCGCCGGAGTTTTTGAGGCCGAACGGCATCACGCGGTAACAAAAAATACCATAGGGGGTGATGAATGCCGTTTTCTCCATGTCTTCCGGATCCATGGCTATCTGATGATAGCCACGGTAGGCGTCGAGGAAGCTTAGCCGGGCGTGCCCCGCCGTTGCGTCAACCAGTTGGTCAATCTTCGGAAGTGGGAACCAATCCTTTGGACAGGCGTCGTTGAGGTTGGTGTAGTCCACGCAAACTCGCCACTTGCCATTCTTCTTTTTGACAACTACCGTGTTGGACAGCCAGGTTGGGTACTGTACCTCTTGGATGGCATTAGCTTCAAGCAGCCGTTTCACTTCTTCAACGACAGCGTCGGCGTGTTCCGTGGCCGATCGCCGCGCTTTCTGGACCACAGGCTTTGCATCCTTCTTGACGTTGAGTGAGTGGCAAATGAAGTTAGGGTCAACCCCTGGCATTTCGTTGGGCGTCCACGCAAAGACTTCCATGCTTTCCTTCAGATACTCAAACGTTTCTGTTCGGTCAGCTTCGCTGAGGGAGGAACTGATCAAGAAGAAACGGGAGCCATCCTCATTGATGGCCATGGGGATGAGCTCCTCTTCGGCTTTGTCCTCAGCTCTTTGTCCGACGTCGTCGATCACTGCCATGTCCGGGACTTCGACCCATTGCACTTGTTTCGCTTTCATGGAATTGTGGACGGCAGAAACATAGCACTTCTTAGATGCCACCTGGTCGCCGCGAAGGTCCTCCTGTCGGCCGTTGGTTCCGATGAATCGGACGACCTGGTGGTAAGTCGATGCAATCGCTTGCATGCTATGTAGCCAAGTGCGGCCGAGAATGGCGTTGTACGGGCTCGGCGCGGTTACGATAATAAATTCGACGCTCACCGTGCGTGACCCGACAATGACTGGCAGGAATATCCGACCGAGGGGCCATACGGCTGCCCCGTTGAATCCGACGAGAGGGACCTCGGCTGGCTGCAGGGCCGACTCTGGGAGTTCGAGCTTTTTGAACAAATCGTAATACATGACCTCCGCGGAGCTGCCTTGATCAATAAGGACTCGTCGGACGTCGTGGGTACCAATCTGCACGGTGACTACCAGAGCATCGGCATGTGGGGTTTGAACGAATTCAAGATCGCGCTCGGTGAACGTTATGGTCCACTTGGGCAGCTCTGCTGGACGCGGGCGTTTAGAACCAGGCCTCAGAGTGAGAACATGTTTAGAGGTGGAGGCGCGATCGATGTCCTGCCGAAGATGCGTTTCTGATTCTTTCGTCACCGGGCCGTGAATGACGTGTATCATCGGCCTTGGTTCGTTGGAGTTGGAATTTCCAGCAGGTGGACGGGCCGGCGTTTTTGTGCGGTCGATGTATTGGTCGAGATGGCCTTGGGCCGCCAGCCGCTCCAACAGTGCCTTGTACGGAGCGCAGGCCGTCGTGTAGTGGCCGAGCTCGTTGTGATACGAGCACTTTTTCCGCGGGTTCTGATCTGCCTGTCCACTGTCCGTGCCGAGCTTGCCCTGCGGCCATTCGAACCACGGCTGCCGTATGATCTCTTTCATGAAAGACCAGATAGGCTCTTTGAAGTGGGTGGTTTCGGCCACATAATCATGTTCTTTTGGCTGGCGCTTCTTTCCCTCTTTGATGTTGTGGACTTGCTTCTTTGGAAGGTGTTGTTGAGTTGCGGTTGGTAGCTGAGGGGCCGTCGTCGGCTGAAATGTCGTTGAATTTGGAATTCCTTGAGCGGCTCTGTCCGCGTAGAATTCTTCAAGTGCGCAAAAACGTTCCACAACACGCATCAACTCTCCCATGCCGTGCGGTGGCCGAATAGCCAGTTCGTCAAGAATTTTGCTGCCGGACTCCAACCCATTTTTGAAGGTCCGCGCGGCCCAATACTCGTCTATCCCAGGAATTTCATTGAAGAGTTGCCAGTACCGCTCGGCGTATTGCCTCAGTGTTTCATTTGGGAGCTTCCTCATTTGGGACAAGGACTCAGGCTCTTTTGCTGTGCGGTTGCTGGTGATGAAGCGGGTGTTAAAGGCTCGTTCGAGGTCGGCCAGGTTCCGTATGGATCCAGCGGGCAATTTGTTGAACCACTGGAGCCCAAGGGAGCCGAGGCTGGACGGGAACGCCTTACACTTGATTTCGTCCTTTGTGGTGCACAGCTCGATTGTTTGGCGAAAGTGAATCAGGTGGGTGTATGCCTCGCAGGTGGCCGGATCGAACTTTGTGAACTTAGGCAGATGGAAGTTGGGCTCGGCGACCGTGTTGACGATGTGGGAAGTGAAAGGGGAGATGCCAAGGTCTTTCAGTTGTCGCTCAAAGCCTGGACGCGGCGGTTTGCCGAGCTCGTCCGTCCTCGTCCGCTTTATGTCCTTTTCCCTTTCCGAGGTTTTCTCGCGGACTCGGCTGCGCAGCTTGTCCCGTAGATCTGTATGTGCCCGATGGTGTTGGGCCACCGATTTTTCTCCGTCACCGCAGGCTTTGTTGTCGTTGTCCGCCCCATCAATTCGTACACCCTTCCCATTCCGCCGAACGCGGTTCTCAGTTTCCAAATTTTCTGGTGGGATCTCCCCAAGTCTTTCAGACACGTGGCGTCGGGTCTCGACGGAATCTCGGCTACGGCGCGAGGCCGTTGTGCGAGAGAATTCCGCGCGACCGGTCGAGTACGTGCTCGTGAAAGACTCAGTGTCCCTTGTGTGGGTCCGCTCGCGATGGGCCTTTGAGCGATGCGGGCCAGATGTGGTGGGTTGTTTGTAGAGGATAAGCTCTCTGGCGTCACAAGCCTCTGGAGTAGGTCCAAGGCGGTCCTTCGCGGAGACGCGGTGGCCCGCGTCGTAGGGTTGCGCGCGCGGTGGTGGGGGAGGTGGTGGAGGGGGCGGGTGAGAAGAGTTTCTTCGTTTCCGCCTTCCACCTCCGGTGGATCCAGATGCTGCGGGCGACGCAACTTGTAGATGCTGTTTCATCTGGGCCACCTCCGCTCTCAACGCCGCCAGTTCATTATCCCTTTCATCGTCCCTACGTTGCAGAAGGCGGATGTAGGCCGCTGTTACGTCCTCCGTGGCTGGAGACAGCCCGGAGCTGGGGGGAAGCGAGATGGACATGTGCCTCTCCGAAAACGGTGGGAGAATCACGTTTCCGCTGGCGTCTTTGGCCCCCGAAACGGTAACGTCCTGTGGATCTCCGCCCATCGTAGTTGAGTTTGTCGTCTGTCTTTGGAAGAGGAAGGTGGTTTTGAAGAGGGTCTGAGCCGTCTGTAGTTTCACGTCGGGTTCACCAATTGTGTGGCTCGTGATCCTCGTTCCGCTTTCCACCTCCGCTGGTGTGGTGACTACCTAGCCTTCTCCGCCTAGCCTGCACAGTGAACGCACGACTAAGACCTGGCCGGGGATTGCCCGGCAAGGCCCTCCGGCGTGAGGATGAGTATGTGCTGAGAGAGAAGGGAGAGACTAGGGTTTTGAGTAAGCGCGTTTATGAGTGCGTACCGTTCTAGAGGCGTTATCCTTTGGTATTTATAGAGTCCCCTTGACTTGCTCTCCAAGCACGGGCACGTGCCTTGCGCGGGCTAAATGGCGTCATCGTGACGTCGCCGTCCAGATCTGGTAACCGCTTTTGGGGGGTGAGCTGGCATGACCCATGTGCACTCATGATTACCAGGCGTAACCGTCTTTGCACGTGGGTGGGCGCGTGACCGCACGGGTGGCCGAGCGTGTCAGGTAATGGGGAATGCCGAGCACGAGGGCGGATGGGGCCGAGGGCACGCGGCCCGGGCAGGAGTTGTCTACGGGATCGCCTACTAGCGGTGGCCGAGCCCAGTAGACGAGGAAGTGAGCCGAACACGAGGGAGAGGCCGAACCCGTATGGAGTCGGGATAAGTGAGTGTCACCAGTGGAGCCAACCGCGGGATGTGGCCGAGCATATATGTAGAGCTTTCCAGTCGCCGGACGCGAGATGGAGACAAAGCCGATGACCGGAAGGCCTCGGCTCAGGCCGAGGGCAAGAGGCGTGGACCGTCCCCCTCTACGGTGGCCGACGACGGCAAGG
The DNA here is from genome assembly GCA_019656295.1 of Rhododendron mucronatum var. ripense. Classification (NCBI taxonomy): domain Eukaryota; kingdom Viridiplantae; phylum Streptophyta; class Magnoliopsida; order Ericales; family Ericaceae; genus Rhododendron; species Rhododendron mucronatum. The sequence goes on along the minus strand of BPLT01000050.1, from coordinate 2,141,611 downwards.
AAATGACAGTGGTCAACTTGTGGAACCACAGTTGAGCTCGGACTGCTACAAAATTATACACGGAAGTAGTTGATTTTTTGATTTGAAAAATGGCACGACTTTTTATGGTGGACCGTCAATTTGGAACGGAGGGAGTATTTCAGAATGTGCTTGCTGCACTTGGAGTGTGACAAATCAATTCTACATTATATGCTTTCTTTTCTTCGTGATTGATTTTTACAGAATTAAAATGTCCATCTTATAATTTTGTGCTGAAGCACATGCTATATGGAAGTCGAGGGAAAACCTCTTGTAGTTGTAGCATTTATCACTAGAACAAAACATTAGATAGTATTTATTTGTTAATGGTTAAGAAGCCACCATGGTACATGTATTTTTCTCTCTCATGCATCGATCCGTTCTCTGTAATATGTTACAGTAGTTGTTCTTTTTTTTTTTTTATAGGCTATACAGTAGCCATTCTTGAAGGGAAATAACGTGTGAAAAGACTCGATATTTGTTTTGATATGGACTAATATGATGATGTTCAGATCTAAATGGTTTTCGTCATGTGATACATAATTGTTGAAGCATCCATCCACAAATCGTAAATGTTAAAAACTTAAATTTCTTGAATTTCTAGAGAAGAAGAAGGAAAAAAAAAAGTCAGCGCCCACAACTTGAATTTCTGGAGGAAATTAATTCCTTACACATGCAATGACATTACTTGCACGAGAGATCTTCACTTCAAAACAAAATCTCGCAATAGATACATACAAACGTACTCTAACCGTTGTTCAACTCTAGATTCAAGGTCGGGTTATACGTGCCATCTTGGTTGGGATATATATATATATACCCTCTTAATATCTTTTTAAAATTCATGGGTAGGCAAACGCGGCGTCTGGAATGGCGGTGGACGACGAGTGTAAGCTGAAGTTTTCGGAACTGAAAAAGAAGAGGAACTACGGTTACATAATCTTCAAAATCGAGGCTCAAAAAGTGGTGGTGGAGAAGGTCGGGAGCCCCGAAGAAAGCTACGAGGATTTCAGCGCCGTGCTTCCTGCAGATGAGTGTCATTATTCTGTCTTTGATTTCAATTTCACCACTGAGGAAAATTGCCAGAAGAGCAAGATTTTCTTCATTGCTTGGTAATATCATTGAGTTAATTACCATCCATTTCCTTTCTTTATCCCCTATGGAATTTAATTACATCTCAAATGCAGGGACAATTAAAACTTAATTTTATTAGGAAAAGGAAAAAGAAAGACCATGTATTTCCTTCTTATGTTAATCAACTTTTTGTTTATTTATTTAAGAAAACAATGATTATTTTCACTAGAATTCTTTTTTTTTTTCAACGAGTTTTTTGAGGGGTTTTGGATCATTAGAGACACAAAAATCCAATTTCTCAACCGCAGAAAATTGCAATTCTTTCTCTCACAGTAGCAGATACTGACTAGACCGGGTTTTTTTCCTCCGATTTTTAATTATGTCACCTGAGACAGCAAGGGTTAGGATGAAGATGGTGTATGCCAGCTCCAAGGATAGATTCAAGAGGGAACTGGATGGGATACAAGTTGAGTTGCAAGCAATGGATCCGAGCGAAATGAGCTTTGACATTATAAAAAGTCGAGCGCTCTGAACATCGATCGCCTTCTCTTCCTCGGTCTACATGCTTAATTTACATCTTAATGTTAATTCATTGTGTTTTTTTAATTATGACGTTTGCGGGGTTGGTAATTCCTTGGTCAAAATGCTAGTGAACAAATAGGGTACAGTAATATCCTTTGTGTTTTTTTGCTTTTCATATTTCTCGTGTCAAATTGTGCTTTTCCTTGGGTCGATTCATCAAGTGAGAAGAAGATGAAGGAAAACAAAACCGGTAGAGAGATTATATTAAAGGGAGAAAGGAAATTTTGATTTCTTCGACGCAATTTTTTTTTATCGGCAATTTTTCTTCTACGCATTCAATTTGGATATACAATGACAGAGACTCAAAAAAAATATTCACTCAAAGAGAATTAAAAGTTAATGTTCCAAATCCTTACCGGGTCTTTAAGGATTTGGATTAATGGCATTGCACGAGAGATCTTCACGTTAAGAACAAAAATATCTCGCGATACATACATCCTTGTTCTACTCTATATTTCAATCCGGCTTACATAAGAGTTTTTTTTTTTTTTAACGGCGGCTTAAATATGCGTTTGGGCTGAGTAATATTTGCTTTGAAGTTGTTTACGTAAAAGAAATGAACATATATATTGGTATTGACTCCACTGCTCGAAAATCCTGCCTCTGCCGTTGGATATAAGAAGAACTGATCCAATTAATCAATGCAGTCAATATTAATCACAGCTCTTGTTAGCAATGTTTTTGAAATCATAAATGAGAGTGTGATTCTTGTGTTCTTTCAGCCTCTTAGTATCTTTTTTCTTGGGTAGGCGAACGTGGCTTCTGGGATGGCGGTGTTGAGATTATTCGGATCGAACTATGTGCTCAATCTCACATAGACTTTTTCTTTCACCGGTTCCTATCAAAGGAGAATAAATGATTATAATCCTGAGTAGCAATCTAAGAAACACGTAACGGATTCTGATCTAAATTCGAAAAGGGAGCCTCTTAAGCTAATGACCTCTCTGTTATTTGTACTCACTAGTTTAATTGTGAAGTTAGAATTGCAAAATTTTTAGCTACTTCCTGATGTTTCCATGCTGCAACACCTCCATTTCAGAGAGGTTTTCGTCGACACCAAAAAAATTGCATTATGAATCAAAATGATCCCAAGAATGAAAATGCAGATCTTCAGACTATATATTAGAAATATTTCCGGAACTAGCTTCGATATGATCAAGATCGCCATTCGAGCTTTTATCCGTCGATTACAAAGATGCTAATAATTTCAAATACACTACAGGACTTTGGATGCAACAAGAGGCACCCTTTATTGCATACGTATGACACAACATTTTACAGACTTCTCGAACCTAAAATGATCTGCCAAGACAGTTACCAATCCTTTTCCACACCTCATCTAGAAACAGAAAGTAGGTGTCCCTCCATGACTTTTTGAACAACAAAGGACCAACAACGACCCAAAACCCAATAACGAATCCAAATGCCGCAGTCAGGTAGAACCATTCAATATCAGATTTAACACCTTCTTCATCATCTCCTTCAGGTGGGGCTTCATTAGTGCTGCAATTCTGTGTGAGTGGAGGTCCGCAAAGTGCATTGCCTGTGAAGCTAGAAGCATTAAGGCTCTGGAGCTGGGTGCTCGATGGGATTCTTCCCCGCAAAGTGTTATAAGACACATTCAAAAGACTCAAGAAAGTCAAATCCGACATGCTTTGGGGTAGTTCCCCGGACAGTTGGTTTCTTGACAAATCGAGAGATTCCAATAACTCCATGTTTCCAATCTCCTTTGGAATCACTCCCATGAGATGATTTCCTGACAAATTCAAAAACCGTAATCCCAATAGACTTGTTATTTCCTCAGGTATCTCTCCAGATATATTGTTATCTGATAAGTCAATGCTAGTTAGGAGTGCAAGTATGGTGTTATATTGAAACTCTCGTCCTTTGGTCACCACAAATGCATTCTCCAAGAATCCTCCCGCGTAATATGAATAAGAGATCCGATCACGCGAGTCTTGTTTCATGACCATAGCAGTGAGATTTTTCAAACACTGCGGAATTGGTCCTGAGAAACTGTTGTTTGCGAGGTCCAGGATTTGAAGGGAACTCAGGCGACACAATTCAGAAGGAATTTGTCCGTCAAAATAATTAGAACGGAGGCTCAAAATCATCAAATTTGGCAGGCTTCTTCCCAACCACGTTGGAAAGCTTCCAACAATCAAATTCAAGCTGAGGTCAATTGTGACTAATTGTGTGCAGTTCTCCAGTCCCAAAGGTACTTCTCCAGAGAGGCTATTGTTGCGCAAGTGCAATGACTCAAGTCTCCGTAAAAATCCCAAGGAGCTGGGAATGTTCCCGCTGAGATGGTTGTCTCCCAGTTTAATGACTCTCAAATTTGGCCAGTTCTCCCAACAATCAGGAATTTCACCCGATAACAGATTTCCCCCGAGATGAAGGATTTTTAGCCGGTTTGGTTCATCTTTCCTTTCACACAAAAAAATGGAAATTTCCCCTGAAAATAAATTGTTGGAAAGGTCTAGCTCAGTTACATTTGAGGAGAGATGAGGTAATGGACCGCTGAGTTGGTTGGAACTCAAGAAAATCATTGGGTACGTATCATCGAGTTTAGGTATTTTTGGAATCTTCCCCTGGATTTGGTTGTGAGATAGATTCAGATAACTGATACGGGAAGATAAGTTCCAAAACCACTGTGGGACACTATCTGAAATTCCAGTGCCTGATAGGTCCATGTCCCGAAGGCCCTTCTGTGAATGAAGCCACATCGGAAATTGAGGACCCAAATGCCAAGATCTAAGTTCCAATGCTTCAAGTTGAAATGGAGGAATCCAGTTTGGACTCACTTTCAAAACTAACTCGTTTCCGGACGCATAAAATACTTTGAGACTTGGGAGATTTACAAAATGAACTTCAGACACAACCCCTTCTAACAAATTATAATCGAGAGAGATTACTTCCAAGTTTGAAAGGCGTCCAAAATTTTCAGGAAGAGTACCGTTGAACTGATTCCCTGCTAAATTCAGAGCAATCAAGGATGAACACCTTCCTAAACTCACCGGAATGGGACCAGAAAGTGAATTACCACCAAGATAAAGGTTTTTCAGACTTTTAAATTGTTCAAGTTGATCAGTTAAATGACCAGAAAGTTGACACTGAGCACACCCCAAAGTCACCAAAGTATAGGAAATGCACCCAGACAAACTTTCAAACAATTCTGATATATCTCCTTCAACTTTGTTACCGGTCATATGCAACATCCTCAAGTTGCAAAGATTTCCCATTTCTCTTGGTACTCTTCCTCTTAGTTTCGTGTACTCTATATCAAGAGTAACAAGAGAAGTGAGATTTTCAATGGAACTTGAGAGTGTACCATGAAACAGAGTGCTGCCAAGGTAGAGCTCCTCAAGATACCTGAAACTGTAAATCCAGTTGGGTATGCTAGAATTGAAATCAATATTCCCGGATAGATCAAGTGTTATGAGGCTGGTCAGGTTTTGGAGACCACTTGGGATTGGGCCTTCAAATTCATTAGATCGCAGGCTAAGAGAAACGAGGCTGTTGACACTGAACAGCGAATTGGGTAGTGTAGAATTAAGATGGTTATTGGAAGCATCAAACATTATAAGAGAAGTCAAGTTCCAAAAGCTGTCGGGAAGCGGACCTTCGAAATTGCTTCCAGCTAAATTTAGAGAAACAAGACTACTGAGACTGAACAGCGAATTGGGTAGTGTAGAATTAAGATAGTAGTTAGAGGAAGCATCAAACATTCTAAGAGAAGTCAAGTTCCAAAACATGTCAGGAAGCGAACCTTCGAAATTGCTTCCAGCTAAATTTAGAGAAACAAGACTACTGAGACTGAAGATCCACCTAGGCATCAAGGCATGAAACTCATTCTGAGAAAGATCTAGGACAGCTAGAGAAGTAAAATTAACCTTCTCTAGGGGAGGCATATAATCAAGTCTGCAGTAAGACATGCGCAACTCTACCAAAGAAGGGAGCTTGTTGATTACCTGCAGCCAGTTAGGTGTCTTGTTGAGCTTCACTTGGCTTAAGTCAAGGTATTCCAAAGTTGAAAGACGACAAAGCCAATCAAGATTCTCAACATCCAACTTGAAGACCTCACCGTCAAGTCCGTAAGGATAAGGGCCTTTAAGACCAAGAGATCGTAAACTAGAGAGATTTCCAAGTTGACGGGGAACTATTCCGGCAAATCCTGCTTCAGATAGATTAAGATACCGAAGGCTTGTCAGAGATCCAAGAAAGGTTGGAATTGGAATTCCTCCAAAATCATTTTGACTTAGATCCAGGTAATTCAGATGCTTCAAGTTGAGCAAGGAAGGATTCACTTCACCTCCCAGCTTCTGCTTCACATAGGCTTCATATTCGGCCTGACTTGTGTAGTTAGCATCATAGGGATTTTGAAGGTGGAGCTCACGTACATGGCCGGTTAAGTTGTTGCAAACAACTCCTGCCCATGTACAACAATCAGCTTCGACATCCCAAGAGGAAAGTCGGTTTGAAGGGTCTGCTAGGCCTTTCTTGAAGCTTAAAAGAGCGCGTTTCTCGCTCTCCAAACAAGGCACATCTAGGTTTCCATAGGAGGAGCTGACACTAAGTGTTACTATTATGAGAAAGAGGGGGAATATTTTGGGAACGGATATCAGAGAAATATCCACCGCCATCATGCAACAAGGAGGGATTAAGAAATCACTAAAGTACCAATCAAGAAATCAACAAGCGCTAATGCAAATAAGTTTCAACAGGAATAGGGCTGCAAAAGAACTGCGACAGATATTCATTGCAAAACAGAACAAATAGAAAGAGTCTAGCAGTGTAGAATATCCTCTATTGAGCTTATTAAACTGGTTTCAGAGGCACAAAAGGCTATTTATGCATATAGTTTCATCTGGTCCTCCTAGGGGGCGATACAAGGCTCAATTTCCACTAGAACATGTGGTTCTGGGGGTTTAATTTGGAACGTACAAGACGATTCAACCCGTCAACGGATGCACATCCGTCCGCATAAAATCCCATCACCCAACTTAGACTTCCCATCCTACGTTTTCTACGTTGCGCCTTCCCTAGTTCCCTTCTTCTTGGGCAATAATAGTATGTCATTTTCGTGGAAATAAAAACAGACCTCTGTTTACCATAAGGTTGGTTCTTAGAAAATTGATCACTGAGCTTTTGGCTTGAACGACGAAACTCGTCTCAAATAAACCACAATTGCATTCAGAAACAAAGATATTTGAAAGAATAATCTAACTACTGTATTTTACAGTTCTAGCCACAGACTCATTCGAGTAACCATAAATGCCTTTGGAAATTCAGGGTCGTGTGGGTATTCCCAGCTGTGTCTGTATTTTGGTTAGTTTATAGTAAAATGTATAAGTAGAATAGTCAGAGTGGAGGTTGTGGGTGGTTTTCAATCATTGACTTCAAAGTCTCCGCTGAGGAGAAAAGGCTAAAAGCTGAGTTGTCATCTTGTATCAATCAGTCTGTTGACTGAGATTTATTCGAAAAAGTATTACATTTACTGAGAATTTTGGATATTGGTTTTTCGGGGGTGTCATTGCAGACAAGATTTCAGCTTACGCGACGTTAATCTAAATCCTTAGGAGGTCTGTGTTTACACCATATTTCACGGCCTATCGATGATCGACCGAAATGTGGCAATTATGAAAATGCTTCCTATTTCATTATTTCGTATCAATAATATAACTAGTTTTTATTTTTTTTATTTGTATGTATTTTAATGAAATGCAGGACACTTGTCATCGTCCTACACACTTTAAAGTTGAATGGAAGTTATTTGGACACTTGAAAGCAAATTAGAAGAATAAAAGAGTAGTGGAAAGTTATAAAGTTATTTTGTACACATTTGTTGTTTCCTATAAATAGCCTCTTTTGGCTTCATTCTAAACTCTCTCTAACAAATCAAAATCTTAACTTTGTTCTTAATTTTTGTCTTAATAACCTACTTCTGGGTTATAATTAGGAGTAGGAGTAGAATTTCATATTCTAAACTTAACTTAGGATCTTCGAATGTGTCGCTCATGGTGATAGATCGATCGTTGAAGATTGATGGAAGAATCTCTTCAATTCTTCTTCTTTCTTATCATTAATTTTACATTTGACTCGACTGTCATTTCTCTTCTAGAGAAGTCCTGAAATACGGCGTGAAACCACGAATCTGTCTTGTGGAGACATAGCCGTATTCGCCCTTATTTTTGTTATTGACATTGTTTCCCGAAATCTCTGTCGATTTCGATCAAGGGAAAAATTGGTAAATAGTCTGTAACACCCAAAACCGAATTCCCTAATCTCAAAAAAATTAAGGCGTTACCATACTCTCATCAAACTAGAATTAATAGACCAATACTCAACCACTCTCACTCTTAACGAGCACCCCTATCCTCTTTCATAATTTTCCTATTCCCTTTCCCCCCCAAACTGCCCCTTTTTTGTCCTCCCCGGAAAAACCATTTCCTCCTTAATATATACTATCCTCGTGAGTTGACTCATCAAATAAGATTTTAAAGATGATTTATGTCCACCCCCTTTGTCCTTTATCTCATTTTGCCTTCTTACCTTTTACCGCCACACTTATCTTCTCATCACCCATGCACAACCATTGCACTATCACGTGCCCACCCCTCACAAAATTGCCACCCACCGCTCTTCATGCAAAATCATATATTTTTAGACTAAAAAAAAAAATCTACTAATTACATTAAGCAAATTCCTTAATGCACGGGTAAAATATTTATGAAAAGTGCAGATATTACAATCCACCAAACCCGTCATAACATTCAAATTAGTAAAATATCCGAACGGGGTATCACAATCTTCCCTCCTTTAAAGAATTTTGTCCTCGAAATTTATCGCCCAAATGAAATAATTCAAGTCTAGCTAGGCTCTTATTGCCTCTGATGAAAATCGCATGTCCATTCTAAACAAAGCACCATCATCACAAGCAAGAATCCATTCTTTTCTTTTTCCTTTCCGTCACGTACTCAACTCCCACAATGTTAAAATTGTAGTTCATCTTAAACCAGCATCATCAAACTCATGCAAAATTAAGTAATGTATCATGCACGATTGGGCACCTCGAGCCCTTACACCGCAAATCTGTCACGCATTGGCACCTCGGCCAAAATTAGAATAGGCACCTCGGGCTTTTACCCTGCGAATCTGGCACACATACGAGTATATAAAACCTGTACGGAATAAGGCAATAGTATCCTTCACGCCACTAAGGCAATACTTGTCACGCCACTAAGGCAATATTCATAATCATACCACTAAGGCTTTATTACTCGCAATGCCACTAAGGCCATATTCATAACGCCACTAAGGCTATATTAACAATTAACTTCAAGCCAAGCATGATTATCACCATTTACCATTTTTCACAAGCTATACACATTACCATAATCTTTTGTACAAACAAATAAGTACACCCACCTCAAAGGCCCAACGAAATGTTACCAACACAAAATCACTCCCTACATGGAGTCATAGTACCGTCGTCAACGTCTAGACCTAACACATCATGTCAACGCACGCACGAGTATGGAAACGAAACTCAAATAGCAATGGATACACAAAATAATAAAACTTCCTAGTTTAATCGGATGCCTTTTCCCTTATAAAGAGTTCACAGAAAACTCAACTCAAAACCCTTTTTGTTAGTGCTTCATCAAACTCCAAACACCTCTATCCAAATTTCACCATTAATAGACCATTAGTCTAGCATCAAAATCCTTCCAGACTAAACCCAAGATCAGATTGAGCACATCCAATAACGCAAGACAATTATAGTCAATCACATGATCATATAGGCACCCGATTGGACAAAAGTACTTACCGTCTACTATACTACCATAGTCACAACCGCACATGATAGAAATCCTCAATGGCAAAACCACGCACACCTCTGATTCATTCAGCTTTGACCTATTCTGTGTTGACCTTAGCTTGTAATTCAATTTTTTTATTTTTCCCACTTCCACCAATAATCACAACCTTCGCACAAGTCAAATGTTCATTACTCCTACAACCATAACTAGAAGTACCAACTGAATTCTACATCATTCGCAAAAGTTGTTAAACAAACATAAACTAACAAATTAGTTGACATTCACAATCTCGATAGATCGAAACCATAGTACCATACACATTTGTATTCAAACTAAATCCCAAATTTTAAATACACCGACAATGCTCATGCATGAGTTTAGATTACTAAGCTTACATGGGTCAAATCCCTATGAATTCCCCCCAAATATGAATAATATACGCTGATCCAGATGTAATTCATACAATTAAGTGGTAGTAGATACTTAGTTGATCCAAATCCTTTGCTTTCTTCTTCTTTTTTTTTTTCTTTTCCAGCTAACACTTGATCCCCTTTTCTTTTCTCTTCTCTATTCGCTAACTATAGAACTTATCTTTCCATTCTGTCAAAGGAACATAAAAAAAAAAAAAAAAAATCAATCGTGCCATAAAAACGATTTAAACTGTAGTCAAATACTTCCTCAGCCTTAAAGTTTGCCAAACCAAAATAAAGTACTACTCAATGGTTTACCACCACGTACACACACCACATATAATTCTTCGGCGTGTGGTTCTATACTAACCACATAGACTCTGCTTAGTTGAAACCCATTTCCAACTTTAATCCTATCAACTTCTCTTTCGAAATTCAATCTTTGTCATCAAATAAATAAATAAATATTAGGAATATTTAAATATCCATCCTCTTTTTCCATGCTATGTAAGAATCCATCCCCCCCTTTTTTCATGCTTATGTTTTCATCCTTGCAATATGTAAATTACCTTTATTACCCTTTTATTCTATTTCATAATATAGATATAGATATTAAACATGTGTGTGTGTATGTGAGAGAGAGAGAGGGGGGATGAATTTCAATTCCTAGAGTTACGGCTATACAACAGGCGAAAGGAAGATGTGATTAGTTTCAAACTTTCAAACTTCTCACAATCCCACTGATTGCTCGGTAATGGTTTTTCACAGTATTTAAAGTGTCCATGATAAAATGACCATGTTTTATAAAATACTTACGATTCAATATTGGATAATTTTCAATTAAACTGGTCTTGCCCAATATGAAAAGAAAAATATACCAGCAACTAGCATCACTTGGCAATGATTTCTGGTTTGCAAATTTATATCATGGAACACGAATTATATAGAATAAAAACTCACTTGTGGGTAAAACATGATAAATTGACCACAACTTCACATTCACAAAAAGGAAAAAACATGAACAGTGTTACATGATTACGTTGAGGATGTTTGGCCTTCAACCATCGTGGTACACTCCCACATTGAGGCTTGCACGATATGTTGTTTCACGTATTTCTCCCACATTTACATCTCGCAGTTTCCTCGAACGAGGATGTTTGGCCTTAATTCCTCGAGCTACGCTCCCAGATCTTGTTCGGTTCAGCGTGGAATCTTCCTCATCAAGTCGAGGATGATTGGCCTTAATCCCTCGTGCTACACTCCTAGATCTTGTGCGAACCTTCGAGGACCCTTGCACATCATTATTTTCTTGTGGTCTCATTCTTTTTATCTTTAAGGGTGGTGTATCTTCAACTACTGCATCATCTAAATCCACCTCTCTCTTTTTTCAACCTAGCTCCCCCTTCCACCTTAGTATGCTTGCCTCCTGCAATAAAGTTGGACATTCCATTAGGTCACTAAAAGGGAGGTAAATTTGGAGACAGTTCATGAAGCTTTCATGATCACACAAGTCTGGATAATATATGAAACATGGAACTTATGTCATGCAACATCGATTATTTTGCAACAAAAATGTTTTTACAATATTTTTTCAATAATTGATTACTTTGACCAACCAGATATGGTACGCTGACCATGCTAAAAGTGTGCATGATAAAGTGACCATGTTTAATGAGACACTAAAAAATATTTATTGGCTAGTTTCAAGTATGCTAGTCTTGGCTACTATCAAATGGCAAATTTATCACCTGCTAGCATCACTTGACAATGAATTCAAGTTGTCTAATTTACTTCACGATTGACTATTATAACATGACAACTTGACCCCACATTTGCATGCATTATTCATTGACCAAGTTGGCCAACCCAACGACAAAATTCATACATCCCAATGATCTTGTTTTAAGAAACATGGCTGAATTACAATCAAAACAAGAAAAAACATTACATAATCAAACCGTTATAAGGTTAAATTACCATGGTATTACATGATTAAGTTACCCAAACGATTACAATGTTATGGTAAGTTCATCACATATTTGCTTGACTTCTTCATTCATCAAGTTGGCAAACCGGACAACCAAAAGTCATATTTCCCATTGTTATTGTTTCTCGAAATATGGTTAAATTACCATCAATACCAGAAAGAACATAACATAATCACACAGTTACATGGTTAAATTACCATGACATTTCATGATTATATTACCATGACGATTACAACAATACATTACCGTTCCTAATCTAGCTTCGATCCGAGTTTTCTTCATTGTTCAAGTTAGCTAATGAAGACAACAAAAAGTCATTTCTTCTATGTATCTTGTTTCACGAACATGGTCAAATGACCATAAACAAAAAAAAAAACATATTCAAACCTTTACATGCATAAACGGTTAAATTACCACGACGATACATGGTAACATTACCATGTCGATTACAACAATACAGTACTGTTAACATTGAAATCAGGGAATGGAACACGCACAATAAAACGAAAAGAAGATATCACATTAGGCTGTTTTTTGGTATATCGGCTTCAATCTTAATTAGGAACACGAAATCATGAATTGATGAATATCGGGTTCAATCTCACAGAACCCAGCCAATTACCCAATCGATTTAGCACAATGGGCATAAAATTTAGCACGATGGGCATAAACAAATCAGATCTATTAGCGTAACCTATCTCCAACTAGGAAAACCAAAAAACACAACCGAAGAACGAAAAATGGGGTTTAAGGGATATACGTACGAATTCTGGCCATGTCTGTTCGTCACCTTCTTCTCCGATGCTTTCTTCAACCACGTACGACTTGATTGATTGTTTCCGTCGCTTAGTTTTCCGGTAAAAACCCCATTCGGAAAGGACGGGTGAGTGCATTTGCAGTTGGGCGCCGCCTGTAATCGAAAAAATGGAGGATGGACGGGATTGGGTTCTCCGACTGGTTTGGGTTTATACCGATAAGGGTTTTTCAAAAACTTTCAGCCCCAAAATCGAATGGATTGTTTCCGTTTAGGATGGATATGTCGATTGATATCAATCACGACAATCACGGGACGAGGATGAGAGGATTTCGCAGAACTGCTCAACAGCAGGAACGACAATCTCGCGAGGACGGAAATGTTTATTACTTCGTCCCCAAATTCTGTTCTATATATATATAATAGATATAATATATATAATACCAAAAACAACAAAAAAAGGCAGTAACGGCATAAAATATAGTAGGAGGACGGAATCATAAAGATCTAATAAGGGGAGGACGAAATCATAATTCTGTTAGGCTTCTAGGATGAATAATTAAGCCTCCCTTAATTAAACAACTCAACCACAATAGCAATAAGTTTGCACCGAAGCACGATAACTCATTATCACTTACCCACAGATAGCATCCGAGTATCATTCTCAAATAGTCTACAGAATCATAAAACCTAAGCTTTGATACCAATTTGTAACACCCAAAACCGAATTCCCTAATTTCAGAAAAATTAAGGTGTTACCATACTCTCATTAAACTAGAATTAATAGCCCAATACTCAACCACTCCCACTCTTAACGAGCACCCCTATCCTCTTCTATAATTTTCCTATTCCCTTTCCCCCCAAACTGCCCCTTTTTTTTCCTCCCACCGGAAAAAACCATTTCCTCCTTAATATATACTATCCTCGTGAGTTGACTCATCAAATATGGTTATAAAGATAGACATATGTCCACCCCCTTTGTCTTTTATCTCATGTTGCCTTCTTACCTTTTACCACCGCACTTATCTTCTCCTCACCCATGCACAACCATTGCACTATCACGTGCCCACCCCTCACAAAATTGCCACCCACCACTCTTCATGCAAAATCATATATTTTTAGACTAAAAAAAAATCTACTAATTACATGAAGCAAATTCCTTAATGCACGGGTAAAATATTTATGAAAAGTGCAGATATCACAATCCACCAAACCCGTCATAGCATTCACATTAGTAAAATATCTGAACGGGGTATCACACAGTCTGTTTTTTTTTTTTTTTGGATCTGCAACAAATCATATCATTTCAAATAAGCCATACGGACAGAAAACTCTAAGCCATAGTGCTCTCCCTTCTCTTTTCTTTCTCTCTCTAAACTTTTCCAGAGAAACCTTAGCCACTGTTGTTTGCTTGGGGGAGGCGCTGCCTCCTCCCTGGTCGTCTCTCTCTCTCCTCTCTTCCTTTTTCTTCTCCCCTTCCCTTAATAGTGTTTCTCTCTTCCGTGGGCTGTTGTTCCGCTGATAAGCACCCGAAAATGTAATGAAAGGGTGCGCTAGTATCTAGGTTTTGTTCATTTTATTTTTGAATTAGTTGTTTTTGATTATGTCTGCTCGTAGAGTTTGTTTGGGCCGTTTTGTAGGAGAATCACCAAATAAGGAGCTTTTGTGGCCTAAGGCGTGTCATGGCCTGAAGTTGCCTGACGGCCAAAGCAAGAGCCAAAGCAGAGCCAAGGCTAGGGTGTGACCCAGCCAAGGCAAAAGTAGAATAGCTCGGGCGGAAGAGCAATGGCTAGTGAATTGCCAAGGCAGAAGTTATCCAGCCAAAGCTACGCCAAGGCAGAATCAGTCATGGCCAAGGCAAGACAAGGGAATGGCCAAAGCAAGGCAAGGCGTGGCCAAGGTAGAAAGAAAACAAGGTTCAGTACTGATAAGGCCTCGCCATCGATTGGAACTGAGAGCTTCAATCGGTACCGAGTTGCTTAACCACGGCCCCTTCCTAACCATCTCGCTATCGATCGAACAGAATTAATCCAATCAGTACCGAGAGCTTATCTCAGTCCTGTAAGGCTTGGCAATCGGTACCGAAGGGGTTAACGAAGCATCTTCAGAGCATCTAGGGAATATTCCAAGCGCGGAATATATTGTGTGATGTAATTAGATCCAAAAACAAGTAGGAATAGATTTTAGAGTACTTTCTAGATCTAGGATTAGATTCAAATTGTACTTGAGTGTTCTTAAATTTCCAGCTTTGAATATTTCAATTTATGTCTTTAATTGTTAGTTTTTGATATTGTTGCCTTAATTAAAGTTGTTACTCTTCTTCAGATCTATCGTTTGATCCAATTTATTTCTAGTCTTGTCTTTTCAATTGTGCTAAGTAGAGTTTTGCTTGCTCTTATCTTCATAGATATGTGTGAGTAGTTTTAAGGGTTAGGTCATGGGATGATTAGCATCCCATGGCTTGGGCAAAAATTACATTTTTTACCAATAAAGCTTCAATCTTTTGATTTGAAAATTGATGTGGGGTTCGGATTCGTTTGGTAAATTACCGAGGTGTTAACCTCTTTGATCACGTGTAGGTGGGAGCATCGCCTACCCACCACACGTGATGCTTAGAGCTCTGTCGCACCAGGTGTTTACCAAGAGAATTCTAGAGCTAGCTTGATTTTCAAACCATCTCTATTTTCAGGTTTAGGAACCTTAATTGCGTATCTTGAACCGCGTGAATCGGTGAAAATGTGATTTAGTTTGAGTCATGAGTGCTAGTGATTCCTAGACCTAGCCTATCTTTTACTTAGTTTATTCGTTTCAATTTAGCCTTTTATTTCCACCGTTTTAAAGTAAAACTTGGTTGGCTACCTAACAGCCGAAATCCTTGCTTACACCTACAAATCCAACCAAGTCATAACATAATTCCCTTGGGTATGATCCCGGTCTTCCGGATTATTATGCTTCAAATGACGTATTAAGCCCTACGCTTGGGGCGTTATTCTTCTATATCGGAAGGTTCAAGAAGCATCCGCCCTCCCTCTTCCCCTTCCCCTTCCCCTTCCCCCCACGGAAAGATCCCGCCAGATACTCTACTGGGTGTATCTCGTTCCGCCGGCCTTCTGGATCCCAATGTAGACCACCTTTCTACCTTGTTGGAGGTAGCCGGTCTCTTGCTTAGTGGCACTTTGGCCGTTTTAAGGTGGTGGATGGTGCGATTTTGCTGGGTTGTTGGTGGCGAGGCTGTGAGTGGATGCGTTGGGACCGGGTATGGCATCAATACGCGTTGTCGTGATTCTTGTGGTTGGTGCGGTTGTCATTGTGGCGGTCCTGCAGTGGCTGTTTTGAGTGTTTCGACAGGTTAGGATTTGGTTTTGTGTTTCATTTTTGTTTTATCCGGACTCTTGTCCTGTTTATGTTCGGATGTTGAGGCTGGTTTATGTCCAGATGTTGGGTCCGGTTTTTTGTCTTGGTGGGTCTTCCCGGGTGGTTTTGTTCTGATTTGGTTTTTCCAGATCGGGTGACTGATTTCCACAAGTTTATTGTTATCTTTGATTCGGAGCTCCGCTATCTCGAGACGGTGGTGTTTGGGTACTAGCTCCACATTAGCCGGCCATGTTGACGGTGTGAAGAAGTGAGCGTTTTGCTCTTGCATAGGCACTGGTCACTAATTTCATCTCTTAGTCTTTTCTTGTATTGTGTCTTTGTTTCTCTTTAAGTGGGTGAAAATCTGTACTTGCTGTATGTCATGTTCTATATTCAAAGTTCATTTGTAGATGCCGTGTGGCTTGATTAATGAATTTGCTTCTTCCATTGAAAAAAAAAAGGAAGCCATACATGATATACCGATATCCATTTGAAAACAATGACAAGGAAAACAACCAAAATCAGATGAGCTCAGGTGATGGGCATATAAAAACGAGTTTTTTTTTTTCTTTTTGGAAAGGATAAAAACGACTTATTAGCAAAACATGAATCGAACATGTTAGGGATAAGAGAGTATATAGGTGACAGAAGAAGAAAATAAAACAAAAAAGAATTGAAAATTGGCTTATTTACATTTTTGGTGACCATTTTTTGTCACCAAAGTATTAGCGATTGGCCAATTTCGTCTCCCATGTAAACATTTGACCAATTTAGAACCATTTACCACCACTCGTTGCCTTCCCTGCTTTGATTTGAACCAAAATCGCCGAACAACTTGGATGGGAACCATCGCAGGAGGCAGGACCACCACATCAAGAAAACGGAGACACAAGCAAAAAAGGGGGAAGGTAAGGAAAAGGAAAAAGAAAGACCATGCGGGAACATCTTTCCTTCTTTTGTTGATCCAATTTTTAATTTTCTTTTCGGTTTTTAAAAACCATGATTATTTCACTGGAGTTCTTTTTTTTTATCGAGTATGTTGAGGGTTTTAGAATTTAGATCATTAGACACTAAATCCAATTTTTCAATCGCAAAAAATTGCAATTTGTACTCACTTTAGTGAATTTTGGGTTAGTACATGACAGGTTAGATTCTTAATTCCGCCTTGTGTAATTTATACTTTTAATCAATAATTTTCTTTTCAACTTAAAAAAAGAAGTTCAACCATTGATCTGGTCATGTTGATGAAATCCAAATTTGAATTGACCATGAGCACGGACAGCAACAGCCGAGTCCTGGTTACATTGATGGTCCAGTAATCCTTGGAATTCCCATTGATTTTGGAAACAATCATTCTACGACCACAAACACTTATATAAATTCACTCACATACAAATTAGGGTCATCCCCTCTGGTGTAGTGTGTTGGGCCGGCTTTGAGCTGAGCCAGACGAGGCCGCCAACTTAAGCCCTTGAACTTTGACTCAGAATTAAGGTCTTAGATAGAAATAACAAGGTATGTGTTTATATTCGATATAATGCTTATATAACCTAGCTAGCCTACTGGAGAAGCTTAGTTTTGCTATCAAATAGGTTGTTGGTTCAAGTCCTAGAGCCCTTAATTTTCCTTCCTTACGAGAATCTTTTTCCCTCACAATTTCGTCTTTAAGTCCGGAGAATCTTAGAGTTAGCCCTGAAAGTGTGGGCTGCACCAAAAGATGTAAGTGTGTGGTTAATTGAATAATACTCTCCGTTCCAGGACTCCAAGAAGCTACTTATTTTTTAAGAAGACAATTTCAAATTCAAAAATTATGTATTTAAGCAAATAATTTTTCTAGTAATATGGATCTTGTTTAATAGATCTCATTAAAATCTTTTAAACGGTGCAAAAAAAAATGAAAATTTATTTTTTATTTATATTATTTTTAAATTTAAAAATATAAAATAAACTAATTATTTTTTAAGAAGATTTCATAAAGGCGGCCTTCTTTCGGAAACAATCAACCTCATGTACGTACCCCTTGTTTCCAAATTTGAAGAATGAACGGCCAGATCCTATTCAAATCTCAATCTAACGGCTGGTACTTAAGTTACCTCATCATCTTTGTTTCTTGGAAAGTGTTACATCATCATCTTGTGAGGGCGTTTCTGATTCCGTTTAGTTACGTCTTCTTTATCAGAGAAAGAGAGAGAATGAGAGCGATGGAGCCCGCGAACTGCAAGAAGTAAGGCATTCCTCTGTACAGAGCGTCCTAGATCTCCGATGATAATTATCTGGAATTCGCAGGAGGCGGCGGCGAAGGTCGCAGCGGCATCCCCAACGCTCTACTCCTAGCCGCTTCGATTTTGAATCCAATGTGAGTGTCTATTAAACCCTTCATAAAATTCATGTGCATCTATATCATACCCTAATTCATGTATCATATGTATATTTATGAATTCGACGTGAGAACTTGGTCCAATAGTTCTAAATTTCTCTTCCAAGGGTTTGAGGCCCGTTCTAGTTTAGGAAAAAAAGAACTTTTTGAAAATGAAGGTAATTTCAAACTCAAAAATTATGTGTTTACGTAAATAATGTTTTTACAATATGGATCTTGTTTGATTGAAGATCTCGTTAAGATCTTTCAAACAGTGCAAAAAAAATTATTTTTCATTTTCATTATATTTGAGTTTGAAATTACCTTCTTTTTAAAAAAAGAAGATTTGAAAAGAAAGTGGAACGGCACCTGATTTAACTATTCTTACGATACTGACTTTTGCCCATTAAAAAAAATCACGTATTATATGTATTTGAATTCGGCATGAGAAATTGGTACGATAGTGTTGTAGTTGCTCCGCTAACAAAGCAATGTTGATACACCCACCCCTGGGTTGCCCCAGTGGTAAGGGCGGACTTGTGCCTGCAACATGGTAGGGCGATTCCCCTTGGGGGCACTCGGGATTTGAAGTGGGGGACTGGGGCGGTGGTTTGCTGCATGCACTGGTTCCCCGTAGGTTTACATTTCTTGGGTGGGTCCAATGTGGCCCTGCCATGGGGTGGTTCTTTCGTCTTAAAAAAAGAAGCAGCAATGTCTATACTAGGGTTGGGCAGAATAATTAGGGCTTACCTACTAAATTCCAATAAAAATATGTATGAAATCTTATGGACTTTGTAGATGGTGAATGTGATCACACACAAAAGAGAAGGTACACTGTACATGATTTTGTTGGATCACTGAGGGACCTTTATTTGTGATGCAGAGTGTGATACCCGAGACATTCATCATTGTGCCTTTCGTGATTGGCTGAAATTAAGAAAACAAAGACATTCACATAGCAATCAAGAAGGACTTTCAGTTCATGGATTATTTTGAGTGATTCAATTGAAATATGTTCACCGTTCAAGGACCTCACTCCTCAGCATCATTGTGCCTTTCGTGATTGGCTGAAATTAAGAAAACGGAGGTGAATGCATAGCAATCAACAAGGACTTTCAGTTCATGGATTATTTTGAGTGATTCAATTAAACTATGTTCACCGTTCAAGGACCTCACTCCTCAGCATTATTTATAGGTAGGTTGCATGCTAGGCTCAGGTGTCAATTTATGAGTATGTGGGTTCACGTGAGGCGATTGGGGAGGTGTGTCCATGGCATTATAGGGGGAGTGGATAAAGAGGCAAATGAGGTGGCCAAGGGAAAAACGGAAAAGTTCCCACAAGTAAAAATTAATTAAACACATGCCTCTTTGGGGTTGATTACTAGTAACACCAGTTCACATATTGTTGATTGCTGTACCGGCCAGCCGCCATTAGAAAAATTCTTATTGGTTATTGCTTGGGTACAAACATGCAGAATAATTAGATAGGGTGAGAGAGGAAAAAAGAAACAGAGGAGCACTTAATCCAGGCCTTACGATGGCAGAGTTGGACTTGACAAGGAGGAGTTAAAGATAGCCCGGCCTTATGTGTCAAACTAATCTTGCTTAGGCCGCCTAATGTTGTCTCTCTTTCATGAAATGTTTCATTGTGTTTTTAGTTCCATAACTGAACAGTACCGGGGACGCTCTTATTGTGCTTAAGTCTTGCCACTCAATTACACTGCTCTATAGCTGTGTGAATGGCTGTCTTTCATGTTAGTCTTAGAACACCCATTTCCCAGAGTTGCAAAGTGTTAAGAATTGTATTACTGGCCTTTCATTATGACAAACTTTATTTGATTGTGTTTTATTGTAGGTGGCAAAGCTTGGAACTGGTTCTGATTTGCCTTACAGAATGGCTGTCCACCCAGGAGGAGATGGTGTCATCTGTTCCTTGCCAAAAAGTTGTAGGTACTTCTCTATTCCCTTTGCATTATAAGGGGCTCAGTTATCAAAAAACAATGCAAATTTATTTCGTGCTTGAGAGGAACTATGGACTTGATTTGCTTCTTTGGGATCTAAAAGATGGTCAATGCATTTAATGTTGGTTGGTGTCCTTCCTCTGTTATGAATACCCCATTCATTAGAATTCCAAACGGATATTTTGAATTTTTATTCCAAACTCGGACAGCATTGGTCAGGAAACTTTCTTGAGAGCATGTATATGATCCAAAAGCTATGTGAAATGGCCAATGTAAATAAGTCATTTTTCTTTAGAATGCGTCGATATTTCATCTTTGATATGATTGATATGCAGTGCGATGGAATACGATACCTTTGTGCATTTACTTCCTACTACTTGTGTGAATCGTGATGACATATGCATCTGTTAATTCTACAGATAATAGTAGTTCTGTTGCAGATGATATGGTGTGGTGATGAGAATGGGATATGTGTTAGAAACTTAGATGTATCATGTATCTTTTTGGCGAAATACCCAATTCTAGGTATCTAAGTTCTGTAGTTTTGTTTTCGCTTTTCTACTCAGGCAGAAGCTCTCATTCAATGGACCAAATATGGTTAGAACCTTGTTATGTTGTAATTAGATACGAGTATATGACCATACTCATTATGAAATTACAGGTGTCAATATTTGTATGTGGAAGTGATTGGTAATTGAGGCAATTCTTTCACGATGAATGCACCTTTTGACTTTGATAGTATGTTTGATTTCTTATAATTTGCCTAGGATCACAATATTATTCTCGTGCTTTTTTTCCTTTTTATCTTTCGTCTTTTAATTTATGTAGATGCTTTGAATGGGATACAGTCAAGAGCACTGATGGGAAGAAACTGGGTCTAAAACCATCTGACAAAGTCATTGATGAACTGGCAGATGTAGGCCAACAGTTGGCATTGATTTTTAACAATGATGGTTCTGTTCTTGCTCTAGGAGGCAAGATAGAGATCACTTTTCCCATTATTCTACTATTTCGGAATGTGCTTGCTGCACTTGGAGTGTGACAAATCAATTCTACATTATATGCTTAGCTTTCTTGTCTCCATGATTGATTTTTACCGAATTAAAATGTCCATCTTATAATTTTGTGCTGAAGCACATGCTATATGGAAGTCAAGGGAAAACCTCTTGTAGTTGTAGGCTTGTAGCATATATCACTAGAACAAAACATTAGATAGTATTTATTTGTTAATGGTTAAGTATGTCTCAATTCTCTTTGATTTGGAATTGAATTTAGACAGTAAAGTTGATAGTATTTAGACAGTGAAGTTGAAACGTAGAAGCAAAACTGCATCTTGTCCAAATTACCATGTCAAGCGGTGATCTTGTTTTTGGTGCAACACAGGATGGAAAGTTGAGGGTTTTCGAGTGGCCAAGCATGGAAATTATTCTTGATGTGTTTAATGCTCATGCCTCTGTGAAGGATTTAGATTTCAGGTTCTCAGTAATAGATTCATTAAATTCAATTTCTGCTCTTGATTCTCATTGTGGAAATTTTTTTTACAATTTTGATGTTGCTGACAGTTGATTTTGGTAATGTAATGCAGCCCTGATGGCAAGTTTCTTGTTTCTGTAGGAAGTGGTGGCCCTGGTAGGCTTTGGGATGTAACATCATTGAAGCCAGTAGCTTCTTTGTCAAAGGAACAAGTGAGCTATAATTTGTCCTTCCAACCTTATATAGGAACTAATTCATACAAACATTTGATTGAGTGGCAGGATCTTTGGGTTTTTTTTCCATCCCCTCTATCTATATCTTCCATTTCTTAATTCTTAAATGTTCGTTTCTGAATACCGTAACCCAATACACATGAAATGTCATACAATTTGATCCTCAATTTGTTGGAAACAGAGTGATCAGATTATCACAACCATCTGAATGGCCTCGTGATGAAAACAAATCAACCTGCATGTAAAAAAATGAATTATCCTTCATGATATAAAAATGAATGCACGCAAAAAATGCATGTACGAATAAATAGAATTGAAAAGGAATTAACGTGCGCCTCTGTGAGACTTCCTACTTGCTTGCTTTATTTGCGCAGGAAGCTCACTTTATGTTTCTTTCTCGTATTTGTGTAACTAACATAATCTTGTGCTCCTTTCCAGGATGAGGTTTTTGGCTTCTGCAGGTTTTCACGTAGTGAAAAGAATCCAGTTCTCTATATTACTGCAATGTGAGGTGCTTTCTAGGACCCTATGCGGCTATGCCTGCTATTTTTCTTCTGTATAAAGAAAGTTACTTAACTTATATGGACGAAAAAGTCATGAAGCACCTTCTGATATATAGGTCAAGGTGGAAGTATTGTGAAGTGGGACACTTCTTCGTGGAAGAGGGTGAGCACAAAGCACGTTGTTCGAGACCCAGTTTGTGCGTTTAATGCTTCAGCGGATGGAATGCTCCTTGCAGTGTAATAATCCTTCGGTTAATTTGTTTTAGGCTCTTGAGACATGGATTTCACCGTTGGAGGCTAGGAATTGGGGACTAAAATAAGTTCTTTTGACCTGAAAAGTACTTATTTGTAACTAAAAGTATGGAAAGGATAAATAAGAACCGTTGTAAGAATCTCCCATTTTGGGAGAGTGAAATTAAAATTCCTTCTCAAAGATTCGTCCTCTAATTGCAGTAGAAGTTGATTCTTCACTTAATTTTGACCCAATACTAGTAAGAGGAGGAAAACTAGTAGAAAGGCTAATTTCAATAATATCAGCAAGTCAGCGACTACTGCTTGTGAGTCTCTGTCTTTATCTCCTGTATTAAAGAAAAGACCGAAAGTTGAGCCGCATCAGTTTTCAATTACCACCTATGTTCACAATTTCACATATTTTTGCAAGTGCCTCACTTTTGTTTCCATTTTAATTTGCCTACACAGAGGAACAATTCAGGGTGATGTTTTGGTTAGAAAAGCACACCTTGGCCTTGTAACTGCTTTGATGTTCTCCCAAGATTCAAGGTCTTACTGCTAGTCCCTCTATTATTCCTGTAGTATTCACGTATATGTTGCATTGTTACTGCACTGTCTATGAAAAAAGTTGTTGATATCGAAACGTGTGGCTTTTAAATACAGGGCTTTGGCTTCTGCGTCATTCGATTCAAGTGCAAGGTTGACTATGATCAAGGACGCCAAGAGAAATGGTACGTACTTGCTCCATTTTACTGATATGGAATAATAGCTGGTGGGAATATCTTGCCCATAGTCGCATAATTCGTGTGTAGAGGAAACCGCTCCTGCACTCAAAATGCAAATTGACGGATGTTTCCTGAATTTACAATGAATTTGGGAATTAGTTTTTACATGGGGCCCATTTTTTAATCTCTATATTTAGCTTTGTGTCAATTCTCGCACAAACTATGATGCCAGCTGTATGTGATTTCAGGATCAAAGAGTAAAACCAGCTGTATGTGCGGAGGCTTTTTTTTACTTGAATGCGCAGTGTGGGGAAACTAAATCCAAGGGGGTTAAAATTAGGGCCTCTAATGTAGAAGCCACTAGGCCACTGGTTAAGAGGCCACCATGGTACATGTATTTTCTCTCTCTCATGCATCGATCCGTTCTCTGTAATATGTTACAGTAGTAATTGTTCTTTTTTTTTTTTTTTTAATAGGCTATACAGTAGCCATTCTTGAAGGGAAATAATGTGTGAAAAGACTCGATATTTGTTTTGATATGGACTAATATGATGATGTTCAGATCTAAATGGTTTTCGTCATATGATATATAATTGTTGAAGCTGCATCCATCCACAAATCGTAAATGTTAAAAACTTAAATTTCTTGAATTTCTAGAGAAGAAGAAGGAAAAAAAAAAAAAAAAAGGCAGCGCCCACAACTTGAATTTCTGGAGGAAATTAATTCCTTACGCATGCAATGACATTACTTGCACGAGAGATCTTCACTTCAAAATAAAAATCTCGCAATCGATACATACAAACGTACTCTAACCGTTGTTCAACTCTAGATTCAAGGTCGGGTTATACGTGCCATCTTGGTTGGGATATATATACCCTCTTAATATCTTTTTAAAATTCATGGGTAGGCAAACGCGGCGTCTGGGATGGCAGTGGATGACGAGTGTAAGCTGAAGCTTTCGGAACTGAAAACAAAGAGGAACTTCCGTTACATAATCTTCAAAATCGAGGCTCAAAAAGTGGTGGTGGAGAAGGTCGGGAGACCCGAAGAAAGCTACGAGGATTTCAGCGCCGCGCTTCCTGCATATGAGTGTCGTTATTCTGTCTTTAATTTCGATTTCACCACTGAGGAAAATTGCCAAAAGAGCAAGATTTTCTTCATTGCTTGGTAATTAATATCATTGAGTTAATTAGCATCCATTTCCTTTCTTTAATTACATCTCAAATGCAGGGACAAGTAAAACTTAATTTTATTAGGAAAAGGAAAAAGAAAGACCATGTATAACATCTTTCCTTCTCATTTTCGATCAACTTTTTATTTATTTTTTTATCGGCAATTTTTCTTCTATGCATTCAATTTGGATATACAATGACAGAGACTCAAAAAAAATTAGTCACGCGAAGAGAATTAAAAGTTAATGTTCCAAATCCTTACCGGATCTGTAAGGATTTGGATTAATGACGTTGCACGAGAGATCTTCACTTTAAGAACAAAAATATCTCGCGATACATATATACTTGTTCTACTCTAGATTTCAATCTGGCTTACATAAGCGTTTTTTTTTTTTGGAATGGTGGCTTAAATATGCTTTTGGGCTGAGCAATATTTGCTTTGAAATTGTTTACGTAAAAGAAATGATCATACATATTGTTCTTGGTATTGACTCCACTGCTCGAAGACTCCACTGCTCGAAAATCCTACCTCTGCCGTTGGATATAAGAAGAACTGATCCAATTAATCAATGCAGTCAATATTAATCACAGTTCTTGTTCGCAATGTTTTTTAAATCATAAATGAGAGTGTGATTCTTGTGTTCTTTCAGCC
The DNA here is from genome assembly GCA_019656295.1 of Rhododendron mucronatum var. ripense. Lineage (NCBI taxonomy): Eukaryota > Viridiplantae > Streptophyta > Magnoliopsida > Ericales > Ericaceae > Rhododendron > Rhododendron mucronatum. Next base: position 2,116,302 of record BPLT01000050.1, on the reverse strand, counting down.
TTTTAGGCTCTTAGTATCTTTTTTCTTGGGTGGGTGAATGTGGCTTCTGGGATGGCGGTGTTGAGATTATTCGGATTGAACTACGTGCTCAATCTCACAAAGACTTGTTTTTTTTGATCACCAGTTCCTATCAAAGGAGAATAAATGGTTATAATCCTGAGTAGCAATCTAAGAAACACGTAACGGATTTTGATCTAAATTCGAAAAGAAAGCCTCTTAAGCTAATGACCTCTCTGTTATTTGTACTCACTAGTTTAATTGTGAAGTTAGAATTGCAAAAATTTTAGTTACTTCCTGATGTTTCCATGCTGCAACACCTCCATTTCAGAGAGGTTTTCGACAACACCGAAAAAATTGCATTATGAATCAAAATGATCCCAAGAATGAAAAAGCAGATCTTCAGACTATATATTAAAAATATTTCCGGAACTAGCTTCGATATGATCAAGATCGCCATTCGAGCTTTTATCCGTCGATTACAAAGATGCTAATAATTTCAAATACACTACAGGACTTTGGATGCAACAAGAGGCACCCTTTATTGCATACGTATGACACAACATTTTACAGACTTCTCGAACCTAAAATGATCTGCCAAGACAGTTACCAATCCTTTTCCACACCTCATCTAGAAACTGGAAGTAGGTGTCCCTCCATGACTTTTTGAACAACAAAGGACCAACAACGATCCAAAACCCGATAATGAATCCCAATGCCGCTGTCAGGTAGAAGAACCATTCAATATCAGATTTAACACCTTCTTCATCATCTCCTTCAGGTGGGGCTTCATTAGTGCTGCAATTCTGTGTGAGTGGAGGTCCGCAAAGTCGATTGCCTGTGAAGCTAGAAGCACTAAGGCTCTGGAGCTGGGTGCTCGATGGGATTCTTCCCCGCAAAGTGTTATACGACACATTCAAATGATTCAAGAAAGTCAAATCCGACATGCTTTGGGGTAGGTCCCCGGATAGTTGGTTTCTTGACAAATCGAGAGTCTCCAATAACTCCATGTTTCCAATCTCCTTTGGGATCACTCCCATGAGATGATTTTCTGACAAATTCAAGGAGCGTAATCCCAATAGACTTGTTATTTCCTCAGGTATCTCTCCAGATATATTGTTGTCTGATAGGTCCATGCTAGTTAGGAGTGCAAGTATGGTGTTATATTGAAACTCTCATCCTTTGGTCACCACAAATGCATTCTCCAAGAATTCTCCATCATAAGTTGAATAATAGATCTGATCACTCGAGTCTTGTTTCATGACCATAGCAGTGAGATTTTTCAAACACTGCGGAATTGGTCCTGAGAAACTGTTGTTTGCGAGGTCCAGGATTTGAAGGGAACTCAGGTGACACAATTCAGAAGGAATTTGTCCGCGAAAATAATTAGAACGGAGGCTCAGAATCTTCAAATTTGACAGGCTTCTTCCCAACCACGTTGGAAAGCTTCCAACGATCAAATTCAAGCCGAGGTCAATTGTGACTAATTGTTTGCAGTTCTCCAGTCCCAAAACTACTTCTCCAGAGAGGCTATTGTTGCGCAAGTGCAATGACTCAAGTCTCAGTAAAAATCCCAAGGAGCTGGGAATGTTTCCGCTGAGATGGTTGTTTCCCAGTTTAATGACTTCCAAATTTGGCCAGTTTTGCCAACAATCAGGAATTTCGCCTGATAACTGATTTTCCCCTAGATGAAGGATATATAGTTGGTTTGGTTCATCTTTCAAATCACAAAGAAAATGGGACATCCCCCCCGAAAATGAATTGTTGGAAAGGTCTAGCTCAGTTACATTAGAGGAGAGACGAGGTAATGGACCGCTGAATTGGTTGGAACCAAAGTAAATCAATGAGTAAGGAACATGGATTTTGGGTATGTTTGGAATCTTCCCCTGGATTTGGTTGTGAGATAGATTTAGATAACTGAAACTGGAAGATAAGTTCCAAAACCAATGCGGGACACTGTCCGAAATTCCAGTGCCTGATAGGTCCATGATTACAAAGCCCTTCTGTGAGTGAAGCCACATCGGAAATTGAGGACCCAAACGCCAAGATCTAAATTGCATTCCTACAAGTTGAAATGGAGGAATCCAGTTTGGACTCACTTTCAAAACTAACTTGTTTCCGGACGCATAAAATATTTTGAGACTTGTGAGATTTACAAAATGAACTTCAGACACATCCCCTTCTAACAAATTATAACCAAGACCGATTAGTTCCAAGTTTGAAAGGTGTCCAAAATTTTCAGGAAGAGTACCGTTTAACTGGTTCGCTGCTAAATTCAGATCAATCAAGGATGAACACCTTCCTAAACTCACCGGAATGGGACCAGAAAGTGAATTAGCTCCAAGATAAAGGACTTTCAGACTTTTAAATTGTTCAAGTTTATCAGTTAAATGACCAGAAAGTTGACACCCAACACACCTCAAAGACACCAAAGTATAGGAGCTGCACCCAGACAAACTGTCAAACAATTCTGATATATCTCCTTCAACTTTGTTACCGGACATATGCAACGTCCTCAAGTTGCAAAGATTTCCCATTTCTCTTGGTACTCTTCCTCTTAGTTTCGTGTACTCTATATCAAGAGTGACAAGAGAAGTGAGATTTTCAATGGAACTTGAGAGTGTACCATGCAACAGAGTGCTGTGAAGGTCGAGCACCTCAAGATACCTGAAACTGTAAATCCAGTTGGGTATGCTAGAATTGAAATCAAAATTCTCGGATAGGTCAAGTGTTATGAGGCTGGTCAGGTTTTGGAGACCACTCGGGATTGGGCCTTCAAATCCATTTTTTCCCAGGCTAAGAGAAACGAGGCTGTTGACACTGAACAGCGAATTGGGTAGTGTAGAATTAAGATGGTTATAGGAAGCATCAAACATTCTAAGAGAAGTCAAGTTCCAAAAGCTGTCGGGTAGCGGACCTTCGAAATAGCTTCCTTCTAAATTAAGAGAAACGAGACTACTGAGACTGAAGATCCACCTAGGAATCAAGCCGTTAACTCATTCTGAGACAGATCTAGGAAAGCCAGAGACGTAAAATTAACCTTCTCTAGGGGAGGAATATAATCAAGTTCGCAGTAAGACAAGCGCAACTCTACCAAAGAAGGGAGCTTGTTAATTACCTGCAGCCAGTTAGGTGTCTTGGAAAGTTTCACTTGGCTTAAGTCAAGGTGTTCCAAAGTTGAAAGACGAGAAAGCCAATGAAGATTCTCGACATCCAACTTGACGTCACCGTATGGAGAAGGGCCTTTAAGACCAAGAGAGCGTAAACTAGAGAGATTTCCAAGATGATGTGGAACTGTTCCAGCAAATCCTGCTTCAGATAGATTAAGATATCCGAGGCTTGTCAAAGATCCAAGAAAGGTTGGAATTGGAATTCCTCCAAAATCATTTCGACTTAGATCCAGGTAATTCAGATGCTTCAAGTTGAGCAAGGAAGGATTCACTTCACCTCCCAGCTTCTGCTTCACATAGGCTTCATATTCGGCCTGACTTGTGTAGTTAGCATCATAGGGATTTTGAAGGTGGAGCTCACGTACATGGCCGGTTAAGTTGTTGCAAACAACTCCTGCCCATGTACAACAATCAGCTTCGACATCCCAAGAGGAAAGTCTGTTTGAAGGGTCTGCTAGGACTTTCTTGAAGCTTAAAAGAGCACGTTTCTCGCTCTCCAAACAAGGCACATCTAGGTTTCCATAGGAGGAGCTGACACTAAGTGTTACTATTATGAGAAACAGAGGGAATATTTTGGGAACGGATATCAGAGAAATATCCACCGCCATCATGCAACAAGGAGGGATTAAGAAATCACTAAAGGACCAATCAAGAAATCAACAAGCGCTAATGCAAATAAGTTTCAACTGGAATAGGGCTGCAAAAGAACTGCGATAGATATTCATTGCTAAACAGAACAAATAGAAAGAGCCTTGCAATGGAGATTATCCTCTATTGAGCTTATTAAACTGGTTTCAGAGGCATAAAAGGCTATTTATGCGTATAGAGTATCATCTGGTCCTCCTCGGGGGCTATACAAGGCTCAATTTCCACCAGAAGAACATGTGGTTGTGGGGCTTTAATTTGTTAAGGTAGAAGACGACTCAACCCGTCAACAGATGCACATCCGTCCACGTAAAATCCCATCACCCAACTTAGACTTCCCATCCTACGTTTTCTACGTTGCGCCTTCCCTTCTCCTTCTCCTGGGCAATAACAGTGTGTCATTTTCGTGGAAATAAAAACAGATCTCTGTTTACCATAAGGTTGCTTCTTAGAAAATTGATCACTGAGCTTTTGGCTTGAACGAGGAAACTCGTCTCAAATAAACCACAATTGCATTCAGAAACAGAGATATTTGAAAGAATAAATCTAACTACTGTATTTTACGGTACTAGCCACAGACTCATTCGAGTAACCATAAGTGCCTTGGCAATTCGGGGTCGTGTGGGTATTACCAGCTGTGTCTGTATTTTGGTTAGTTTATATTAAAATGTATAAGTAGAATAGTCAGAGTGGAGGTTGTGGTTTCCGCTGGGGAGAAAAAGGCTAGAGGCTGAGTTGTCGTTCTGTATCAATCAGTCTGTTGAATGAGATTTATTTGAAAAAGTATTACATTTACTGAGAATTTTGGATATTGGTTTTTCGGGGGTGTCATTGCAGACAAGATTTCAGCTTACGCGACGTTCATCTAAATCCTTAGGAGGTCTGTGTTTACAGCATATTTCACCACCAGTTGATGATCGACCGAAAGGTGGCAATTATAAAAATACTTCATATTTTATTATTTTGTATTAATAATATAACTAGTTTTTATTTCTTTTATTTGTTTGTATTTTAATAAGTGTAGAACACTTGTCATCGTCCTAAACACTTTGAAGTTGAAGGGAAGTTATTTGGACACTTGGAAGCAAATAAGAAGAATGAAGAGTAGTGGGAAGTTAGGAAGTTATTTCCTACACATTTGTTGTTTGCTATAAATAGCCTCTTTTGACTTCATTGTAAACTCTTCCAACAAATCAAAGCCTTAACTTTGTTCTAAATTTTTGTCTTACCAACCCATTTCTGGGTTATAATTAGGAATATGACTAGAATTTCATATTCTAAACTTAACTTAGGATCTTCGATATGTCGCTCATGGCGATAGATCGATCGTTGAAGATTGATGGAAGAATCTTTTACATTCTTCTTCTTTCTTATCATCAATTTACATTTGACTCGACTGTCATTTCTCTTCCGGTGAAGTCCTGAAATACAGCGTGAAACCACGAATCCGTCTTGTGGAAACATAGCTGCATTCACCTTTTTTTTTGTTGTTGACATTGTTTCCTGAAATCTCTGTTGATTTCGATTGAGGAAAAAATTGGTAAACAGTCTGTGTTTTTTTTTGGATCCGCAACAAATCATATCATTTCAAATAAGCCATACGGACAGAAAACTCTAAGCCATAGTGCTCTCCCTTCTCTCTTCTTTCTCTCTCTAAACTTTTCCAGAGAAACCTTAGCTGCCGTTGTTTGCTTGGGGGATGCGCCGCCTCCTCCCTTGAGCGTCTCTCTCTCTCTCTCTCTCTTCCTTTTTCTTCTCTCCTTCCCTTGACGGTGCTCCTCTCTTCCGTGGGCTGTTGCTCCCCCCTCCCTCTTCCCCTTTCCCTTCCCCTTCCCTCCTCCTTCCTTGTTCCCCATCCCACCACCGTAAGATCCGGCAAAAAACTGTACTGGGTGTATCCCGTTCCACTGGCCTTCTGGATCCCATTGTAGACTACCGTTCTACCTTGTTGGAGGTAGCCGGTCTCTTGCTTAGTGGCGCTTTGGCCGTTTTAAGGTGGTGGATGGTGCGATTTTGCTACGTTGTTGGTGGCGATGTTGTGAGTGGATATGGTGCGTTGGGACCAGGCATGGCGTCAGTAGGGGCTGTCGTGATTCTTGTGGTTGGTGCGGTTGTTGTGGTGGCGGTCCTGCAGTGGCTGTTTTGAGTGTTTCGGCAGGTTAGGATTTTGGTTTTGTGTTTCGTTTTTGTTTTGTCTAGACTCTTGTCCGATTTATGTCCGAATGTTGAGGCCGGTTTATGTCCGGATGTTGGGTCCAGTTTTTGTCCCGGTGGGTATTCTCGAGTGGTTTTGTTCTGATTTGGTTTTCCCAGATCGGGTGACTGATTTCCACAGGTTTATTGTTATCTTTGATTCGGAGCTCCGCCATCTCGAGACGGTGGTGTTTGCCGTTTGGGTACTAGCTCCACGTTAGCCGGCCATGTTGACAGTGTGAAGAAGTGAGCGTTTGGCTCTTGCATAGGCACTAGTCACTAATTTTATCTCTTAGTTTTTTCTTGTATTGTGTCTTGTTTCTCTACATTTGGATGGAAATCTGTACTTGCCGTATGCCCTGTTCTACATTCAGAGTTCATCCGTAGATCCGTATGACTTGATTAATGAATTTGCTTCTTCCAATGAAAAAAAAAGGAAACCATACAGGATATACAGATATCCATTCGAAAACAATGACAAGGAAAAATCAGATGAGGTCAGGTGATGGGCATATAAAAACGAGTTATTAAATTTTTTTTTGGAAAGGATAAAAACGACTTATTAGCAAAACACGAATCGAACATGTCAGGGATAAGAGATAGTGCAAGTATATAGGTGACAGAAGAAAACAAAACAAAACAAGAATTGAAAATTGGTTTATTTACATTTATGGTGACCATTTTTTGTCACCAAAGTATTAGCGATTGGCCAATTTCATCACCAATGTAAACATTTGACCAATTTAGTACCATTTACCACAGCTTATTGCCTTCCCTGCTTCGATTTGAACAAAAATCGCCGAACAACTTGGACGGGAACCATCGCAGGAGGCCGGACCACCCGATCAAGAAAACGGAGACACAAGTAAAAAACGGGGAAGGTAAGGAAAAGGAAAAAGAAAGACCATGGGGAACATCTTTCCTTCTTTTGTTGATCCAATTTTTATTTTTAAAAACCATGATTATTTCACTGGAGTTCTTGTTCTTTTATCGAGTATTTTGAGGGGTTTTAGAATTTAGATCATTAGACAGTAAATCCAATTTTTCAATCGCAAAAAATTGCAATTTGTACTCTCACTTTAGTGAATTTTGGGTTAATACATGACATTTAGATTCCTAATTCCGCCTTGTGTAATTTATCCTTTTAATCAATGATTTTCTTTCAACTTGAAAAAAGAAGAAGTTCAGCCATTGATCTGGTCATGTTGATGAAAGCCAAATTTGAACTGCCCATGAGCAGTGACAGCAACAGCCGAGTCCTCCTATCATCATTGAAAAAGTGTGGTCCTCCTATCATCTTTGGGTACTTATTCAGTTATTTTCTTCCTAGAATGTGTGGTTAAGGCGTTTTGTAATTTCGTTGGTGTATCATACTTAAGTCAAGAAGTCAGAGAGGAGGTTGGGGTTCAGGTCTTAACTTCTCGTCCACGGCAAAGCGTAAATCATGGTTGGGGTTATGTCTGTCTCCAATTCTCCCCTGCCTATACCTCCAAGGCCCCAATAATTGAGGACAGGGTTTTGTTGTTGTGATAAAATTACACAGAAAATTTCATTAAAACACATGAAATGGAGTGCATTCATAAAAAGGTGAGTGACGATATTTTATATATATATGAAAGAAGAATTTAGCAAAGCAAAACAACAATTGAAAATTCCAGAAGATGAGGTGCGACAGCACCGAGACTATAATTGAACTCATTCCATAAAGTTTGTGTACGGTTGATGTAATGGGTGCAAATACAAGTAAAAACACTCATCGAAAAATCAAAAGATCTCAAATGAGCGACCACAGAGATGATTTAACATCCCCTTTTGTTTAATATTATTATGCAGAGTAATCACCGGTTTACTCTTTATTTACCGAGAAATTGAGGGAAAAAGTACACATGAATGAATTCATGCCAACCGATGAAAATGCCAAGGAACATGACTAATTATGTTTAGCTTGATTCTCCCAGTATCTCTGCTCCCACAACTCTACTAGGCTAACTGAATTTGCTTTGCTTCTGAGAAGCGTATTAAATGCATGAGGATCATATGGAGGAGGCATGTTACATGGGCTCACGTCTGTTGGACCCTTCACCATTGATTCCATCATAAACGTCTTGTGTAATCCTACCGCAGGACAAGCCAATGTCTCCGAACAGATTTCGATTGCCCTTTCAGGTATAGTGGGCTTGTATCTCATGAGTTTGGCATATTCTCTCAAGATATGAAACATGTAGTCATATACATAATCCATCTTCAAATCCTCATGAATGAAGTCACTTGCTGCGTTCACAATATCTTGTGCCTGCAAGTACGGAACTAGGATTTCATTTTCATGAGGTTGGTAACCAGTAAAGAAACAAGAACGTTCTTTTTGAAAGAAGATCAATGTACATACGTAATGGAAATAGCGAGCAATAAAATCAACTAAAACATGAAAACTTAAACTCCTGATTTTGTTGGGCCAAAATACTTAAATTTGATAGATCACATGAACCGTGTGACAAAAGACGAAACATATACATAATTAGCATTTAATTATGAAATACAAGAAGCTGATCATGGACCAACATAAATGGGGTACGAATATAAAGAACTAAAATAATTTAAACAAAGCCCTATTTAATTAACTTCTCTCCAAAACTCCAACTCGTAAAATTAAAACAAATATCGCAGAAAGAGCGAGTGAAACAGTAGTAATGGCGTCAAATTAATGCTTACCTTGAAGAGAAAACGAAAAAGTATGAGAAATACCTCTTGCTCATGGTTGTTGCCCCATTCAACGGCAAACTTAATAGATCTGCACTGGTCGTACTCTTTTATGGGCCAGTAGTGGTGCATCGGCATCAAGCCTCTTGTGAAGAAATCATAGTAACGTGGCTTTACCAGTAAGGTAACAGAATTACATGCAAGAATATATTTTTCACTCACTGACCATCCGAATCCTTCAAGGTATATCTTATACCTATTAAAAGTACAGCACCAGATATCAACAAAGAAAAAATACGAAACACCGAAGTGCACAAGTGAATAACTACACATTTCTAAAAGAACACTGGACTTTAAAAGGAAATAACATAAAGAGGGGCATTCCACGGATTGAGACTCTTGCACACCTTGCACCTTCTTTAATTGGAAGGAAAAAGGAAATACGTACGAACCCAAGTCTTAAACAACAATCATAGAAACAAGTTTTTCGATTCTTCTTGTCGAGATGAATGATTATTCAAAAAAAAAAAAAAACCAATAATTAAGGGAATACATGCCGTAAACAACTGAGATTCTGTGAACCAAAGGTAAAAGCATCACTTTTGAGCAAATGTAAGGGTTTCTATTATATATCTTGTTTCCGTGATTGTTTTAGACTTGGGTGGGTATTTCTCTCCAAACACGGTGTGCATGATTTTTCATCTGTGGGATGCCCAAAACGCTCTTGCACCCCCTCACGTACAGCATGAACCGAGGGATCCTATAGGCCGGGGCGCCCTATAGCCCCTGTAGGGTAAATTTGGACGGTCCATCTTGACAATGGATGGCTCGGATTGTAATCCGACTATGGACGGTCCAGATCAATAGGAGTTCGGATTAAATTCAAGCCGTCAGTGCCAAAATGAACGGCCATATCAGCACCCTACAAAGATTTTCCATTCCCTCACGGCACACCCTCTGATCACCTCATAGTAGGGCCCACACCCTTCTAGAAAAAGGGATACCAAAAATCTTAATCTTTTACCTGTGCATACACTGGCTGGCCAAGTTTGATTGCTTGAACCCTTCCTCTCTTTCTTTCTTCCAATTCTACAAAAGTTCCAAGTTCGGTAGTTGCTTCCATTAGTTTATATAGTTCAATTTAGAATAAGCAAATGGAACCATAAAAACAATGTATAAGCTTTTTAGCCTTGGGCACTAAGTATGGTTTTGATGAATAAGCATATGGAATTCCTAATACTCCATAACTTGTCTTTTGTTTTTGGCTGCTGTTATTGCCACGAAATAATCCTTTAATGCCATGACATTCTTTGTATAGCGACTATTATGCCCTCAACCCTTCCCTTATCTTGATTCCACCATGGATCCAATTGGGAGAGGTTGAGGGTAAAATTGCAAACTCAATATTCAGTGTCGTGGCATTAAAGGAAGGTCTCATGATATTAACGCCTTCTTGTTTTTTTTTTCCCCCTTTACAATGACGAGACACAAATATCCTAACATGTAGTTAACCCGAGGCATGAACCATTCTTTTCCTGCAAGTCTTAAATGCCATCGCAATACGTATTTACAAGTTGATTACACCTTGTAGCAACTACTGTTCACTTATCAATCCATAATTATATTTTGATTATTATCTCAACAAGGTGGAACAAAGGCACTTAATCCAAGAGTAACTCATTGATGCTGATCCGCTTCAGAGATCAGTTATGACACTATCAATTACCAACTTAACTCACGTTCATCCTTGACACTCAAATTATCACCTTGCTCGGACCCTGTTTTATTTTCTAGAACATGTCAAGTGTTGCTAAACGATATCAAAGAATGATGATCACCTCACTAAGTGTGCTACTTTACGATGACATCGATTAAAACACCACTCTACCTCAAGTGTTGAAGAAATCCTGGGTTTTCCATGACGGGAAACCCTTCAAGGCAAGGCCACTTTGAACTCACACATGAAGGGATAGAACTTGAACACTAGAGCATTCAGCATTGTAAGCAATACAACAACGAAATAAAAGGCTATTATAATTTCTAAGAATAATCCATCATGCATAAATATGAGGGTTGGCGGTGGGCGGGGTGGTGGTGGATGTATCACTATCCCCATCATCGATCCACCCACCCCTAACCAATCCCCATCACCACTAGGGATTTTTTTTTAAACCTCCATTCCCACCTCAAGTAGGAAACAGGGATCCTAGCGGGAAATTAGTGATCCAAACCTTAAAAAGAAATTAAATAGTTTCGTTACTATGAAAAAGGAAACATTACTTTCATTAATAAATATTAGTTCCTTATAGACTAAAGCAACACATGAGCAAAACATACTTGAAATTACATCAAGTACTCAAAGGATTAGAAATGGTTGCATGAGAAATGAAAGATACATATGTGAAAGTGAAACCCATACCTAAAAGGTTAAAACCAATACACTGGTGTATATATAAATGGAACTTCGGGGCAGGGTGGGTAAGGGATCGGGGTGCATGGGATCAAAGCGGAGTGGGTTCGGGGCTGGAACATATACATATCCGCCCCCTACCCATTCTCTGAATTTTTTAAAAATCATCCCTAAATCTACCTTATCCCAAAATAAATTCCTAATCCCATAACATTCGGGGCAGGGATCAGATTGGGTAGGGTCAAATTGACCGAATTCTCTGAATTTTTTAAAAATCATCCCTACAATCTACCTAATCCCAAAAAAAATTCCTAATCCCCTACCATTTGGGGCGGGGATCAGATTGGGTAGGATCAAATCGACCGAAATGTTCATCCCTATGATTAGTTAGATACACTGACCAAATATTTACGTATGTACGTATACACATATATTAAAAAAAAAGAAAAGAAATCTTAATACCAATAAGTAAAAGCGAGCACCCCAGTCTTGTTTGTCGGAGACGTTGCATTTGATGAGATCCCTTCTATTTCGAGAAAGCGGGGTGCCTTTCCAGAATGCATAAGCCTCCTTATCCATCCATCTCTTGTCTCCTTGTTTTAGTTCCTCTAATATTCTCTCCCATGGTTTTATATTTACCTCTGCCCTACAAAAATACCCATTTCACGAAAATAGTCCTTCAATTGCGTGGTGACAACTTAAGAAAACAAAGTTGATTACAAAACCTCCAATTGCGTGGTGACAGAGATCAAAACTATCAGTGGCATTCTTATTACTATTTTTTTTTTAAAAAGAGAGAGAAAAAAGTGCGGAGTTAATGCTGAAAAAATTACTCCCTTTCTTTCTTTCTACATCTCAAATAACTCTTGGAGTACCAGTGTTAACTTTTGCTTACCATCCCCAAAACGACCAATCAGGAAAAACGATGCTCAAAGTGTCATCTGTTCCGCAATAGCAGAACGATGGAGGCGGGGCCGTTGCATTGGGCCCAGTACTGTAATCCGCCGATTTAATAGCTGGTCTGTCCGAGACACTGAACACTAGGTCCAAATCAGGTAATTTCCCGGGATACCTTCGCAACAACTGTAGGATTCCCCACTGCGTAAAAAGATCCCTGGTCTCAAACCCCTTCCTGTATGTCTCAATGTAGGCCCTTCCGTTGAGTATCACCAGCCTGAAGTAGGACTCAACCCGTGCACTCTCCTCCACCATCTCCCTCGTGATCCCGGTCTCCTTCCACGGTCGTAGGTCCTCGTAGATCCAACGGAAGTAATCCGGACACGTAGTAGTGGTTGATGGACTGTCTTGATCATCTTGGGAGGGGAAGCTCGTTGGGTAGTAGTTTGCCGGGCAAGTTCGATGGATACCGAATGTGCAGTTGAGTGGGAATTCGATTTTTTGCTGGGGCTTTTTGGGGATTTCCGTGGTTGTGGGGGCTAGGAATATTGTACTATTCGGTGGCGTATTCCCTAAAATGGCCTGCATGAAAACACCAAAACAAGATCCAATGTAAGCGACAGACACAGTCCAGTTTTGGAGAGATTATTGCGCGGTCCCAAAGATTATTGAGTTGAGCCACACACTTGAAAGGAATCAGAAAGACCGATGTGGTTCATATTTAGGGCCGGCTCTGAGATTTCGGAGGCCTAAGACGATCTTCGAAAATGAGGCCCTTAATTTCCTATTTGCAATGAGCTAGAATTATCGTTTAAAAGAAAAAATGCATCCATGTTAATGGTGCAGTCACCAAAATGAAAAATTTTCCCAGAGATCAGAATCCCAAGGTCCCCATATCGAACTTTATTCTAGCTTTTTGTATTTTCCTCCGTTCCATTTTTACTGGGCCATTGGACCTTATGTAAAACATATTCATGGGTAAACAAATAGGCCGTATGGCAACACATATATACTAGGTATTAAAATTAAGTGGATGCCCTCATTTTCGGACATTTTTGGGGGGCATAAGACTTGCGCCTCGTGGGCCTCAGCCTAGAGACGGCCATGTCTATACCCATTCAAACATTTCCCGACTTTAATTAGAAACCACTAACTTTTGGTTTGATGGAATGGAATTGACAACGGAAGGGAATTGCGATTGGAATGAAATTGGAGGAAATGAGATTGGAATATTCATTCTCGTTCCCTAATTTGGTTGTGCTTAGGAATAGTCATTCTCATTTGCAATGGAATGGTGTGACTGGTGAGACAATAGTAATTATTGAAGTGGCAATAGTAATTTTTGGAGTGACAATAAAAAACAAGACATTCAATGCCTTGTATAACTTTCAATAGTGGTGTTGTGGTGTACGTGTGTGCCTTGTAGAATTGATGGTGGACATGGAGAAGTATTAGGTGGACTTGATGACTAAGCATCACTTGCCACTTGGTATATAACTAAATTACACGTCTCACACTCACACCTCACAAATCCATTTCTCACATCCACTGGTGGTGGGAGAGTTCCCCGCAGGGCTCTTTCTTTCTTACGTCTCTCCCTCTCTTTTCTCTCTTTCACTTCCCACATATTTCTCTATACAAACACAACTATATATAGGATACAAGATAGGGAAGGAGTCAAGGATTTGGATCACTCTGAATCTCCAACTCATATCACAAATATAATCACGTAACTACCAACAGAGTTAACATCTGAGGCTTATCCACAAAGCCTTCAAAACCAATAGTAGAAACACATGTTTATTCATTCCTAAATCAATCTTACTTTTCAACAGTTTTCTAATGCTGCTAAAGATAAAATTTGGCATGAATAGGAAAATGGTATATATCAGACACGTACTCAAGGCGTGTTGTGCATCATGTTATGTTGCTAGCTAGACCACTTTCAAAGAAAATGGAGGGGGAAGAAAAACAAAGTGCAAATGGACCCACTAATACTACTAACCGCGCTGATTGAATGGTGAAATGTTTCGGGATGGAATAAGGGTATTCTATCCAACTTGAAGAGACTCTCAAAATGAATCTCGTCGATTGAATGGATGATGCAAACTAAAGCAATGACTAAGCTGCCGTTGATGATGAATTGCCATCCGCTTGGCACTGGCCACTTCATTTTGGCAGGAAATTGGAAATCTATTCTGTTAGGAAAAAATTAGGCAGTGGTTTGTTTTTTCTTTCTTTCTAATAAAATTTGGGTGAGTAAAATAGGCAAAGATCTAGAGAGGGAATACTAGCATATTTTCTTTGTGGTTGATGGGTCTTCAGCCTAGCGGTGGGTATGGGCCTTTACGTGCGAGTGCATCGTCCAATAAAGCTATCAATACTATATCACCGTTGCATCAAACATTGGAAGGCTCCAAGCTTGCATTATACTACTACTACGTCTTCTCACCATACTTAACTACAAAGCCATTCCATTGACAATCAACGTGCTTTTTAATGGCCGAGAAAAGACTCTACTTTGCATGCACAACTGGGACTAGTATGAGTAAAAATAGGGGAAACAACTCCTTGATTGAATCTGAGTAGAAATCACTCAAAAGTGAGCTCCAATTATTTACCCTAAACTGATATATCGTACCCTCCGTTCAAAAAGAGTTCCAGATGGACGTGAATGAAAGTGGTTGGCTTATTCACAGAGGTTCCGATGGATTCATGGAGCTTCCATGAGCTCGGCCGTCCATTTCTGCTTCAGACGGTTTGAATTTAATTGAAACTTTTCCGGAAAAAAGTTAAAACTATTTCTCAGAAAAGTATCATTAACCTCCGGACCGTCGAAAACACTCTTGGACGGGTCGCGATTCATCTCCGTAAATAATTCGTCACGAAACCCTCCATTAAAAAGATTTTCTGATCACTATAAAAAGTTAGAACTCCACCTCCAATAAATTAAAGTAGTACAACGGAGTACCATATTTTTTTTTGTGGTTGATCAGGCACATTGATGGTCTTAATTAAGCCTAGCGGTAGCTTTTAGTACTCATGGGCCTTTACGTGCTAATGCATCGTCCTATAAAAGCTATCAATTCGTCAACTTTGGGGCAGATATATACTACATCACCATTGCATCAAACATTGGGAGGCTCCAAGCTTGCATTATACTACTACTGTAGTACTTCTCACCATACTTAACTACAAAGCCAATTGACGATCAACTTAATTGCTTTTAAATGGTCTAGAAAAGACTCTACTGTGTACAAGTGGGAATATGTTAATTGTCGTCTACTAATTAATTAGGGAGTAAAAATGGGGGACACGTGGCAAGCACAGGGGGTTTCTCAATGAAACTACTACTTAAATCTGAGTAAAAATCACTCAACAGTGAGCTCCAATTATTTACCCAAACTCATGTATACCAAATTGAGTTTGCTTAATTTTTTACCCAAATCAAGGAGCCCGAAACCTTTATGTAATAGCCCATATTTGGGAGAGTGGTAGCAAGTGCTTAGTCCCTTATCGATTGGGAGCTAAAGCCTCATTTCGTATATCAACACCCACCAAAAGCTATAGTTACCTCTTTGCTACCAAGTACATCGGGGAAGGTTGCTGATCGAGCATATGCGCTAGGACGTTGCATCCCTAAAGAGGGAAGATTGTAATACCCCATATTTGGGGGAGTTGTAGAGATTAGAGAATGCTTAGTCCCTCATTAGTTGAGAGCTAAACTCTGATTTGGTATATTAGAGAAATGCTAAGTGCAAAGAAAAGACCCTTAAAGTGTACAGTGAATCTAAGCCGTTTATGTATATACTTTAAGGGTATTTTCTTTGCCCATTTTCTTTGTCCCTAGCATAGCCCGGTATATTAACATGCACCCGCCAAGGCTACATGTCATCTTCTTGGGTATACCTTCATAGTTTTATAAACCGGCATCGATGAACTGTTTCGAGTGGTTTGTAGCGGTTTTTTGAGGTGCCGGTTTGGATACTGACCGGTATAACAGTGGGACCAAAAATCGCAAAGTGAACTGGCTGGTTCCTACTACGTAGCGGTTTCTATCGATTTTTTGCACGGTCGTGGCCCGGTTCTCTAATATCGTTCTGGCTTGGCAGATTGAACCAATGTCGATAAACTCAATGCTTGACCGATTCTTAGACCTAAATTAATGGGTTGCCCCAAGCGTAAGGCAGAAACCGATGTAGCATAATATCCGGTAAGTCCGGAGTCGAATCCACAAAGACGATATTGTGTGGCGACTAAAAATTCGGGTTGTTAAGATTTAAATGGGCTCTTAGGTAGCCACCCCTTGTCTGTTTGATTGAGATTAATTAACTAACACTAACAGATAACTTGCTCAAATGATTAAAAAGAGAGGCACGGTCGTAGGGAATTCGACGCTCGCTACCCAATCAGAATTTGCTCGCTTTTCAAGGTTCTAAAAACGGCTAAATTTAGGAAGAATTGGAAACTCCGAAAGATGCGAATCCTAAGGTTGTCGGCCCCGTACACAACGGCGAACAGGTTTTGGTCCCCCGTTCCCATTCACATGAGTCCTGACAATGCCTCGGATCGTCCAACGGATGTAGTTTTCACCAACTAAATTTATTAAATTAAATTAATGTACGAAAAAGTTGCGAGACGAATCCTAATTGGGTCGCGACGCGCCTTTACCCAGCGACCAAACCTCAGAAAAACTACTCACTCATTATTAAAAAAAAATAAAGGAAACCCTAGATTTAAACATGCTTCTATTACACGATACAGAAAATAAATAAGAGATCCAAACCAAAGAAAAACAAACGGACAACTTTAATTAAAAACAGAAATTAAAACTAATTACTAGAGTGCAAGTAATTGAACAAAACTTTAAAAACTTGAAGAGAGAATAAACAATACTCAGAACTGAAAAGAATGGCAGCCTCGTTCTACGTTTCTCGGCAGCCCCCGTCCGTAACTTTTTTACTTTTCCGCGGCCAGAAGCCCTCTTTTTCTTTTTCACCACCGGGGCCTCTGTAGCAACTAGGGTAAATTGTTTACATAGGAGAATTGAAGCCTTTAATCACACAATGGCCCTTTGGACTTCACAAAATTACAAATGAATGATTCAATTTTGAATCATTTCGCATTTGAACCACAAACTTCTTTAAAATCTTCTTTTTATCCAAAGTCTCGGACAACGGGCTCAAGCAACCTATAAACATAAAAACACATAATCAAAATCAATTAACAAAAATAAAAGACTAATAAATGTATATTGGAGGGCCAAAATATGTATATTTTGGCACTTATCACTCAACGTTGACCTTGGCCGATTGAAGCGATGAATCGTCGGTGATTTTACACAATGTCGATTTGCACTTAGCACCGAAAGCAATGGCGTGGTGAGCCGGTGGTGTTTGAGGAGAGAGACAGAGGGAGGGATGAAAACAACTAAAGTAGGTGGGTATGGGTAGCAAATCAAACCGAGCCTTAAGTCACAATCAATTGGGGTCGGCTATGTCACACCCCATTCCCGGAAAACACCACGAATAATTATTTTCCAAATGGGATGGACGCACGCCTGCCCTGTACAAAAAGGAAATAAAATACATGAGCCAGGCGGCCAACACATGAAAGCTTAACTTGCATATATACAAAAAAAAACTGTCATACAATGTCAGGTCCACTATTTTTAACAAAATAATTATAATATTTCTGTTGATAAAAAAAAAGAATTTTTAACCTTTCAAAATGAAAATCCATTGCAAATATACATCTTAATATCCTAAAAGCTTCCCATAAAACATCAAATGTACGATTCAAGTTTAAAGGTTTACAATAATGACACTCTGGCTTTGAATTCATAGAGATTAGTTTAAGAGAGTAAGTATAGAGGCTACATAATTTCCAAGTCAAAAGATTAGCTCAAAAATTAAAATTAACTAATGCACTACAAAGTCGGGGTTTGGTTTGATATATGGGACTAGCAATTTGAATTTATAGCAACTAACAACTACCCATTCTTCATGCCACGCTATTCAATTCAATAATATAAGTGAAGAGCGATAAAACTAAAGAACGCTAACACTGAGATATATGTGGAAACTACTTAGGGTCAAACGCACCCTAAGCATAAAACCACGGCCTAATCTACTCAAATTTTCATAAATCAAAAGGTTATGGAAAAAGACTACAAGTTAGGAATTCCTGACTTTTACTCCAAATCACACCTAGCTCCGCTTCTTGCTTAGCACCTGGTGCCCCTTCTTGATTCCATGGATTCCTCAAGCAACACCATCTCGATCTCCGGTTTAGAACGGCTCCAGTATCATCCGGCCATGTAGATTCATGGACAACAATGTATGGATTTTAAAAGAGATGAAGTTTTTGAGAAAAGAACAAATCAACCTAGAGAGAATACATTGAATATTAATTAGAGTATTTCTCTAGGATAACAAAGGATGATCAAATACTAGATTTAAATCATCACAAATGCATAAGCACACAAGGGATATGAGTGAAAGTGTTTTTCTCTCTCTAAAGTGGCTGATGCAAGAGTGGGTTACCCTAATAGAGAGAAAACTTCGGCATCTATATGAGCTGGAACAAAAACCTAGAGCTAGCCAATGAGAGAGAGACACGCTGGGCGCTAGCGCACTACAGGGGCACTCTTAGCACGTGAGCTGGTGCTAGCACGCTGATAAGGAGCTCCATGAGCGCCATTCATCTGGCATTTAAAATTAAATAAAAAATCAAGAACACTTTGAATAGAGCCACCGAAGAGCCCTAGCACTCTTGGGGCGCATAAAAGAGCTAGCGCGCTGCTAAGGTGCTCTACTAGAACAACGTTCTATTCATCTAATGCCTTGGAAAAATTTTCTCTTTCAGACCAAGGTCAAATCAAACACTCTTAATGCCTTAAAAAAAATTCCCTCCATTTCCCACAAAACAAACCAAGAGAGCATATGCCATGGAATTAAAATCTGATTACTCTATAACAGTTTAGGCATGAAACTAGAAAAGATGCATGGAAAAACATTACGCTAAATGCAAATGAATGCATATATCTCTTTCGAACATAATCTGAGCATCCTTCAAGGCAAGAGCTTCTCAATATTTCTTCATTCACCGGGCGGAGTGTCTAGACAAGATAAAATAAAAGAACCACCGCCCAAACCCAAATGAAAAAGAATAACAGACTCCAATGGTTTTGACATAATTCGGAAAATGCCTATTAAACTAACAAAAATTACAATTACATCTCCCAAAAGAGTTTTACAAAGATGTCAAAACAAATTTTCTATGTTAGCTTTCAAAATGATGAGATCAAATGTATGGCAAGCACTCCATGTCAATGCCCTTAAAGTACCTGAAAATAATGATAGGTTGAGTTACACTAGCCCAGTAGAGAAATCTATGCTCAAACTATATGTAAATAAGATGGTAATTCACCAGAAAGAACATAGATAACAACAAGCTTCCCACATGAACAAGAGCAAGAATATAAGACTTGAAGACCAACACCGATGATATACAAATAGCTTAACAATCTCTAAAGTTATTCCATTTTCATTATGTCAAGTGTATCGATCGACTTCATTTTCGGGCATTAGGTACCCCGTGCGTCCCGTATTCATTTTGGCATCACACCTTGTGGTGGATCCGTAGCTTTTTTGTGCACTTTCGGGCATTAGAGACCCCTTGCATCCCATTTCCGGCATCACACCTTATGGTGGATCTATGGCTTTCTTCGTATCGTTCTATCATTCTTAATCATGGTATCCATTTCTCAGAAAAGTGTCATTAACCTCCGGAAAAAAGTTAAAACTATTTCTCAGAAAAGCATCATTAACCTCTAGACTGTCGAAAACACTCTTGGACGGATCACGATTCACTTCTGTAAATAATTCTTCACGGAATCTTCCGTTAAAAAGGTTTTCTCAGTATAAAAAGTTAGAACTCAAACTCCAACAAATTAAAGTAGTACTACGGGGTACCATATTTTCTTTTTGGTTGATCAGGCACATTGATGGTCTTAATTAAGCCTAGCGGTAGGTTTTAGTACTCGTGGGCCTCTACGTGCGAATGCATCGTCCAATAAAGAAAGAAAAAACAAAACTTGAATTGGAAATGCCTAGAACAAGATGTTCCGTGTATATTTATACATATGGAGTAATGATTTCCGCACTTGCCTTTCAGATGAATGCAATCTATTTTTTTGCCAAAGATCAGGTTTGTCTTCAATTTTCCCTTGTCCGTACCCCCAAGGCCACAGTTATTGAGGGACAAGGTTCTGTTGTTTTGATAAAATTACATAGAAAATTTCAATAAAACACATGAAATGGAGTGCATTCATAAAAAGGAGAGTGACGATATTTTATATGTGTGTATGTGTGTGTGTGTGTGTGTGTGTATATATATATATATATATATATATATATATATATATATATATATATATATGAAAGAAGAATTTAGCAAAACAAAACAACAATCGAAAATTCCATAAGATGTGGTGCGACAGCACCGAGACTATAATTGAACTCATCCCAGAAAGTTTGTGTACGGTTAGGCGTGATCAATCTGGTGAGAAATACTATAAGAAATAGTGATTTAAAGATACTCATCGAAAAATCAAAAGATCTCAAATGAGTAACCACAGAAACGATGTAAAATCCCCATTTGTTATAATTATGCAGGGTAATCACCGGTTACTCATTGTTTACTGAGAAATTGAGGCAAAAAGTACACATGAATGAATTCATAGCAACCGATGAAAATGCCAAGGAACATGACTAATTATGTTTAGCTTGATTCTCCCAGTATCTCTGCTCCCACAACTCTACTAGGCTAACTGAATTTGCTTGGCTTCTGAGGAGCATACGAAATGCATGAGGATCATATGGAGGAGGCATGTTACATGGGCTCACGTCTATTGGACCCTTCACCATCGATTCCATCATAAACGTCTTGTGTAATCCTACTGCAGGACAAGCTAATGTCTCCGAACAGATTTCGAATGCCCTTTCAGGTATAGTGGGCTTGTATCTCAAGAGTTTGGCATATTCTCTTAAGACATGAAACATGTAGTCATACACGTAATCCATCTTCAAATCCTCATGAATGAAGTCACTTGCTGCCTTCACAATATCTTGTGCCTGCAAGTACGGAACTAGGATTTCATTTTCAAGAGATTGGGAGCCAATAAAGAAACAAGAACTTTCTTTTTGAAAGAAGATCAATGTACATACGTAATGGAAATAGCGAGCAGTAAAATCAACTAAAACATGAAAACTTAAACCCTGATTTTGTTGGGCCAAAATACTTAAATTTGATAGATCACATGAACCGTATGAAAAATGACGAAACATATACATAATTAGCATTTAATTATGAAATACAAGAAGCTGATCATGGACTAACATAAATGGGGTACGAATATAAAGAACTAAAATAATTTAAACAAAGCCCTATTTAATTAACTTCTCTCCAAAACTCCAACTCGTAAAATTAAAACAAATATCGCAGAAAGAGCGAGTGAAACAGTAGCAATGGTGTAAATTTAGTGCTTACCATGAAGAGAAAACGAAAAAGTATGAGAAATACCTCGTGCTCATGGTTGTTGCCCCATTCAACGGCAAACTTAATAGATCTGCACTGGTCGTACTCTTTTATGGGCCAATAGTGGTTCATCGGCATCAAGCCTCTTGTGAAGAAATCATAGTAACGTGGCTTTACAAGTAAGGTAATAGAATTACATGCAAGAATATATTTTTCACTCACTGACCATCCGAATCCTTCAAGGTATATCTTATACCTATTAAAAGTACAACACCAGATGTCAACAAAGAAAAAATACGAAACACTGAAGTGCACAAGTTAATAACTACACATTTCTAAAAGAACACTTGACTTTCAAGGGAAATAACATAAAGAGGGGCATTCCACGGATTGAAACTCTTGCACACTTTGCACCTTCTTTAATTGGAAGGAAAAAGGAAATGCGTACGAACCCAAGTCTAAACAACAATCACAGAAACAAGGTTTTTCGATTCTTCTTGTCGAGATGAATGATTAATCAAAAAAAAAAAACCAATAATTAAGGGAATATAGGCCATAAATAACTGTGATTCTGTGAACCAAGGTAAAAGCATCTCTTGTGAGCAAATGACGGAGAATATGATGATGTAAGGGTTTCTATTATCTTGTTTCCATGATTGTTTTAGACTTGGGTGGGTATTTCTCTCCAAACACGGTGTGCATGATTTTTTATCCGTGGCATGCCCAAAACGCTCTCGCACCCCCTCACGTACAGCATGAACCGAGGGATCCTATAGGTGGGCGCCCTATAGCCCCTGTAGGATAAATCCGGACCGTCCATCTTGACAATAGATGGCTCGGATTGTAATCCGACTATGGACGGTCTAGATCAATAGGAATTCAGATTAAATCCGAGCCGTCAGTGCCGAAATGAACGGTAAGATCAGCCACCCTACAAAGATTTTCCATTCCATCACCTCATAGCAGGGCCCGCCGTTCTAGAAAAAGGGGTGCCAAAAATCTTAATCTTTTACCTGTGCATACACTGGCTGGCCAAGTTTGATTGCTTGAACCCTTCCTGTCTTTCTTTCTTCCAATCCTACAAAAGTTCCAAGTTCGGTAGTTGCTTCCAATATTAGTTTATATAGTTCAATTTAGAATAAGCAATTGGGAGAGGTTGAGGGTAAAATTGTAAACTCAAGATTCATTGTCGTGGCAATAAAGGAAGGTCTCGTGATATCAACGCCTTCCATTGTTTTTTTTTTTCCCTTTACAATGACGAGACTCAAAGATCCAAACATGTAGTTAACCCGAGGCATGAACTCTCATTCTTTTACTGCAAGTCTTAAAGTCCATTGCAATACCTAGTTACAAGTTGATTACACCTTGTAGCAACTACTGTTCACTTATCAATCCATAGTTATATTTTGATTATTATCTCAACAAGGTGGAACAAAGGCACTTAATCCAAGATTAACTCATTGATGCTGATCCGCTTCAGAGATCAGTTATGACACTATCAATTACCAACTTAACTCACTTTCATCCTTGACACTCAAATTATCACCTCGGTCAGACCTGTTTTATTTTCTTGAACATGTCAAGTGTTGCTTTGAAACGATATCAAAGAATGATGATCACCTCACCAAGTGTGCTACTTTGCGATGACATCGATTAAAACACCACTCTACCTCAAGTGTTGAAGAAATCCTGGGTTTTCCATGACGGGAAACCCTTCAAGGCAAGGCCACTTTGAACTCACACATGAAGGGATAGAACTTGAACAATAGAGCATTCAGCATTGTAACCAATACAACAACGAAATAAAAGGCTATTCTAATTTCTAAGAATAATCCATCATGCATAAATACTAGGGTTGGCGATGAGCGGGGTTGGAGAGGATGTATCACTATCCCCATCCTCAATCCACTCACCACTAACCAATCCCCATCACCACCAGGGATTTTTTTTTTAAACCTCCATTCCCACCTCAGGCAGGAAACAGGATCCCAGCGGGGAATTAGTAAACCAAACCTTAAAATGAAATTAAATAGTTTCATTAATATGAAAAAGGAAATATTACTTTCATTAATAAATATTAGTTCCTTATAGACAAAGCCAACACATGAGCAAAACATACTTGAAATTACATCAAGTATCAAAGGATTAGAATTAGTCGGGGAAAGAATCAGGTGTCTGAAGTCTATTGCATGAGAAATGAAAGATACATATGTGAAAGTGAAACCCAAACCTAAAAGGTTAAAACTAATACACTGGTGTATATATAAATGGAACTTCGGGGCAGGGCAGGTATGGGATCGGGGTGCATGGGATCAAAGTGGAGTGGGTTCGGGCCTGGAACATATACATATTCGCCCCCTACCCATTCTCTGAATTTTTTAAAAATTATCCCTGAAATCTACCTGATCCCAAAAACAATTCCTAATCCCCTACCATTCAGGGCAGGGATCAAATTGGGTAGGGTCAAATCAACCTAATTCTCTGAATTTTTTAATAATCACCCCTAAAATCTACCTAATCCCCAAAAAAATTCCTAATCCCCTACCATTCGGAGGCGGGGATCAGATTGGGTAGGGTCAAATCGACCAAAATGTTCATCCCTACCATTAGTTAGATACACTAGCCAAATATTTACGTATGTATGTATACACACATATATTTAAAAAAAGAAGTCGGAATACCAATAAGTACAAGCGAGCACCCCAGTCCTGTTTGTCGGTGATGTTGCATTTGAGGAGATCCCTTCTATTTCGAGAAAGCGGGGTGCCTTTCCAGTATGCATAAGCCTCCTTATCCTTCCATCTCTTGTCTCCTTTTTTTAGTTCCTCTAATATTCTCTCCCATGGTTTTATATTTACCTCTGCCCTACAAAAATACCCATTTCACGAAAATAGTCCCTTAGTTGCTTACCACACATCTAACATGTCCGAGCCATTAACTACATATTACAGGTAAAATTTAGAACATGATTAAGTTTCTCTACGTTGATGTTGAGCAATGTTACATGACCATATTATGAGTGGTATGTAATGTGTCACCAACACCAGGGGCGGACCCAGGATTTATAATCACTGGGGTCAAGTGATAAAGGATAAACAAATTCAATATTAACACTACACAAAAACAAATACCTATTTTTATATAATATATAAACAAAAAGCGATTTGTCAATCCATTACACATCGTTTCACTTACAATTTACCCCAAAGATTTTTTATATTTGGTGAGCAAAACAATGAACATAGTACACAAATTAACTTGACCTAAATTTATTATCATTTTTAATTAACAAAACAGAGTCACAATATACGTTGCTGAGGTAGTTAGGTTGGATTAATGAGAGGGCTTAACTTAGTACACAAAATTCAAAGTCCTAAATTAGAATTGACCAGCGTAATAAACATTTAAACAATCTAATAAATACTTCTTCCCTTCCATTTTATTTGTCCATTTTTTAACGCAAAAGACCATGCATTACTGTCGGCAAAATTACTTGAAAAAAGAGATCTGAATGGTTAAAAAAGACCTGGGGCAAGTATATTACTTTTCGGACAAGAATCAAAGTGTAAAGTATATATGGGGCAATTATATTTCCTTTGAGCTAAGAACCAAAGGATCTAAATCTGTGAGGCAAAAAACAACCGAAATTTCCAAAATTATTAATGTATACCCCTGGGGGATTTCTGCCTTTGGTGGGGTCAATAGACCACCCTTGCCCAAGTGTAGATCCGTCCATGCCAATCGCATGACAAATGAGCACATGGTCAACAAATGTGGCCGCTAAAGTATTATTGCTATATTTCCTTTAACTATCATCACAACTAAAGAAACAAAGTTGATTACAAAACCTCCAATTGCGTGGTGACAGAGATCAAAACTATCAGTGGCATTCTTATTACTATTTTTTTTTTTAAAAAGAAAAAAGTGCGGAGTTAATGCTGAAAAAATTACTCCCTTTCTTTCTTTCTACATCTCAAATAACTCTTGGAGTACTAGTGTTAACTTTTGCTTACCATCCCCAAAACGACCAATCAGGAAAAACGATGCTCAACGTGTCATCTGTTCCGCAATACCGGAACAATGGAGGTGGGGCCGTTGCATTGGGCCCAGTACTGTAATCCGCTGATTTGATAACTGGCCTATCTGAGACACTGAACACTAGGTCCAAATCAGGTAATTTCCCGGGATACCTCCGTAACAACTGTAGGATTCCCCACTGGGTAAAAAGATCCCTGGTCTCAAACCCCTTCCTGTATGTCTCAATGTAGGCCCTTCCGTTGAGTATCACCAGCCTGAAGTTGGACTCAACCCGTGCCCTCTCCTCAACCATCTCCCTTGTGATCCCGGTCTCCTTCCACGGTTGTAGGTCCTCGTAAATCCAACGGAAATAATCCGGACACGTAGTAGTGGTTGATGGACTGTCTTGATCATCTTGGGAGGGGAAGCTCGTTGGGTAGTAGTTTGCCGGGCAAGTTCTATGGATACCAAATGTGCAGTTGAGTGGGAATTGGATTTTTTGCTGGGGCTTTTTGGGGATTTCGGTGGTTGTGGTGGCTAGGAATATTGTACTATTCGGTGGCGTATTCCCTAAAATGGTCTGCATGAAAACACCAAAACAACACCCAGTGTAAGCGACAGACACAGTCCAGTTTTGGACGGATTTATTGCGTGGTCCCAAAGATTATTGAGTCGAACCACACATTTGAAAGGAATCAAAAAGACCGATATGATTCTATACCCAGGACCGGTTCTAAAATTTTGGTGGCCTAAGACAATATTCGGAAATGAGGTCTTTAATATCGTATCATTTTTTTTTTTGAACGGCGAAAAAGATATATTTTATTAATACGGAATGAAGTACATCGAATAAAAAGGGCAAGAAAAGATAGCATCACAATGTGAGAGTAACATCCCAACGAGGTTGGCACCCTACCCCACAACAATCATATGCTATTCGAGCCCAAGGATTGATATGAAATCAACCCGACCATATTACACTAGGAGAACCCTAGGAGGCTTACAAAACAAAATGTGGTAGTTGAAAAACTTCCCAGCAATATCAGAACAAAATATCAAAACAAGATTCCATTGTACCCAGTTCGAGAAGATCAAAATGGATTTCCGAGTGGATAATCGAAATAGTGGTAGTATTAGGCTTCCACGTAGTATTAGGCTTCCACTAAAGCAAAAGCAGATCAGCAGCAGCGACAGAAGGTATATCAGTATCAGCAACAAGATATGTCAGTTGCAGCAACACACTTTCATCACTTAACGTGTAATTCCTTTTTCGTCAGTTTGTTGGATTTTGTTTGCAATGAGAATTATCGTTTAAGAGAAAAAAATACATCCATGTTAATGGTGCAATCACTAAAATGAAAATTTTTCCTAGAGATCAGCGATCCCGAGGTCCCCATGTCCAACTTTATTCTAGCTTTTTGTACTTTCCTCCGTTCAGTGGTGGACCTAGGAATTTGACATAGCGAGGGCATCAAATATTTTTTGTAACCGTAATGTACGACTTACAGTTAAGCACATTTACTCCAAATTAATAATTTTAACATTCATGATAAATTAACAATTTTAAAGTGTGTGTATATATATATATATTTTAATAATTAGCTAGTTGAGCAAACTTGCGCACCTTGATTAAATGCATTAAAACAACATTTTCACATATTCATCATATATTTTTCTATTACTAACTCTACTATCACAATTTTGGTGAAAAAATATACAAATGTAATGTGAGGGTAGACTCGAACCCACGAATAATATAAAATAAGGTACGCACTACTATTTTCTATTGTCTTTTGGGGAAAAAAACACACACACACACACACATTTTCAGTAGCCTTTTGGAAAAAAGGCAAAAAAAAAACCTGCAGGAGATTTTGGAAAAAAAAATAACACACATTTTCAATAGCCTTTTGGGAAAAATGCAAAAAAAAACCCACCACCTCTTGTTTAGAAAGAAAACACTTTACCACTACACCAACAAACAACTACTTACATGCTTTCAACATAAATAATATATACATAAAGCCACAAAAAAAAAAAAAATTTAAAAGGGTGTGCGGGCACGTGACCCCACGTGCCCTATGGTGGGTCTGCCCTTGCCTCCATTCCATTTTTTCTTGGCCATTGGTCCTTATGCATGTTTTAGCAACACATATATACTAGGTACTAAAATTAAGTGGAGGCCCTAGTTTTTGGACATTTTTGGATGCTTAAGACTTATGTCTCATGGACCTTAGATCAGAGCCGGCCATGTCTATACCCATTCAAACATTTCCCTAACTTTTGAAACCACTAACATGCATTTGGTTTGATAGAATGGAATTGACAATAGAAGGGAATTGTGGTTGGAATGAAATTGGAGGAAATGAGATTAGAATATTCATTCTCGTTCCCTAGTTTGATTGTGCTTAGAAATAGTCATTCTCATCCGCAATAAAATGGCGTGACTAGTGAGACAATAGTAATTTTTGAAGTGTCAATCGTAATTTCTGGTGTGATATTAGTAATAGTAAATTTGGAAGTGACAATAAAAAACAAGACATTCAGTGTCTTGTATAACATGCAATAGTGGTGTTGTGGTGTACTTGTGTGCCTTGTAGAATTGATGGTGGACATGGAGAAGTATAAGGTGGACTTGATGATTAAGCATCACTTGCCACTTGGTATATAACTAAATTACACATCTCACACTCACACCTCACATCTCCATTTCTCACATCCACTAGTGGTGGGGGAGCCCCCCACAGGGCTCCCTCTTTCTCACGTCTCTCCCTCTCTTTTCTCTCTTTCACTGCCCACATATTTCTCTATACACACACACAACTATATATAGGATACAAGATAGGGAAGTAGTCAGGGATTTGGATCACTCTGAATCCCCAACTCATATCACAAATACACTCACGTAACTAGCTACATAGTTAACATATGAGGCTTATCCACAAAGCCTTCAAACCAATAGTAGAAACACATGTTTATTCATTCCTAAATCAATCTTACTTTTCAACAGTTTTTTAATGCCGCTAAAGATAAAATTTGGCATGAAGCATATTGTTCTGGGCTAGAAGCAGTGAATAACTTTTCAGATTCGAAGGAACTCAGTAGGAAAATGGTATATAGCAGACACTCAAGGCGTGTTGTGCATCATGTTATGTTGCTAGCTAGACCTCTTTCAAAGAAAATAGAGGGAAGAAAAACAAAGCGCAAATGGACCCACTAATACTAACCTTGTTGATCGAATGGTGAAATGTTTCGGGAAGGAATAAGGGTATTTTATCCAACTTGAAGAGACTCTCAAAACGAATCTCGTCGATTGAATGGACGATGCAAACTAAACCAACGACGAAGCTGCCGTAGACGATGAATTGCCATCCGCTCGGCATTGGCCACTTCATTTTGGCAGGAAATTGGAAATCTGTTCTGTTAGGAAAAAATTAGGCAGTGGTTTGTTTTTTCTTTCTTTCTAATAAAATTTGGGTGCGTAAAATAGGCAAAGAGAGAGGGAATGTGAAGTGAGTTTTTGGAACAATACATACGAGGTTTATGGTTGGTTCCCCGATTTCGTGCCATTCAGTTGATTTTTTTCCCGGGCAGTCAACTCATGAATGTAGTAAGTCCTTAAATGAAGGGAGTATAAAAAGGAGGTTGGCTGGGGGCGTTCTGTTTTTTCTTAAAACCTTCTTTTTCAAAAATAAGTTACTTTTAAATTAAAATATAATAAAAATGAAAAATATTTTTTTAATTTTTTTTACACTGTTTAAAAAATCTCAATGAGATCTATCAAACAAAATTCATATTGGTAGGAAAATTATTTGCATAAATACATGATTTTTGAACTTGAAATTACCTTCTTTTCCTAAAAATTTCTTTTTTAAAAAATTGAAACACCAAGTCTAGAGTACTAGGGAGTACTACCATACCGTATTTTCTTTGTGGTTGATGGGTCTTAAGCCTAGCGGTAGGTAATAGGTATGGGCCTTTGCGTGCGAGTGCATCGTCCAATGTGCCATCAATTCGTTGTTAACTTTGGGCCGGGTATGTGTGTGTATATATATATCACACCATTAATGCATCAAACATTGGGAGGCTCCAAGGCTTGCATTATACTACTACTACTACTTCTCACCATACGTAACTACAAAGCCATTCCATTGACAATCAACTTTGGGCCAGGTATATACTCCTATATCACCATTAATGCATCAACATTGGGAGGCTCCAAGCTTGCATTATGGAGTACTACTAGTACTTCTCACCATACTTAACTGCAAAGCCATTCCATTGACAATCAACGTGCTTTTTAATGGTCCAGAAAAGACTCTACTTTACATGCGCAACTGGGAAGTAATATAAGTAAAAATAGGGGGAAACGTGGCAAGTGGGGGTTTCGTTAGACAGTTTATATATTAAAAAATATAATTAAAAAAAATTAAGGGTTTTAATTTTCAATCCGTTTGAATCGGTACAAAGATCTTATTTCTATGATTATTTTATTCTAAAGGTCATAGTTAATTTTTGACTCTAGAACTCTTGTTAATTAGTCATAAGAAAGTAGCAGAACCAAATATCTCTTAGGGCTAACTAACGAGAGCCCTAGAGCCAAAAATTAATTATGATCATTTAGAACAAAATGGTCAGAAAAATAAAATTTTCGCTCTGATTCAAACGGATTAAAAATTGAAGCACTTAATTTTTTTCTCGACTTTCCACCGAAGTGGGTCTTTTGGCCCTTTTTTAAAACCCTTTGTGACCCCAAAACTACTCCATTTTGGGTGACTACACCATGTGGTGACTTGGTCACCACAGGCCCCCCCCCCCCCCCCCCCCCCCCCCCGGATCCCCAGAAAAGACTCTACTTTGTACAAGTGGGAATATGTTAATTGTCGTCTACTAATTAGGGAGTAAAAATGGGGGACACCTGGCAAGCGCAGGGGGTTTCTCAATAAAACTACTACTTAAATCTGAGTAAAAATCACTCAACAGTGAGCTCCAATTACTTTCCCAAACTCATATAGACCAAATTGAGTACAATTTTTTACCCAAATCAAGGAGCCCGAAACCTTTATGTAATAGCCCATATTTGGGAGAGGGGTAGCGAGTGCTTTGTGTAAGAAATATTTTAAAGGGCCCATTTGGTCACATTGTGATTAATGAAAGTGCTCACTTACATTATAGATATAGTGGTGGTTTAAAGAAGCTTTTGGCTTTTCAACTTTCATTATTGTACTTGTTTATTAGTTTCTTTGATGAAAGGAAGCTTGAAGTTCTGAAGGAGATATAGAGTCCCTAACTTAGCATCTATATAAGCCTATGATCTCCATCAAATTTGGGCTCTCGATTAAGTCATGCATAGGTTGGAAGACACCTAAATCTAGTGTGTGTGTTCAGCGTTCAAACTTGAACAACAATGACTAGAGATTAGTTCGATCCTATTTCCCCTGCGTATACCGGTATGGTATTATTTATCTTACATGTGGTATCAGAGCCGCCCTCTAGTTCATGTTGTTTAGTATACATATCCTAAAGTTCGTACATCCATGATCTATCAAGTTGAGGTAATAGTCAAAACAATTTTTCAATTGAGTTCGGTTTTGCCGATCCCTCAATCGTCCCATTCGGTGAAGAAATTTGGATAGCCTACCTTAGATCGCATTTGGTTATGTTCACTGTTCTTAGACAGAGTTGATAGCATAATGATTACCCACCCGGTGAACTTCATTGGTGGTTCATATATTGGCATAGACTTTTCCATATTCAGTAGTGTGATCAAACCAACTGCATTACATATATTTTCCGTGGGACAAATTCAATTATGTTCATGTGCATCATTCGAGGTTTTTCTGTGGTGTATAATTTGTTCCCACACTGGATCATGTCAAATGAAATTGCTGCCATTTGGTGTTAGTGCATGGTTAATTTGTATATAGCTTGGATTGAAATCATTGGTATTCCTTTACTGGTCTTGGAATATTAAGAGCCTAGTTTTGCTTGACTATTAACAACAAGAAAGAGCAATTTTCTATTGCGTGATATTTTGAGATACCGCAACTATGGGATCTAGGCATCAAGATAAATCCAAGTTTAGCATGTGCAAACTTATTTGGTTCTATGTGGACATATTGGTTGATCTGCTTATGGTAAGAATTATTTGGGCACTTGATCTATCGATATGGCTTGATGTTTTTTGCATATTTGGATTATGTACAGCAAAGTTTAATTTCATTTAAGTCCATATTGCTTACTATGGATGATTACGATCTATGTTCGAACTTTGCTCATGAGATAGACTCATGGTATCAAGACTCAGGAGTGGACTTTATTGAGGTTTGTCCCATTAAAGTTTGGTTTATGCCTTTTGGAATGACTTGGACGTCGTAATATTTCGAGATTAGCCACAACATCTTGAAATATTATGGTGTGTATTGTAGCCTTTGCCCACAGGGAGGTTTGAATTTATTTGTTTAAGTTAAAGATTAGCATAAAAGTTGAAGTTAGTTCATGAAAATAAAACCCATGCGAGGAGGTTGTTATTTTTGTGATTTATGTTGAGTAAGATAATCATTTGGAAGTCGAGAATAAACTTTTCCTATGCTCACATGTATGGAGAATTTGTTCTCATTATTTTGATCATTTATCTTATTTATAAAGTGTTCTGTAAATTCATGCGTGATGCACCTCTACCCACAGGAAGGTTAGAATTTACGACAACTAAGTTGAGAGTCATTACTTCTTGGTCGTTGTAGCCATTCATACTACTTCTAAAGTTGCTTCTAGTATTCCGCTATAAAGTTGCGGAAATTATATTGACTATCTAGCAATTCACTTTTCTCCGATGCAGGGATCATGATTTTGCGTTATGTGAATGAAGCGTCTATAATCACATAATCAAGTGTGCAAAATAAAAGTTGAACATTAATAGTGGGAGAGGTTTAACCCTTTAAGATTAATGTTCAAAGTAATATTCATTTGGAGTTCTTTCTCAATACTAGTGGTTTAAGGACCCTTTGAAGATCTAGTATAGTTTTGGTATGGATAGCATCGAAAAAGAGTTCTGCCCCAAAAAAAAAAAAAAAAGTAGCAGTAGTCATTTTTCTTGTAAATAGGGAAAAAGTATACTCCATATGGTTAGTGGGAGTATTCATATACATTTTCTGGGCTATATGGATATTGGTTAAGGGTTTACTGGATCGATATCCAAGTGAGCATGATATGAAATACTAGATGGCTACAAATAAAGGTTATGCGGTACTTATAAAAAATCAAGAATTTTTAAGTTGATTTATATGCATCCTGATCATGTTTTAAGTTACTATTTTCTATGAGTGTAGAAATTAGTGGGAGCTATGCATGAAACTAGATAGCATGTACTAAGGGTCTCAAGTTGTCGATGTTATTGTGAGATCATTACAAAGTTACTACGGCTACAATTTTCTTCTCTAAGATAAAGTAAAAAGCCAAATAGAGTATATCGACATAAAGTAGCTCATTAAGGAAGAGGGCGTTTGAAAAACACTTTTTGTGACCATTGAGTATAAAGTATTGAGCTAATGCTTGCCGGCAAAATAGTGTATGTCATGTTGTGAAATATGACATGTTAGCTCATTTTATAATGTTTTCTCTCATTTCTTGCTCATTTCTGATTTTGTCACACTATAAGTGTTCTTGGAGAATAAAGATGTACATGTGCACATAAGGTAAAAAGTACGTATAAAGGTTATCCGTTGGGATAAATAAGAGGACCCTAAATGACTGCTAATTAGTCATTTATAAAGCATATCTTATTCGGTTTTATCTGGTACTCGTTGGAAAGTGTCACACGTTGTAATACGTGGAAGGGAATGCCTATTAGTTACGGCACTACCGCTACGATTCATGTTTGATATTTTCTAATGGAGTAAAAGGTTTTCAAAATTTTAAGTTATAGGCGTTTTTCAGTTGTATGGCCATATAAAGTATTTATCGCCTAATGCAATATACAAGTGTCTCGTGAGCCAGTGGGAGAATGTAAGAAATATTTTAAAGGGCCCACTTGGTCATATTGTGATTAACGAAAGTGCTCACTTACATTATAGATATAGTCGTGGTTTAAAGAAGCTTGTGGCTTTCCCACTTTCATTATTGTACTAGTTTATTAGTTTCTTTGATGGAAGGAAATTTGAAAGTCTTAAGGAGATATAGGGTCCCTAACTAAGCATCTATATAAGCCTATGATCTCCATCAAATCTGGGCTCTCGATCAAGTCATGCATAGGTTGGAAGACACCTAAATCTAGTGCGTGTATGTTCGGTGTTTAAACTTGAACAACAATGACTAGAGATTTGTGGGCACACGCCCCGGAAAAATTTTATGATGAAAAATTTGGGTGCAGTCCTCTTTTGAAAGGCGCGGCGAAACGCTTTGATTCAGAGTCGCCACTCGGGTTTTAGCGGTGAGAACACCCAAGGAACCGAACTCGAGAACGCTTGCTACGTTGTTTGATTTTGAAAAGGCGTAAACTGGTCCGTCGTCACCTTCGATATCTGAGGTTCGGGAGCTAGGTTACGAGAGGGGAAGGGTTTTATGGCACCCCTAGCCTCTCGCCCAATCCAGAGATTAGTCTCTACTCAGGCATTTTGTAGAATGTTTGGATTTTTCTCTCATTAATCATTTTTTAGCCAATTAGGGCGGGGGACAGTTAATGGGGATTAAAACTGTAACAAGTCGCAGTTATGTGACAAAATGCTTTATGGAGACGGTTTGCTTGAAACAGTAAATGAATATAGATTGAAAACAAGCACCGTGAACAATTTGAATGAGTTGGAGTACGCTGTTTCTCAGAGATGTGAGCAGGTGACACACTAGTATACACTGCCCAGGCCATTGCATACCAATACAACCTGCGTACGCCCCCTCAAAACTGGCGTACACCACCCTTATGCACTCACAGTCTTTGTTTGCAACCCTTTGGGCTCTGCAATGGACCAGTGCACACCCAGGACAAACCACGCAGCTGACAGAGCAGAATATATACGATTACAGACAGAGAAAATGGCTTCAAGCCATGAAAAGGAGCAAAAACAATGTGGGAACATGAAAAGAGGCCAATGCTAAGCTAAGATGCAAGGGCCAGCCACTGGAGCTTGTCGTGACAACCGTACGCCACTCATAAGAGGCTGTACGCCAGTTTCACTTTTAATCCAGTGCTTGGCTTTGCATCATTTGGGCTCTGGAACATGACCAGAAGGATCCCAGAGGCTTTCTAAATCAAATAAAGAAAAAGTATTGAACGCTACATCTAAACAGTTCTAAAATACAGAAAGCAGAAGATTGGTTTTAGCATGCAAAAAAGTGATGAAAATAAAATATAAGCAAGAAATGATGATCAATGATCCCCGCGCCAGTGGTGCACGTACTGTCATGACTGGCGTACGGCTTTAAGGTACTAGCGTGCGCCATTTCTCATTTCATACGATCTTTGTATTCTACCAGTTTAAGGCTAAGACTAGTATTGACTACTAGCCTGGGTCCTTCTGGTTCCACTTAGGGATCAAAACAGAAAGTCACACAAAGGTGGTATACCTTTAGCCTAAGGTTTGAAGGTGGTTTTGAGCTTTGGGGTTGAAGATGGAGGTTGGATGGTGACTGAATGATAGTGTGGGTGTGTGGAAGTTCTCCACCTCTTTTTCTTTCAATGGAGGAGAAGAGAGAACAAAAGAAGGGAAGAAAAGAGTTGGGCTCTTAATGTTGGTAACCCCTTGCAAATGAATACAAGGGGGGTATTTATAGAGGAGAGATGGACTGAGGAGGAGCTTTAACCAGTTGGGTTAGGGCTGGTTTGGTTAAGGGGTGAGCCTCCCATGCATTAAATGCATGAGACTTGGCTTGATGGGGGATATAGGAGAGAGAGGGGGGGACGGGCCAGCCGAGAGTAATCATCAGGGGAACTGTGGATTACGTCAGGGTGGCCACAAAAGTCTCGAGCACGTGGTTGAATAGTGATGCTTTGACTGGATTTGACTGGCATACGCGAGGATATGACTTGCGTGCACCAGTAAAAACTGAGTCAACGGTCGATGACTGACACATGGCAATTCACTGGCGTATGTCAACACATCCCTGGTGTAAGCAAGTTGGTTTTGCTGAGGCCATTTGGTTCTGGCTTGAAGGGTTTGAAATGGGTATTGAAAGGGTTTGAATGAGGTTCGAAACACTCAAAAGCTCAAACACACCATCGACCTTCGACTGTTCTTGCTCGCAATCATCATTGGGGCAGTAAAGGATCGTAAAATAGTGTTACCCGGATGGTCCAGAACAGGGTGTCTACAAGATTAGTTCGATCCTATTTCCGCTGCGTATACCGGTATATTATTATTTATCTTACACTTAGTCCCACATGAGTTGGGAGCTAAATCTTCATTTCATATATCAACACCCACCAAAAGCTATATGTCACCGCTTTGGTTTACCTTTCAAGTCGATGGTACAAGAGCCCCGCCCTTGTCCAAGTGGTGGGTGAAATGTGCTTTGCTACCAAAGACATGAAGGGAGGTTGTTAATTGAGCATATGCACCAGGACGTTGCATCCTTAAAA
Source organism: Rhododendron mucronatum var. ripense (assembly GCA_019656295.1). NCBI lineage: Eukaryota > Viridiplantae > Streptophyta > Magnoliopsida > Ericales > Ericaceae > Rhododendron > Rhododendron mucronatum. The sequence continues at coordinate 2,080,166 of BPLT01000050.1, read as the reverse complement.
AGGGAAGATTGTAATACCCCATATTTGGGGGAGTTGTAGAGATTAGAGAATGCTTATCGCTCATTAGTTGTGAGCTAAACTCTGATTTGGTATATTAACATGCACCTGCCAAGGCCATGTCACCTTCTTAGGTATATCTTCAAAGTTTTATAAACTGGCCGTGATGAACTCTTTCGGGTGGTTTGTAGGAGTTTTTTGAGGTGCCGGTTCGGATACTGACCGGTATAGTGGTGGGACCAACAATCGTAGGGTGAGCTGGCCGGTTCCTACTTCGTAGCTGTTTTTATCGATTTTTTGCACTATCGTGGCTCGGTTCGCTAATATCAGATTGGTTTGGCAGATTGAACCAATGTTGATAAAAAATGCAACGTCGACCTTGGCCAATTGAAGCGATGAATCGTCGGTGACTTTACACAATGTCGATGTGCACTGAGCACCGAAAGCAATGGCGTGGTGAGCTGGTGGTGTTTGAGGAGAGAGAGGGGAAGGAGGGATGAAAACAACTAAAGTTTGTGGGTTTGGGTACCAAACCAAACCAAATCAAATCGAGTCTTAAGTCCCAATTAATTGGGGTCGGCTATATTACACCCCTTCCCAAAAAACTCCACGAATAATTATTTTCTAAATGGGATGGACCCACGCTTGGCCCTATTCAAACAGTAAATAAAATACACCAGCCACGTGGCCAACACATGAAAGCTTAACTTGCATATATACCGAAAACTGTCATACAATGTCATGTCCATGATTTTTAACAAAATAATTATAACATTTCTGCTGATCAAAAAAAATATTATTATAACATTTCAAAATGAAAATCCATTGCGAATATACGTCGTAATACCCTAAAAGCTTCCCACAAAACATCAAATGTACGATTCAAGTTTAAAGGTTACAATAATGGCACTCCGGCTCCGAATTCATAGAGATTAGTTTAAGAGAGTAAGTATAGAGGTTACATAAATTCCAAGTCAAAAGATTACTTAAAAATTGAAATTAACTAATGCACTCCAAAGTCCCAGAGGGGGGTGAATGGGACTAGCAATTTGAATTTATGGCAACTAACAACTCAAACAACTACCCATTCTCCATGCCACACTATTCAATTCCTTAATATAAGTAAAGAGTGATAAAACTAAAGAACGCTAACACCTAGATATACGTGGAACCTACTTAGGGTCAAACGCACCCTAAACATAAAACCACGGCCTAATCTACTCAAATTTTCATAAATCTAAAGGTTATGCAAAAAGACTACAAGTTAGGAATTACTGACTTTTACCCCAAATCATACCTAACTCCCCTTCTTGCTTAACACCCCATGCCCCTTCTTGATTCCATGGATTCCTCAAGCAACACCATTTCGATCTCCGCTCTAGAATGGCTCCAGTATTAGGGCTGCTCGCGGTCCGGTTCGGTTCGGATTTCTAGGAATCCGAGGACCGAACCGCTAGTCACGGTTTTTACAAAATGAAATCCGTGTCCGGACCAAAAGTCCTACGGTCCGGTTCCAATCCGATCCTTGACTTGCGGATCGGTTACGGTTTTGTCTACGGATTTTAGCAAAAATAAAGTTCAAGCATATATCCCACAATAAAATGGAAGAATGTTACATTCAAAATTAAGTTTAACACCACCAGAAAGTACTTGTTACATAAACTACCAGAAACTTACTTCAGAAATCAAATTCAAAAGAATTTAAAACATTAGTAGGATTGTATCATTATAGTACATTACATAACATAAAATAACCGAAAAAGAAATGAACTACTTAAACTCAACTAAGATTACCCGTAATTTTCACGAAAAAACTACGATTTACTCCATATGTTTTATGTACATTTACACTATATCTAATTATTAAGATAAAATACTAAAATTGGCGGAAAAAAGTGTTAACATTACTAACAATTTATTATATAAATACACACATATATATTATTTATATAAAATAAATATCTCACGGTCCGGTTCGGTTAATCCACGGTTTTGTAATGAAAATCCGTGGACCGAACCGTGAGTCACGGTTTTCTAATTTTTCAATCCATGTCCGGACCATTAATCCACGGACAAAATCCAAAAGGTACGGATCGGTTCGGTCCGGTCCGGTTTCACGGTTCACCGGATTTTTTGAGCAGCCCTATCCAGTATCATCCGGCCATGTAGATTCATGGGCAACAATGTATGCATTTTAAAAGAGATGACGTTTTTGAGAAAAAAACAAATCAATCTAGAGAGAATATCAGAGTATTTCTCTAGGATGACAAAGGATGATCAAATATTAGATTTAGATCATCACAAATGCATAAGCATACAAGGGATATGAGTGAAAGTGTTTTTCTCTCTCTAATGCGGTTGATGCAAGAGTGGGTTACCCTAATAGAGAGAAAAATTCGGCATATATATAAGTTGGAACAAGAAACTAGAGCTAGCCAATAAGAGAGACACACGCCGGGCGCTATAGGGGCGCTCTTAGCATGCGAGCTGGCACTAGCGCGCTGCTAAGGAGGCATGCGAGCTGGCACTAGCACGCTGCTAAGGAGCTCCGTGAGCGCCATTCAAACTCTGGCATTTAAATTTAAATCAAAAATCAAGAACACTTAGCGCCATCGGAGATCGAGCCCTAGAACTCTTGGGGCGCATACAAGAGCTAGCACGCTACTAGGGTGCTCCGCTAGCACGACGTTCTGCTCATCTAATGCTTAAAAAAAATTCCTCTTTCAGACCAAGGTCAATCAAACACTTTTAATGCCTTAGAAAAAATTCCCTCCATTTCCCATAAAAGAAACCAAGAGAGCTAATGCCATGGAATTAAAAATCTGTTTACTCTATAACAGTTGAGGCACGAAACTAGAAAAGGTGCATGGAAAAACATAATGCTAAATGCATATGAATGCATATACCTCTTTCGAACATAATCTGAGCATCCTTCAAGGCAAGAGCTTCTCAATATTTCTTCATTCACCTGGCGGAGTATCTAGACAAGATAAAATAAAAGAACCACGTCCCAAACCCAAATGAAAAAGAATAACAGACTCCAATGGTTTTGACATAATCCGAAAAATGCCAATTAAACTAACAAAAATTACAATTACATCTCCCAAAAGAGTTTTACAAAGATGTCAAAGTAATTCTTCTGTGTTAGCTTTCAAAATGATGAAATCGAAGGTACGGCAAGCACTCCATGCCAATGCCCTTAAGGTGTACTTGAAAATAATGATAGATTGAGCTACATTAGCGCAGTAGAGAAATCTATGCTCAAACTATATGTAAACAAGATGGCAATTCACCGGAAAGAACATAGATAACAACAAGCTTCCCACATGAACAAGAGCAAGAATATAACTTCAAGACCAACACCGATCATATACAAATAGCTTAACAATCTCTAAAGTTATTATGTTTTCATTATGCCAAGTGTATCGATTTCATTTCCGGGTGTTAAGGACCCCGTGCGTCCCGTATTCATTCTGGCATCACATCTTGCAGTGGATTTGTGGCTTTCTTGCACTTCCGGGCATTAGGAATCCCGTACGTCCCATTTCTGGCATCGCACCTTATGGTGGAACCATAGCTTTCTTTGTATCGTTCTATCGTTCTTAATCGTGCTATCCATTTCTCCTTTCTTAGTCACATCATGCTCCACATATAACTAGTTCATATCCTTCAACATAATATGCCACAATATCCACATAATCATTTTAAAGCAAAGACAAGGCAAGGAAACCACACACACTGGATTCGACAAGATTCTTTCTTACAACGAGAGCCAAAGGAGATAGAGCGATCAATGAATCATTTGAGGCACGAACAATCGAGTTTAGAAATGGTTTGAAGGTGTTTAAAGGGTGTTAAAAGTGAATGGGAGTCAAAGCAATCGACGTGGGATCAAAGCTCACAAACCTGTCCCTAAGGGCATTGGTACCGATACCTCCACAACTGTGGTATCGGTACCCATCAGGTTGTTCACCAGATAACGAATTGGTACAGGTACCTTCACAACTGAGGGATCGGTACCCAGCAACTTCGAGCATAAATCTTTAGATTTTCAAAGGGCAAACACAACCACCACAACCAACGATTCAAGACATGATCAAGACATACAATCAACTCATAAACATATAGAAAAAGCAATAAATCCCTACCTCAAGTGATTCGAACGAAACTCAAGCAAGCCCTAGAACTCCAAAGTTAAAACCGAGTGAAATAAACCTCCTCCGAGCTTGAATGAACAAAACCCGAGGCCTAGAGCACTTGAGAAGATTGAATTGGTGGTGGATCTTGGTGGGTTTTGAGCTTGAGAGAGAGTTTGTGCATGAGAGAGAGAGAGAGAGAGATGTTGGAGAAGGACGGGAGAGATAGAGACGGAGAGGAGTGGAATTTTACTCCCCCTACATACACACTCACACATATATATTCTCACACAACCACAAATTGCACATGCATCCTCCTACAAACAACCTTCCTACATTGACCCTCAAGTCATAATCACACAACATCTCATATTTTCCTCAATTCTTTTCATTTATAAATCCTTTAAGTAATTTCTGAAAGTATGGGACACTACATACAAGATGTGCCCACAAGTATTTACAACATAAACAAGCTCATATTTTCCTCCTTTCGCGTAGATAGTAAAAACAACCTAGGAAAGTCTTCCTTCAGCATATTATCACCCAACCAGACAATTTGACATGATGTCTTGCAGTTCTATAAAAATTGTCGTTATCACTCTCACACCCGCACCCCCTCGCGAATGCAACTTATGTAACACAGATCATGCCTTACCATCTTGGAAATGATTTACCGGCTTTACAGCTTAGAAACCAGCCACATACTAGAAATTGGATCTAGGCGATGATTTGCAGTCCATCAGCTGCGCTACCACTATTTCAGTGTTACGACTAGTTTTTTCAACATGTTTTTAATAGACACTTAATGTATTGTCTATTATCCTATCTTTTGTGGTCTCGCTAACCAACCAGTCTAGGTTTCCAATTTTTAACATGTCATATGACTCATATTAAACAGAAAATTAAGCGATCCTTCCAATTGACAATAAGAATAAAGGTCTCAATCAGAAATGTAAAACTAACAATATGGAATGAAGGTCTACGAGAATATCGGTTGAAATTTAACCCGAATAGAACTTTATCTAGAGTCTGGACTGCGGCACAATTCTTATCACCAGAAGGCTATCTATCTTATCTCACTTGGAACTTTGGCAGGAAGTGTTTTTAGATGACAGAAATATGTGAAGGTGTCTCTCAATTTCCCAACAGTGTTCTCCCGTCTTGTTAATTTCTATAGACTGACAGAGTTAATTAACCGCGTAAGAAAACTAAAATTTTACTTTGTTTCGTATTATCCTTTGCAAGTTTTTTTGCCAATATTATATACATCAGCTGGGGTTAGAGGGGCATTAGTATGTTAGTCCACAAGCGTTCAGAGACTGTCCTTAGCCCTGAACCCCAAACTCGCCCCCCTTGGGCTCGAACCTGTGCCTCCACTAGGGAGGCAAATGCCGCACACCAACTCCACTGGAGAGGGATTGGCTTGCAGGATTGAGCTTGTGGATAATTGTACTTGTCATTTTGCTTGCAATAGCTGCATATTACGTGAAGACAAAAGGTTTCTATAGTTTAGCATTCCACTCTTGTATAAATACAATACCCTGTGTACATGTTATTAATCGAATTTATTAAAATATTTCTTTTTGCATATTTAACAAGAGGCATATGTGTTATGCCTCTTGAGTGCAAAATTTGTAAATTTAGTATAATGAACAAGTTTGATATTTTCCAAACGGAGCTGGAATAGTATCTTGACTTATACTCCCTCCGTCCCATAATATTTGTCCGGACCGCAAAACGGAGACGTAAAAATAATACTATTTTTGTAAGAAAAGTTGGGAAAAAATTCACCAACTTACTAGATCTCGACGAGTTCTTTTAACTTGTGAAAAAAATTTGAATTTTTTCTTGAAAGAAATGTATTATTTTGTAGTCTCCGTTTCGCGGACCGGACAAATATTATGGGACGGAGGGAGTAACTAAGCAATTAATTGGAGGTTTGTTTGAGCAAATTAAGCAGTTTTGAGTGTGATGTAGGACAAGATTGGAGAGTTATGAGACCTCATACGTTTTGACTAGCTGAAAAATAAAGGTCGTGTCTTCTTCCGAATGGGATCTTGTTCAAAAGTCAACCTCATACCTTAATTTCTTCCCTTTCTCCAACTTTATTTGTGTCCCTCCAGCATTTCTATTCGAATCATATACCTGTGTCTTCCATTTTCTTAGTAATTGTAAAGCCATAAGAAGGGGCAGAGAGAGAGAGAGAGAGAGAGAGAGAGAGAGTACATTCGTCCGTATAAAATCCCATCACCAAAGTATAATACAAGGTTCTTGTACTAGAATAACATGGTGTGGCGGATTCACAGCCTTCTACATAAATCCCATCACCAAAGTAGACTCCACATTCCACTTTTGTACTATCTTTTTTCTGCTGAATAAAAGCGTGAAGTAGGGAGCAACACTGCTGTAGCAAACTCCTATAGGAGTGATAATAGGAATACAGACCCTTGGCGGAGGAGTGATCATATTTTTGTCCATATTGCTTCTCAAAATCATCCATATGTTTCTACCGTCACCAAGGACTAGTGGATGAAAGCCGGGCTTGCATTTTATTAAAAAAGGTATGATCCTCCTATAATATTTGGGACTTGCTCCGTTCGGCTAAATAAGCCAAGTGGCTTATTTTTTTGTATTTATTCAAATTTTTTTTTATATCACTTGGCTTATCGTCAATTTTTTGGGAATTATTACATCCTCACGACAAGAGGAATCTAAAAAGCAAAAAATTTTGACTGAAATTCAATTTTTTTGAATAAAAACAAAAATTAAAAAATAAGCCTACTTGGCTTATTTAGCCGAACGGGTATTATTTTTATTCAGTTATTCACTTCATGATAATTGCCTTGAGCACTTCATCAATCACTTCGTGGGCATTCACAACCAGATCTTAAGAAGGTAAACAAAACACGAATTGAAATGTCACATAGGGTAATGTTTTCCGCACTCCATTTAAATGCATTCTATTTTTTGTCTTTTTGTGATAAAATTACATTGAAAATTTCATTAAAACACATGAAATGAAGTGCATTCATCAAAAAGAGAGTGAAAAATATAATACGAAAGAAGAAGTTAGCAAAACATATTGTTGGGATCCACCCATAGTGATAGGGTTTTGTGAGAGATAACCATAGAGTTAGGTGTCTTGTGTATTTTACCCGGAGCCCTTATATATATAACTTGTAAACCCTATTAGGGTTATCTCAACTAAAATGTCTTTGCGCTCTCTCTAAAATGTAAGCCACATTAGTGTGTGATATAATGTGAGGGAGAGAGTGAGATGAGTGTGGGGAGCCGGTCTGTGGCTTCCCAGAGAGGAACCAGTGTGTGGTTTCGGAAAGTTTTTTAATCTTTGTGTATATTGTGTGTGAATATATATCAAATGGAGTTTTTCTTTGAAATCACTGTGTGGATTTGTGTGCGTGGTGTCCCTCCAATCCTAACACAAAACAATTGAAAATTCCAGAAGTGAGATGTGGTGCGACAACACTAAGCCTATAATTGAACTCATTCCAGAAAGTGTGTACGGCTGATGTAATGGGCGCAAATACAAGTAAAAACAATCACAATCTGTTGGAATGAGAGGGGTTGTAGTGCACCCGCCACACTACACTATGTAGTGTAGTCGATCCGACCGTCCATCTTGGTATGGACGGTTCAAATTTAATCCAAGCTCTTACAGCACCCTGGGTTAGGCATGATTGATTTGGTGCGAAATACTAACAAGAAATAGTGCTTTGAAGACACTTATCAAAAAATCAGAGACGATGTAAAATCTCCTTTTGTCACAATTATGCAGAGTAATCACTGTTTACTCATTATTTGCCGAGAAATTGCAAAAAGTACGCATGAATGAATTCATAACCGAGGAAAATGCCAAGGAACATGACTAATTATGTATTGTTTGATTCTCCCAGTATCTCTGCTCCCACAATTCTACTAGGCTAACTGAATTGGCTTTGCTTCTGAGAAGCGCGCGAAATTCATGAGGATCATAAGGAGGAGGCATGTTACATGATCTCACATCTGTTGGACCCTTCACCATCGATTCCATCAAATACTTCTTGTATAATTCTGTCGCTTTACAAGCCAATGTCTCCGAACAGATTTCCCATGCTTTTTCAGGTATAGTGGGCTTGTATCTCATGAGTTTGGAATATTCACTCAAGATATGAAACATATAGTCATACACATAATCCATCTTCAAATCCTCGTGAACGAAGTCACTTGCTGACTTCACAATATCTTTTGCCTATAAGGATGGAACAAGGATTTCATTTTCAAGAGGGAGGGAGCTAGTAAAGAAAAAAAGTAACTTTATTTTTTACTGAAGATCAACCTACACACATAATGAAATTAACAAGAAATAAAATTAACTAAAACATGAAAACTTAAACCCCTGGTTTTGTTGGGAAAAATACTTCAATTTGACCAATTAGTAGGTTTTCCTCATTATTATTATTATTATTATTATTATTATTATCCAGAGAAGAACGTTCTACCGGGTAATAAGAAGAAAGAAAGCGTTGCTGTGTAACGGATGAGAAGAAGAAAACAATTTGGGGTTCTAACGGAGAATTTTATTCCCTAAACCGGCGTCATGTTTGTTTAAACAAAGGAAGGATTGTTGTGGACCATTGGATATCCTCGTTAGTGTGTTGTTAGCCTCTCAGCAAAATCCTCACAAGATCTTCACAGATAAATCCTCATAGAGGATCCGGATCCAAATGACGAAACATCTAGTATACTAGCAGATGCAGGATCGGCCCAAGGTATTTGGATGCCCTAGGTCAAGTGGTGAAATAGTGGCCTACATAAATTTTCTAATTTAAAAACAATAAACAAAAATACTTTTTATATATCTAATTTTCATTCATACTATTCAACATGATAAATATTTTGTGCTTAATAGCTTGTGCGGTTGCAATAATTTTCAGTGGACTCAGGTTCGAATCATAGTAGTCCCAATTTGTGTGATGGGAGAAATTATTTTGGCAAAAAGATACTACAAAAAAATACCCTATCAAGATTTGAACCTAGGCATCTTAAAGAGCAAATACTTTACCATTAAACTACCAAAGGTGTTTGTATTATAGTTGCACACAGAAAATATATATACTTATCTACAAAAGGGTGCCCCATCTTTTTGCCCAAAATGTGGAGGCCCAAGGCAGTGGCCTCTTGGGCCTCCCCATTGGGCCGGCCCTGAGCAGATGCCCGTGGCTAATACAGTCCCAACTTAAATAAGTTGTCTGCTCTGCCCCGCCCAATATAACACTCACTCTCTGTATCACTCTAAAAGGCTCATGTCAAGTTAGATAGAAGAAATAAAAAAAAAAAAAGAGAATAATTTACAGGTTAATTATCAACCCCCTTGAAATAATATCAACTTAAAATGAAAAAATAAAAAGGTAATAAATTGAAAAGGAAAGTCTATATATTACCCCAATACCAGGTCAAAGTATAGCTTAAGAAAATATTCTCTTAATCAGACGGCTATGATCTTAGTTTAAAGGCGATCAATTGTTGTAGATGTGCTTATGTTTGTATGTGCAAATAAAAGTCGCTCTATTTTATAATATAAATATTTGCATATTAAAAAAAAAACATATAGTACATAATATGCATTTAATTAGAGAAAACGAAAAAGTAAGAGAAATACCTCTTGCTCGTGAGTGTTGCCCCATTCAACGGCAAACTTAATAGATTTGCACTTGTCATCGTTATTTATGGGCCAATAGTGGTGCATCGGCATCAAGCCTCTTGTGAAGAAATCATAATAACGTGGCTTTATCAATAAGGTAACAGAGTTACAAGCAAGGATGTATTTTTCACTCACTGACCATCCGCGTCCTTCAACGTATATCTTATACCTGTTAAAATAGCACCAGATCACACAGGGGAAAAAATTACTATATTACAACACAGAAGTACACAAGTGAAATGACTAACTGTAAACGGACGTAACCACACATTTCAATAAAAATAAAAGGAAAGAAAAGGAAAGAAAAGAAACATGAAAGCGTTCATGTCAATCTGAACCGTTTCACTTTCTTGAACACTTTTATGTTTTCTTCTCAGGTATACTTCTCCCTCCGTCCCTTTTTTAGAGTCCAGTATTTCATTTTGGGTTGTCTCTTAATAAGTGTCCATTTTATAAATTTAGTACGTAAAAGTTGATGAATTTTCCATTTTTCCTGTAAAAGTATATTTCATTTAAAAAATTTAATGAGTTAAAATGTAATGATGATGTTTCCATGAGGATAAAAAGAGAAAGTGGTGATAAAAGTTGATGTGCAAGGTGTAATAATAATTTTTTTTAATAAGTTAGAATTACGAAGTTAAATACTTAAAAAAGAGCAGATGGAGTAACATTTTGGTTCTAAGAACACTCGCACAATGCTAGGTACCCCGAAAAGGTATCGCAAAAATGCTCCGAGATGAGAAATCAATGATCCAAATTGAAGTTAATCTGGACCATAAATTTCTCAAGCCTTACCCTCCGTACATTGTTTTACACCAAAAAGTGGTCAACATCTGGGTTGATGGAGCTTGGAAAAAGGGTAGTGATCGTGGAGGTTTGGGTATCTGTGTTTTCTCTTCGGATGGGTCTCTCAGACGTCAATGCGCTGTTTTAGCTGTCATTTGGACTCTCCATCATAATTTCAATGTTGCATTCCTCTGCACTAGGTCTCTCAATGTCCGAAAAATCTAATCCAAATTCGATAACGTCGACCCGATAATCTGATAATCTAAATACGGATCGGATCGAATTAAATCCGTTATGGATTTGCAAAGTTGATCGCAAGGATGTCCATCCGGCCCACTATTTGGCTAAGCAAGCGATGACGACATCAATTCTACTTCTACAACGTCACGACAAGGGGAACCCCTTTCTGGACGGGCTCTAACGCGGATGTTCACGCTTTATTTTCATAGCTCGGTTTGTCTGTTTATATTTGTGTTGTTTGTAGTTTCGTGTATCCCGGCCCCCCTTGTAAACTGTTTGCAGTTCTCTGTTTTTTATGATTTATGCATTTCTTGCTTTCCTAAAAAACAAAAAAAAAAAACTGAGATTCTGTGAACCAAAGATAAAAGAACAGCAGTGCTACAGTCACCGACCGGGAGGGTCGGTGACCGGCCACCGACCCCGTGTGGGGTCCACTCCGGGCCCCGCACGAATGATCTGAGCCGCTCAATAATTTAAAAAAAAAAATCCGAGTGGGCCACGTGGAAAATAAGCTCAATCGGATGTGTATATGTGCTCATTCCAAACTTTCATTTTTGAATGGCTCGGATCATCTGATTTTGGCACGGCTCGGATCGAGCATGTACACACATCGGATTGAGCTTATTTCTCACGTAGCCCACTCGGTTTTTTTTTTTAAAATTATTGAGCGGCTCGGATCATTCGTGCGGGGCCCGGAGTGAACCCCACACGGGGTCGGTGGCCGGTCACCGACCCTCCCGGTCGGTGACTGTAGACTTTCTGATAAAAGAATCCTCCCTTGTGAGCAAAACAGCAAATGACGGAGAACCACATGATGATGAAGCTAGGGTTTCTATTACTTCCTCTGTCCATTTTAAATGTCCTGCTTCTTAACTTCAACTTATTAAGAAAATATTGGCTATGTTCGGTTAGCTTATTTAGTTTTTTTTAACTTTATTTTCCAATCATTACCCTATATCTTTCTTCAATCATTATCCTATTTCTACAATTATTAATTTCATTTCTCTCTATCTCTCTCCACTCATTACCTATCTCTCCAATCATTACCCTATTTCTCTCTCCACTCACTACCAAAACTAAAATACCCAAATGTGCTAAACGAACATGGCCATTTTCATTATATCTTTCATATTAACTTTTACCTTCACTTTTCCTATTTACTCTCTATACAGACATCATTATTACACTTTTACTCACTAATTCTTCCAAATGGAATTATTTTTAGGGGCAAAATAGAAAATGTACCAACTTTTACCCATTAACTTCACAAAATGGACACTTGTTAATGAACAGTCCAAAATAGAATACTGAACTTTTAAAAAAAGACGGAGGAAGTATCTAGTTTTCAAGATTGTTTAGACTTGGGGTTGGTATTTCCCTTTTTTTTTTCCCCTCAAAATTAACACGGTGCAATCTTACAAAGAGGGATCCCAAAATCTTAAGTAAATCTTTTACCTGTGCATACACTGGCTGGCCAGGTCTGTGTCTTTGAACCCTTCCTGTATTTCTTTATTCCAATCCTATAAAAGTTCCAAGTTAGATAGTTGATTCCATTAGTTTATAGTTCAATTTGGAATAAGCAAATGGAACCATAACAACAATGTAGAAAGCTTCTTTCTTTCCTTTTTTCTTTTTTTTTTCAATATTGTATACATTAGAGGACGTGTGAGCCAAAAGTATATGTTTTATCAGATGATACAAAAATCTGAAGTGGCAAAGGCGCTGAGAAAGATGAAACTAGGCAAGGCCTTAGGACCAGATGGTTTTCCTATTGAGGTATCGAAGAACCTTGGTGACAGTGGAGTGTCGGGGTTGACAATGCTGTTCAACAAAATTATTTTGACTAGAAAGATGTCTGATGAGTGGAGAAATAGTATCTTAGTACCAATATACAAGAATACATAGAATATTCAAAGTTGCATATCTATAGAGGCATTAAATTAATGACACATACAATGAAGTTGTGAGCATCGCCTACTATCTTTCAATATATAATGGTTTTCATGATTTTGTGAACTTTGTATAATATAACTAATTGAGATTTATGAGAGAAAATCTATATGCATATTTTTTTTAGATCATATTTTAAGGTAAGTAATAAAAAATGGCACATATTTTAAAAATGGACCAGTTTTATAGTTTCTATAACATATTAAGTATTGCTTTGATACAAAATCAAAGAATGATGGTCACTTTCTCCGTTCTTGTAAACTTATATATTTGAAACTTATTTCGGTATTTTTTACTTTTCGTAATTTGTTGTTTAGCTTTTCGTCATAATTTTTGAGGGTTAATCGTTCGTCTTGACGTGCAGAATCGGAAAAATATAAAAATATGGATTGATGTTGAAAAAATTCAATAAGATGGCATTTTAGACAAATAAGACGACTATTGGAGTACTTTTTTCGTATTTAGAAAACCTTTTTTTTTGTTTTCGGTCATAATTTTGTACTTTTTAGACTCCTTTCGTCGAAACTGATGATTAATTTCAAAAATTTCACTTTGATTTTAACAAAAATTCAGAAACGACGAAAAAAAAAACACAAAAAATAAAGAAAATAATTAAGTTTACAAGAATTTGGCCTTAAGTGAGCTACTTTGCGATGACATTCATCAATCAATTAAAAGTTTAAAACATCACCCTACCTCAGAAGTATTGAAGAAACGCTTGGTTTTTCTTTCCTTTTCTTTTTTTTTTTTGATCCGCACCCTTGGTTTTTCATGACGGGAAACTCTCCAAGGCAACGCTACTTTGAACTCACACATTCAGGGATCAATAGAACTTGAACAATTGTGGCAATCAGCATTGTATATAAAAGGCCATTCTAATAAAACAAGAGTATTCCATCATTAAAGGTTGCAAGTCATTGTCACAAAATAAAAGGGAAAAGGCCATGGCAACAGGGCGCGGAGGGGTCATCGTTCTCGGGGGTCTGATGGTGATGGTTTCGCGGTCCAAGTGGGAGCTTCTGATGGTGGTGGTGTGCTCGCTGTGTTTGGTGGTTGGCAGTGTGGTTGGCAGCGGCAGCGGCTAACTTCTTGTGTTAGGGCTAGGGCAAGTTGAGGTGTTTCGGGGTTGGGACTGGTTCTATGGGACTGGGCTTGTCATGTTTTGAGTGTTTGGATTGCATTTTTTAATGTGGAAATGACGACCCAGGATACTTTGGGGGCCCAAATTACTAAGAAGGATGGGCCCATTTCCAAATGGGAGACTTAGCCAAAGATCTCTCATATTTTCATTTTTTGAGTTCAAGAACAAGCCCTAAGGTACACTATAAAAGTACCTAAAACCCTAGGGTACCTTATGAAAGTGTCTAAAACTCTAGAGTACTATATGAAAGTGTCTAAACCACTAAAATCTTATAATAGGAAATTGCACTCTAAAACCTTATAAAATTGTCTAAATCATAGGATACCTTACGCTACGGTTCCCTTTCCAAAATAAGAAAACCACACTAATCCTTACAAGTCATTAACAAAAAACCACGTCCTTACCGGTCAATAAGGGGGAATTCTAATCCTGACCATCATTTTCCCTTTTTTGATCTGTGCAGATTGAGGCCCTTAATTGTTTGGGGTTGGCCTATTTTCAGAGTTCGGCCTTATGGCCCTCTTGGGTTTGTGGGCTTTGTCCATTTTGGTGTTTTATATAGAAAATTAGAGGCCGGTCCTCCTTTTTAAGTTTGATTTCAACCCAACCCTAAATAAAGTTTCCTAACCTTAACAACCCCTTTGGATGGAGGGGTGAGAAAGGAGAAGAAAGGGGAGTCTTCTCCATTAATGGTGAGAAAGGAGAAGAGAGGGGAGTGATTTCTCACTGTGCAACCCAAACGACCATGAGAAATCAAGCCCTCTCCGGCGAACAAGATCTGTAAACTCTGGCGACCAAGATCTGTAAACTTCGGCGACGAAGCTTTCTCCGGCGACGATCTCCCAACACCAGCAACGAGCTAGCAACTCCGGCGACGAGCGAGCAACTCCTGCGTAGCCCGCATGCGCGCCTTCCTTGCCTTTCTCACGGAATCGCGCCACATCCGGAGCGATTCAGAAATGGGGCCTTGAGAGGAAACGATTTCTCTCCTTCCCCACCCCTTTCTCGCCTGATGGCTCTCCCAAACGTGGGAGAGAGTCGGATTCCTCACCCTCTCCTTTCTTCTCGCTCGAAATCACTCGTTCCGAAGGGAGTGTAATAGACTCGGTTATGTTTTTGATGACTTTTTTACCCTTTCGTGCACTGTGATTTGTTCTCACTCGCTTCTCTCTGCCTCAAACCAAACCCGCATCTCTGAAACTCCTCCAGATTAACATCTCTCTTTATGTTCACATCTCGTCTTCGTCACTGGTTAACAAGAGGAAGGAATCAACGGGGACAATTCCCAGCTCCTCCGCAGCCGCCACCGGAATTATTCGAATCTACAACGACTTCGTGAAGGCCCACGGCATCTTATTGGCGGCCTCAGGAGTACCTTCGTCGCTGCATCGCCAACTGTTCGAGAAGTTCTTGATGGACAATTTCGACTGTGGCGAATTCTTCGAGGTCGAGTCCGTCGAGGACGGCCGCTATTACAGAAGTGAAAAGAAAAGGAAATAAAATCAGGATATAGCACACGTCTTCAACCAGCCTCCGACTCCGACGAGATCTCCACCATGATCCGCGAGGTCGACGGCTACAGCCACTTCGACCTCGGCGAGTTCAACTAGCTCAACACCGAAGGACGTCGACTCCGACGAGTTTATCGATCTCATTCTCGTACGACCTCTCTCAATCCGACGCCATGCCGATCGAACACCACATCTTCCGGTCAAATTCTTCAACGATGGATGCCCTGAGATGATGTGGGGCTTCCATGGCAGTTAATGGAGAGATGGTGGGTTCTTGGATATCAGACATGATGGGGTTGAGTTGAGTTAAAGAAGACGATGGACAATTGATTATATTTGTAGGAATTCACCAGAAATTTCTATGGTTGAAGAGCATCGCCCTGCAAGCTTGCAACCATGGGGGTAATATATTTATTTTCTAGTACCATTTTCACGTTTGGGGGGTGGGGTAATTCCGCAATAATTTTCGTTTGGCTTTTGGGATCTGTAAAATAATTCCATTTTGAAATTTGATTTTGGGACTATGTGAACTATCTGTGTTAGTGTTACAGTATGTGAACTGTGGGTAGTGTATTTTACTCTCTCTTTTTTTTCAATTTTTATTTGTGTGTGTATTTTCTATGAGAACTGTATATTTTTTATGAGGACTGTGTATTGTTCATGAGAATTATGTATTTTCTACGAGAGCTGTATATTTTCTATGCGAATTGAGTGTGTATTTTCTATGGGAATTTTTCTATGGGAATTATGTATTTTAGTGTGTGGTGAAACTATATGAACTGTGCATTTTCCAGTTAGCGTACTTCATATAGACACAGTTCTCATAGACACAATTCTCATAGCTATAGTTTTCATAACCAATTGTCATAGACACAATTATCATAGACACAGTTCTCATAGACAAGGGTATTTTTCTCCGAATTAATATGAGTCAGGACTATTTTAAAAAGATTGGATAAAAATATTATATTCAAGTTTTGGATAAAACTAAAGCTAAAAAATGACGGGCCTCTAAAAACCCCTATTTTATATCAATCTTTGGTTGATTTCCCTTCTCCTCTCCCCCACTTGATGTACCAATTATTTAGTTTTTCTAATAATTCTTTTACCGTTTCAAAAAAAATAGGGCGGGACAGGGTGGATACCGCTATCTCCATCCCCAATTCACTGACCCCTAACCCATGCCCGCCCCAATCTCCACCGCATTTTTAAAAAAAAATTTTTATCCCCACCCCAAATGAGGGAAGGGGATCTCCACGGTCCAAACTCTAAAAAAATTAAACTAGCTCATTACTATGAAAAAGGAAACATAACCTTCAAAAAATATCAGTTTACTATAGACTAAAGCAACGCATGGGCAAAACGGACTTGCAATTACATATCATTCTTTTTTTATGCCAAAAAAATCCCTGAAGCTCCTACCCATTCGGGGCAGGGGATCGGAGCTGGTAGGGCTAGATCGGTAGAAATGGTTATCCCTACCATTAATTAGATATACAGATGAAAATGCATATTTAAAAAAAAAAGTGTGAATACCAGTTTGTACAAGCGAGCGCCCCAATCCTGTTTGTCGGAGATATTGCATTTGAAGAGATCCCTTCTATCTGGAGAAAGCGGGGTGCCTTTCCATTGTGCATAAGCCTCCTTATCCATCCATCTCTTGTCTTGTCGTTTTAGCTCCTCTAAAAATCCCTCCCATGATTTTATATGCAGATCTGCCCTACAAAAATAGCCCATTGCACGAAAATAGTCCCTCAATTGCTTACCACGCGTCCAACATGTCTGACCCATTAATAATATATCACGGGTACAAATTTAGAACGGGACCCAATTACACCATAGTACCATACTATGCCTAGCTAATTAAGTTACTCTTGCTAAATATTCAGCAATGCTATGACGATCATATTTTGAGTACTATTTACTCTATGACGAATGAGCACATTGTCACCAAAATGTAGCCACTAAAGTGTTATTGCTGTAAACTCCCTCCGTTCTATGAAGTTAATTAGGCCCCTACGAAAGTAACAAAACTACATACAATTTTTGAACTGAATATATGCCATTCAGGGATTCCAATTTTTTAGGAAAACATAGTCATTGAACCTATCATATATTTGTTTTCTTTTCTCTTTTCACCCTTTATAACATAATCATTGCATGTACTTAGTTTCAAAAAGTAAGGATAAAAAATTGAACTCATCACTTTTTACTAATTACTTCTCAGCTGGAACAATATTTTTGGGACGCTAAAAAATTGTTAACTGAGATTAAAAATTTGGGATGGAGGGAGGACAAAGAAAAATTCTCTTTCTACATCAATGCCTTGTTTTGATTCAAATTTGAGTTTTGTTGGGTTTGATTTCTGGAGTAATGAGTAGATAGAGAAATTATGGTAATAATTAGAAATAGGAATAATAAGTAGAGAGAGATAAAGAGAGAAATGAGAATAATAATTGAAGCAGAGATAATAAACGGAGAGAGAAATGAGAGTAATGATTATAAGTAGGGAAAATAAATATTTTTTGAGTTGAATTTTTTTTACGAAGTTTGAATCCAAACAAGGCACAAATATATAACTCTTGTAGTAGTCCTAACATTTTCTTACCATCCCCAAAACGACCAATCAGGAAAAACAATCTCCAACGTGTTATCTGTTCCGCAATACCGGAACAACGGAGGTGGGGCCGTCGTCGCATTGGGCCCACTGTAATCCGCCACTTTGATAGCTGACTGGTCCGCGATGCTGAACATGAGGTCCACATCAGGTAATTTCCCAGGGTACCTCCGCAACAATTGTAAGATACCCCACAGCGTAAAAAGTTCCCTGGAAGTATGCCCCTTCTTGTGCCTCTGCATGTAAGCCCTCCCGTCGAGTATCACCACCCTGAAGTTGGACTCAATCCAGGCGCTCTCAACCATATCCCTCGTGATCCCGGTCTCCTTCCACGGCCGTAGATCCTCGTGGATCCAACGGAAGTAATCCGGACACATGGTGGGCGGTGGACGGTCGACGACGTCTTGATCGTCTTGGGAGGGGAAGCTCGTTGGGTAGTAGTTTGCCGGGCAAGTTAGATGGACACCGAATGTGCAGTTGAGTGGTATTTCGATTTTTTGCCGTGGCTTTTTGGGGATTTCGGTGGTTGTGGTGGCTGGGATTGTACTATTCGGTGGCGTATTCCCAGCAATAGACTGCATGCATGCGATAAACAATACCCAATGTAAGCATCACTTGGTATATATAACTAAACTAAACTTTGAAAGCATTACCGTGGAGTGAAAACTACTGGGAGTAATCACTAATCAGACGTCCATATAGCAAAGTTAATTTGACAAGTAGTTTATTTTTGGTGGTGATGGGAATTTTAATATTTTGATCTTGGAGGTGTAGTATACATGTTCTATGGCCACGATTATGATTTGAATTACCAGACAGTGTGCAATACATTTATATCTAAATCTCTTTTTAAAGAGTATTCTTTCGATTCTCCCATATTTCGACTCATTCGATCTCTAAGCTTATTGATTCGATAAATGTCATATTTTATATTGTCACACAGAAGATATTTGGTTGAAAGTCATAGACAGATTAGTTTATGTGCAAGCCCACCGGGTCATAGAATTATGAAAAATATATGATTGACTGCTCTACGGGAAGTCCAGAGAATTTGTGCGTCCCAAGTGACCTATATAGATTTTGGCCTAGGTAACGCTATTGAGATGAGCCGGGTGTGAGGCTAAAAAATAATTGTTGTTTTAGATTGATTAAGCTTGATTTGTTAGTATCGTTTTATTGAGCATGTCTTTATTTGAAGCCATGTTTATTGTCTTTATATTGCATATTTTGCCCGACAGTTATTAAATTTTCAGGTGCAGAGCTAGTAAATGGTAACCTGAGTTGGAGTAATAGAAGGATTTATTTGTTAGATCTCATTTGGATAAATCACTATTGTTTTATGGATTTAGGCCCATCGATTGTAACATTCGGGTAATTAGGCAGTATAAAAATTTAGGTTGTCACAACAAACCGTGTTTGAATAAGAGGAAACACTATTGATTGCCTGTGAATTAAGCGGACATTTTTCACCGAAGTGCTTGTTGGTTTGACACAAATGCGCGCTGCGATGCCAGCTAGTACGAATAACTAGATCTCCTCTCAGAAGGAATTCATAGGAAAACGTTAGCCGACACTCAAGACTTGCTGTGCATCATGTTATGTTCCTAGACCTCTTTCCAAGAAAATGGAGGGGGAAGAGAAACAAAGCGCAAATGGACCCACTAATACTACTAACCTCGTTGATTGAATGGTACTGAAATGTTTCGGGAAGGAGTAAGGGTATTCTATCCAACTTGAGGAGACTCTGAAGACGAATCTCGTCGATTGAATGGACAATGCAAACTAAAGCAACGACGAAGCTGCCGTAGACGATGAATTGCCATCCGCTCGGCATTGGCCGCTTCATTTTGGCAGGAAATTGGTAATCTGTTCTGTTAGGAAAAAATTAGGCAGTGATTTGTTTTTTTCTTTCTTTCTAATAAAATTTGGGTGAGTAAAATAGGCAAAGATCTAGAGAGGGAATGTGAAGTGAGACTATACATCGATTATATATAACTTCCCAGCCAGCTTTCTTACATACACTGATACCAGGTGTTTTTTTTTTGTTTTTTTTATTTGGAACAATACATGAATGGAAGTCAACTCATGAAAGGAGGTTGGCTTATTCACGAAGTCGCGATATCTTGGCTTTTCATTTCAGCTTGAGACAATCTAAATTTAAATAAATTTTTTTCTAGCTGTCCAAAAATATTCTTGTACGATCGCAATTCACCTCTATAAACAACTATTCACAAAACCCTCCGTTAAAAAGATTTTCTCGTATAAAAAGTTATTACAACGCCAACTCCAATAAAGTAGAGTAATAGGGAGTAACATATTTCCTTTGTGGTTGATGGGTCTTAAGCCTAGCGGTTCTCGTGGGCCTTTACGTGCGAATGCATCGTCCATTGCGCTATCAATTCGTCAACTTTGGGCCAGGTGTGTGTATATACACACACCACGGATCCAATGAGGGGTCTCGCACGGGCTTACCGTGCGGGACTCCTATTTTCCGATCGAATTGCGATGATCCGAGCCGCTCAATGTGTTCAAAACGTGATTTTAAGGGTATCCAACAAAAATCAGCAAAAAAAAAAATGATCCGGAAGGGCTTGATTCGAGCAGTTTTTTACTGAACCGTTCAATAAAAAACTGTTCAGATCAAGCCCTTCCCGATCATTGTTTTTGCTGATTTCTCCCAAGTACCTTTAAAATTACGTTTTGATCACTTTGAGCGGCTCGGATCGTCTCAATTCGATCAGGAAATGGGAGTCCCGCACGGTAAGCCCGTGTAGGATCCCTTACGGGAACCGGAACTCTCTCTCTCTCTCTCTCTCTCTCTCTCTCTCTCTCTCTATATATATATATATATATATATATATATATATATATATATATATATATATATATATATATATATATATATATATATATATATATATATCTCTCACCATTGCATCAAACATTGGGAGGCTCCAAGCTTCCATTATACTACTAGTACTTCTCACCTTACTTAACTACAAAGCCATTGACAATCAACGTGCTTTTTAATGGTCCAGAAAAGACTCTACTTTACACAACTGGGACTAGTATCAGTAGTATGAGTAAAAAGGATAGGGGGAAACGTGGCAAGGGCAGGGGGTTTCTCGGTGGAAACAAATCCTTGATTGAATCTGAGTAGAAATCACTCAAAAGTGAGCTCCAATTATATATTTACCCAAAACTGATCAAACCAAATTGAGCTTACTCGAATTTTTTGCCCAAATCAAGGAGCCCTGAATACCCACCAAAAGCCACGCATTGGTTGTGAGAGTGGCAGCACTCACTCCCGGCCCACATTAGTTGGGAGCTAAAGCCACATTTCTTATATCAACACCCATCAAAAGTCACATGTCACCTTCTTAGGTTTATCTTTGAAGGCGAAGTGTTTAGGCCGAAAGAGATCCATGGCAAGTCGAGTCGAGTCGAGTCGTTACAAATTGTATAAAAGCCCTGTCCTTGTCTAAGTGATGGTTAGGCTGCGCTTTGCTATCACGGGCAAAGGAGGGGAGGTTGCTTGACATATGCAACAGGACGTTGCCATCCCTAAAGTGGGAAAATTGTAATACTCCATATTTGGGGGAGTGGCAGAGATTAGAGAATGCTTAGTCCCTCATTGGACAAACCCTAATTAATTTGGTATTCCATTGACATTTTATATGTGGGAAAAGGATTCTAAGGGTACTTTTCAAGTGAAGAAAATATGTTGATATATGTCTTAAGATCGGTTAAAATGAGACAAATTAAGCCAGTGAGGAAAATAAAACAGAAATGCTAGGTACAAAGAAAATTTACCCCGAAAGTACCCCGAAAACAGCAATCAATGGTTGAGATTCACTTTGATGTGTGTGACATCACATCAAAGTGAATCTCAACCATTGATTGCTGTTTTCGGGGTACTTTCAGGATAAGTTTTCTTTGTACTTAGCATTCCCCAAAATAAAATGAGAAATGCTAAGTGCAAAGAAAATGGGCAAAGAAAAGACCCTTAAAGTGTACATGAATGGCTAAGATTCACTGCACATTGAATCTGAATCGTTCATGTACATTTTAAGGGTATTTTCTTTGCCCATTTTCTTTGTTCCTAGCACTCCTCAAATAAAATATATCGTCAAGTTTTATATGTGTTGCTAATGATTTTAAAAAATACAAGATCGCTACACTCAATTCCTAATACGTATCGTTCGATATGACCTGTACCGCAACACTAAAAACGCTACCGCTACATCCGCTATTTAAAACTATATATACCTGCTAAGACTGAGTGTTCAAGCTGAAAAAGAGTCTTTAGTAAGCAACGTCGGGTCATTACACTTTACCCAAATTTGCAATGCCTAGTTTTTGGTAGCTGGAGGTGATTTGTGTTGGATGGGGCAGGCAGTCCGCGTGGTGTACGTACCTAGAGGAAATTTGCGTTCAGATTTGGGATTTCCAAATACTCGTGTGATTTTCAGCTGGTGGAGTTGGGGAGGATTTACTTCCCGTGGTAAATGGATTTATATGCGCTTGTCGAAGGATTTTGGGGTGAATGTGAAGGGACGACAAAATTAAAAGCTTTGTGAATTTTTTTGAATCTGAAATAGGGTAAAAGGAAAAAGCTGTTTGTCATTGGAATGGATGATACCAAATACTGTAGAGATTTTACTCAAATTTGTGTAAAATTTTGAGTTAGCACACCGAAGATGCTCTTATCCAATATATTAATGGAAATTGAGAAAGTGCAATGCTACATAAATAGACGAGATTGCATATCCCGACACACATATATTCAGAATCGTTCCATACACATGGGTCTCAGCACGGTAGTGAAACAATCTAAAGTGCTAAAGAGTTCCAGATGGGCGTGAATGAGACGAACAATTCAAAATTAATTCCACCACCAACTCAAAACAAACTTACCAAGTTCCACGCTAAGACATTCAATTCAACAATTAAAGTAAAATAAAAATAATATAAAAGCACACCAACACGATGATGTACATGAAAACTACTGAAAGTCGACACATCCTAAGTATAAAACCATGGCCTAATCTTCCAAATTTGCTACAGATCAAAAGGTTTATAAGTAAGAGGAATTACAAACTAACCCCAATAGGTCAACCTAACTCCACAACTTTAATGTAGCTCCTCAAGCCCCTGCTTGATCCCATAGCAACTGCGAGTGTGATCGATATGAGGAGAAATGATAAGAACTTGTGTTTTTAATTTCAGCGCTTGTTGGAAAATCAAGATCTCAAAGGAGTACGGCATGCATATAATATCCTTTTTGCTATGATTATGCAGAGTGATCACTGCTTACACATTATTTACCCTAGAAATTGAGGGATAGAGTACACATGAATAAATTCATACCGAACGATGAATATACTAAGGAACCTGACTAGTTATGTTTAGTTTGATTCTCCTAGTATCTCTTCCCCCACAACTCTACTTGGCTAATTGAATTTGCTTTCCTTTTGAGAAGCGTACGAAGAGCAAGAGCATCATATGGAGGAGGCATGTCGCATGGGCTCACGTCTGTTGGACCCTTCACCATCGATTCTATCATAAACTTCTTCTGTGATCCTATCGCAGGACAAGCCAATGTCTCCGAACAGATTTCGATTGCTCTCTCAGGTATAGTCAAGGGCGGAACCAGGAATTTATTTCGCCATGGGCTAATCAAAATTTATATATGTGAACCAAAAAGAAGGCAAACTCGTATATAAACATATAAATGTTTAAAAATAAACAAAACAAAAGTACAAAAGAGCAGAAACTTTATTACAAGAGCCCTAAAGACAAAAAGTAATTACGATAATTTATAATAAAATGATCAAACAAATAAGATCTTCACGCCGTTCACATGGATTGTGGATTGAGCTAGGCTGAATGGGAGGATGGTGGGTTGGGCTAAATTCATTTGGACCGACACTTTACACGTAATTTTTTTTTTTTTTTAATTCTTAGGAATTGCACCTAGGCTATAGCCTAGTGCAGCCTAAGTGCACTTCCGCCATTGGGTATAGTGGACTTGTATCTCATGAGTTTGGCATATTCACTCAAGAGATGAAACATGTAGTCATACACGTAATCCATCTTCAAATCCTCTTGAGTGAAGTCACTACCGGCCTTCCCAATTTCTGGTGCCTGCGAGGACGTACGGGACAAGGATTTCACTTCTAAGAGGGAGGGAGCGAGTAAAGAAATAAGAACTTTTTTTCTAATTGAAGATCAATGTACGTCTGTAATGACAATAAGAACCAGTAAAATTAACTAAAACGTGAAAATTAAAACCCCTGATTTTGTTGGGCCAACATACTTAAATTTGATACAGTACATGAAGCGTGTGACAAATGACGAAATATATATATATATATATATATATATATATATATATATATATATAATCAGCATTTAATTATGAGAAATACAAAAAGCTGATCATGTACTAACAGAAATGGGATATTTATACGAAGATCTAGCATACTTTAAACAAAGCCCTATTTAATTAACTTCTCTCCAAAACTCCAACCCGCAAAATGAAAACAAATACCACAGAAAGAGCGACTGAAACAGTAGCAAACCAAATCGAGCCTTGTGTCCCAGCCAATTAGGGTCCACTACATGCATTCTATTTTCCCATTAAACTATGTCTATGGCTACTTGTTTACTTAGATTTAGTAAGCTCAAATCTTTCTATATCACGGTCAGTTGAGGTCTTCCTCTTTTCCTAGTCCTACTACATACTATACTATCATGTCACTTTTTTTAACTACTGCGTCTGTAGGTTTACGGTAGCAATGGGGTAAATTTAGCTTATGAAGAGAAAATGAAAGAGCATGAGAAATACCTTTTGCTTGTGGCTGTTGCCCCATTCAACGGCAAACTTAAGAGATCTGCACTTGTCGTCCTCATTTATGGGCCAATAGTGGTGCATCGACATCAATCCTCTCGAGAAGAAATCATAGTAACGTGGCTTCACCAGTAAGGTAACAAAATTACATGCAAGAATGTATATCTCACTCACTGATCATCCAATCCTTCAATGTATATCTTATACCTGTTAAAAATGCACCAGATATTCAACAAAGAAATCAAATAAAAACACCGAAAGAGGGACATAGCTTCACACTTCTAAAAACAATTTAGTGCCTTTTAAGTGAAATAGTAAGAGAAAGAGGGATACCAAAATCTTAAATCATTTACCTGTGCATACACTGGCTGGCCAGGTTTGATTGCTTGAACCCTTCCTGTTTTTCTTTATTCCAATCCTACAAAAGTTCCAAGTTCGACAGTTGCTTCCACTGTTTTTAATTCGATTTGGAATAATTAAGCAAATGGAAAACCATAACAACATTGTAGAAGAAGAGTATAAATTAGCTTTGGGCGTATATGTGGTGTTTACTTGGGTTTGATTCGAATATGCAAATGGAATTCCTAATATGTAACTCGTCTTCTTTTCTTTTTCTTTTTTTCACAATAACGTGACAAGAATATCAAAACACGCAGTTAACCCGAGGCACGAACTCTTATTCTTTTCCCTTAAGTCTTAAAGCCTTCGCAACAGCTTATATTTCGAGGTGAGATTACACAGTAAAAAAACTATTATTGTTTACTTATCGGTCCATGATAATTTTTTTTCACCGAGGTGGAACGGAAGGCACATAATCCAAGAGTAACTCGTTGATTCTGATCCGCTTCAAAGATACGTAACGACCCTGTCAATTACCAACTTAACTCCCATTCGTAGTTGACACTCAAATTATCCGCCAGGGTCAGAGGAGTTTTATAGTTTCCAGAATAGATCAAGTGTTCCGAGAAACAAAATGATCAAATAATTAAGGATAATCACCTTTTGAACACCACCCTACCTCAGAAGAGTATTGAAGAAACCCATGGTTTTCCATTCTAATTTGAACTCACACCTGCAGGGATAAAACTTGAATAATAAAAGAGCATTCAGCATCGTAAGCAAGACAACAACGAAATGAAAGGCCATTTTCTGATTTTATTTATAATCCATCATCAGAGGTCACAACTTTAGTCATTGTCACAAAATAGAAGGCCATTAATTTGGTACGCTGAACAAATATTTTCGAATGTACGAATAGAAACTCAGGCACGTATAAAAGAATCTGAATACCTGTTTGTACAAGCGAACCCCCCCGTCTTGTTTGTGAGAGACATTACATTTGGCGAGATCCCTTCTAGTTGGAGCAAGCGTCGGGTTGCCTTTCCAGTATGCATTAGCCTCCTTATCCATCCATCTCTTTTCTCCTTCTTTTAGATCCTCTAAAAATTCCTCCCATGGCTTTATATTTGTCTCTGGCCTGAAAAAATACCCATTTAACGCAACTAGTCCCTCAATTGCTTACCAGTGTATCCAAGATATCGAACCCATTATCATATACTCCTATCACGGCTACAAATTTAGAACAGTGCGCAATTACGGCATACTATGCTTGGCTAAGATAATTTCTCTCTCTAACTATTAAGTAATGCTATAACGATCACATTTGACGACCATATTTTGAGTAGCAATGTATTGGGAGACTATCCTTTACTACATGACAAATCATGTGCATATGGTCACTAAATGTGACCAGCAAAGAACAATTAATTTCTTCTTCTTTCTGAACAACCACTAAGGTATTATTGCTAATGTTTAATAGAAAGTCTAGGCTTATCGCACATGTTTACCGTATGAGTGTGAGACCTATTTCGGATCCCACAAAAAATACCGAAAAATACTCGTAAATTTTAAAATAATTTTTTATGAAATTTTGTCAAAAATTAACTCTAATGAATATCGGTAAATAATTCTTCTGTATTCGTTAGTTGCAATTGCGCATCTGCTCAATTACACCCCTCGACGTGTGCGGTAAAACTTGTGTGATGAATATAGCATTGCTTATATTTTAATTTTGCTACAAGATATAACTTTGGCTTACCATCTCCAAAACATCCAATCAGGAAAACAATCTTCAACATGGCATCATCTTCGCAATACCGGAACAAGGGAGGCGGGGCCGTTGCATTGGGCCCACTGTAATCCATCGATTTGACGACCTGCGTGTCCGCCCAATTGAACATCAGGTCCAAATCCGGTATCTTCTCAGGTACCTCCGTAACAACTGTAGGATTCCCCACAGGGTATAAAAATCCCTGTTGTGAACTGCCCTCCTATATTTCTCCATGTAAGCCCTACCCTCGAATATCACCAGCCTGAAGTGTGGCGTCTTCCGACCGCTCTCCACCGCGTCCCTCGTGATCCCCGTCTCCTTCCACGGCCGTAGATCCTCGTGGATCCAGCCCCGTCTCCTTCCACGGCCGTAGATCCTCGTGGGTCCAGCGGAAGTAATCCGGACACGCGGCGGGCGGGGGACGGTCCCGAACATCTTGGGAGAGGAGGAAGTTCGTTGGGTAATAGTTCGCCGGGCAAATTCGGGTGAGGTTGCCGGACGTGCAGTTGAGTGGGAATTGGATTTTTCGCAGGGGTGTTTTGGGGATTTCGTAATGGTACAAGTGGATATGGTTGTGGTGGTTACTGGTTAGGATTGTATTCGGTGAGGTGTTCCCAGAAATGCACTGCAATAAACAGATAAAATAATCTAATATATCGGCCTACTTTAGATTACTTTTGTCTTGAGCGAATTTTTTTTTTTTAAATTTGATCATAATATTGTTAAATTTAAGCCGTTCGGCTAAATAAGCCAAGTGGCTTATTTTTTTTTATTATTCAAATTTTTTTCGTATTCGTTAATTTTTTGGAAATTATTACTTCTTCATGATAAGAGGAATCTAAAAAATAACAAATTACTATCGAAATTCAATTTTTTGAATAGAGACGAAAAAATTGGCTTATTGGCTTATTTTTGTCTTTATTCAAAAAAATTAGGTTTCGATCGTAATTTTTGACCACATTGAGCGGTTCGGATCATCGAAATTCGATCGGAACACTATTTAACGGAGCCTTTAATGGAATCCGTTAGTAATTCGGACGGAAGGGGGCATTTGGATTAACGGAAGATAAAGTTGGGAGTAAAATTGAAGTTTTTAAAAGGTTGGGAGTCTAATTGAATTTTGGTGTAAAGGTTGGGGGTATTTTGAATTTTTTCCGGCAGAAAATTTGAAAACTGTTACGAGAAAACAACAGGGCAGATAGAGGTGGTTTTTTTTTTTTTTTTCAATTTGGGTAAATAAAATAGGCATGCAGAGAGGTGATTGGAGAACAGAGAGGAATGATGCATTGATATGAGTTGATGTAGAGTTTATGCATGGTTGGCGATTTCGTGCTTTTGAGTTTACCTTTTTGATATCTCACCTATAAGAAAGGTAGGAAGTCAACTAATGGGAAAAAATTTCATTGTCGAGCGGATACCGCGTGGTGCTCGTTCGGTGCATCCGAGTCGTCTATTGTGTTTTTGGACGGCTCGAATTTGGAGATATTAAAAAAGGAGAGAGAAAGTATTGGGGTGAGAGTAGAGAAAATGTTTCAATCCGAGCCATTCAAAAGTGTATTTGACAGCCCGAATGTGCCGAGCGGGTACCACGTGGAATATAACCACCCGGCAAAATTTCTCCAACTAATGAATGGAAGGTAAAATAAGTTAGGACTCTAATAAATTACTGCCATATTTTTCTTTTTTTGGGCACATTGGAAAATTGTTAAACTACCATATACAGGAATGTTCTTAAGAATTCACGTTTAATCCATGGGCCATCTCCGAAAATGCTATAACTTAATGTCCACCCTCTCAAATTTCCACCAACAAAAAAAAATGAAAAAGAAACCCACTCTCTCAAAATTTCCGTGGGATGGACCCATGTGAGGTCAAAAATCGTGGATTAGCTGCCATCGCTATTTGTTATTTGTTATAGGATATTCTCAATTCTAGGAGTTTATTTTTTCCTTATTAGGTGAGGACTTTCGAGCCAATTCGTACGTATCAATTAATTTTGAGAGATCAATTTGTGTATCAGTAATACAGCCTTTATATTAGAGATTAAAATACTGACAAGGTGACAACTTAGAAAATGGGCCTTTAATTGCCCATCACCCGATACAAAAAAATCAATTGTTCAACTTGGAATGAACAATTTACGTACTCCGTACTACTTCTCAGCATGCTTGACCATAAAGCCATTGACGATCAACAAGCATTTTTCAGTGCTCCCCAAAACAATCCATTTTATGCAACTGGAAATTAATAAAAAGTCTAGGACCATTGCATGTAGGCAAAGATAGAGTCAATTAAGGAGGAGCAAGTAGGGACAGTCGCCCTTGCAAGAAGAAAAACTAAACTCTGCTATTATACTAAAAAAATTTTGTGGCCCGTGATCCTCGTTCCGTCTCCTTCCTCCACTGGTCCTGTGGTTGCCTAGCCTTCCCTGCCTGGCCTGCACAATGAACGCACGACTAAGACCTGGCCGGGGTTTGCCCGGCAAGGCCCTCCGGCGAGAGGATAAGTATGTGCAAAGAGATAGGGAAGAGACAAGGGTTTTTAGTGAGTATTCGCGTGTATCAGTGCGTACCTTCCCAAAGGCACTATCCTTTGGTATTTATAGAGCCTCCTTGACTTGCTCTCCAAGCACAGACACGCTCCTTGCATGGGCTGGGCGGCGTCACTGTGACGTCGCCGTCCAGATCTGGTAACCGCTTTTAGGGGTGAGCTGGCACGACCCATGTGCGCTCACGATAATCTAGCATAACCGCCTCCGCACGTGGGCAGGCGCGCGGCCACACACCCTCTTGAGCCTAGTAGATGAAAGGGTGAGCCGAGCACAGAGGAGAGGCCGAGCCCGGACGGAATCGAGCTAGGCGAGTGTCGTCAGTGGAGCCACCCGCGGATGATGGCCGAGCACAGGTGTAGATCTTTCCCGTCGCCGGACGCGAGATAAAGGCGAAGCCGATGACCGGAACGCACCGGCTCAGGCCGAGCACAGGTGGCACGGGCCATCTTCCCCTACGATGGCCGAAGGTGGCAAAGGAGTGGAGGTGATCGGTCGTAGAATCGCAGTTGAGCTCGGACTGCTACAATAGCCCCTCAATTTCTGCCGTCGCCGTGTGCACGGCTAATATTGATGTTGAGCTTTGGCCGAGCGTACCTCAGGCCGAACATACATGTGATCGCTTGGATGAATTTGGTCAAGTATCCTGAATGCCGAACGTGAACCGCAGCTATTGAACAAGCTTTGCCGAACACCTTCAACGCCAGACATGCGATACAGTCGATAGGTAGGACTCTGCCGAGCCCCAGCGTTTTTCAACAAACCGTCATAGAAGTCCAATGGAAGTGCGCCAGGTGTTCCTCTGGCTGCGTACGATTGTCAGAGCGACGGCTGGCACGCGTACGACCCTACAAGCCTAACCTGCCACCGCCACATGTCGAGCTCTTATTGGCCACCTGTTCCGCGGTGTAATGATTTGGGCGGGAAACTCACCCCCAAACCCTAGTTCTATTTAAAGGGCGACGAGGGGAGAGAGAGAAGCTACAAACTCTCTCTCTCTCTAGAACACCATAACCAGAGCTCTGCTTCACGCCCGTTCGTCTTCTGCTCTTGATCTTCAGCGGATTCAGCATCAAATCTCGTCAGAATTTCCAGGTAAACGCTCGAATCTCGCTTCTCTTTGCTTTTCTGCGATTTTTACGTCTTTTTCGTCATTTTTCCTGGGTTTAAGGGGGGTTTCCTGTTCTGAGTGAACAGTACGAAGATGGAGATGGACGACTGTTCATCTTCGTCTTCAACTTGTTCTTCCGAGCCCCAGCAAAGACGCTGGTTGGCTTGGAAGGCGTTGGGATGCGCCGAGCCTGTCACAGCCGAGCACAACTCTATAGCTGGTAGGGTTTGGCCGACGACGAACCCGGTAGTTAGAGTCTTTGACTTCTCCCGAGCTTGAGTCTCCGTAGGATGAAGATAGGGTGGGCCAGTAGCGTAGCCGAGCGTAGGAGATCCTCATCCGTCGCCGACGATAAGGTTTCTCATCTTTTGTTTGTGTTTGATAGGTCTGGCTCACCCAATCATAGTCATCTCTTCCGACTCTGAAAGCTCAGGGGACGATTCTGCAGCCTCGCTCATTCGCGAGTGCATGGAGAGATACAGAAGCCGACACCAGAACTCTTCCATTGCTTCAAATATGTCCGACACCAGTGATTCAAACGCCGAGCGCGTGTATGAATATGGGGATGACGAGTTCATTACCGAGCCTGAGATCTCTCTGACGCCGTCGACCCATTCTAATGCCGAGCCCCAACTTGGGCCAGAGGCCGAGTCTAGGTTGCATCCTCCTGCCGCCGGTACTTCCGCAGAGCACAGTGAGGCTCAATCCGAGAACAATGAGGTCGCTGACCTTTATGAGAAGGGACAGGTTTGCCCACACGCCCACTACTTCAGTGGAGACCCTAGGGAGTATCAAAAATTTTGCCGAGACTACAATATTCCCGACGACGTTGTTGTTAGTCAAGTGGCTAGCAACAGAATAAAGGACAAGAGGGAGCACCATCCCGAGCATATCACCTTCCCCCTGATGGCGATATGTGAGGCTGGGTTAAGGTTTCCCCTTCATCCATTCTTGAGGGAAATTCTTGCTCGGTTCAGCATCGTCCCTCACTACTTCGCCGTCAACAGCTATAGGATAGTGATGTCAGTGATAAAGCTGATGGAGCTCCATGACTTGGAGTTCACCGTCGCCGATCTCTTCCATACGTACATTATGTCTAGGCACGGCCAGACCGAGCGTAGATACTTATCGACGCGCGGCAAGAAGCAACCGTTGGTAGACGGCCTGCCCGACACAGACAAGTGGGCCAACTTCTATGTCGAAGTTAGTGGTAATTTTGAGTTCGGCAACCAAACAAACCGTAGATTCAGTGTCCCGAAAATAAAAGATTTCCGAGGTAGCTTGTCAACTCTGTTTATGCCGAGCATAGGGAATTGCAAGATTATTTCGACGTTGAGAATTTTGTTTATTCTTTCGCAGATCACCAAGCCATTACAAAGACTCAGCAATCTCTCTCTGTCGAAGCACACGTCGACATTCTTCTTTCTCAAGCTTGTAGAGACGCGCCAACTTTGCTCGGTTACGAGCCATCTTACAAGGGGAAACTGAGGAGAAAAGGAAAAGAGGCTGGGCCGAGCACAGAGGGTCAGAGCCGAGGAAAGAAGGCATCGACGAGCAGAGGGAGTAAGCAGCCAAGGGTGAAGCTGCCAACTTTTAGGAAACCTGCTGAGTTCTGGTTTGGAGAAGGTGATCAGACCAAGTGCCCAGGTATTGACATTCCCCTACGGACACTCGTTCCCGAGCACACTAGCGACATGGGTCGACGCAACGTCGTTCGGGTCAATATCAGGGATGGGAAAGCCGTCCAAAAAGAGTCGGTGTTGGCCAAGCCTGCTGAGAAGAGGCAGAAGGTCACACACGACCTCTTCCCGACAAAGCCGCCGACTGCGCGCCCGGGACAACTTGAGCGGACTGAATCGTTGACCGCTGGTGGCTCCAGATTTGCACCCATGTCTTTGGGTTCGGCTGACGCCGTCGCGGCTCAGGAGTTTGCTCCTTCGTTTGCCCTTACCGACGGGAGGGTGGTCACCGTCGAGGATTCCATCAAGGTTGAGCCTCAGTTGGCTGCTGCAATGCTCCAGGGCCTCGCCTTGCCGAAGGACATGCAAAAGATTCCTGAGGGGCTGCAGCCGAGCCTAATCCACGCTGCTGCTCACCTTGTTCAGGTACAATCTGTCCCCAAATGCCTTTTCCCTTATCATCGTTTGAAAATTGCATGCTGACGCTCTCTCTGCTCAATAGGCTGGACAGGCTTTGCTTCGCTCCTCCAAAGATGCCGAGCTCGTGGTAGCCGAGCGCGCTCACTTCCATGAGGACCTAAAGGTGGAGCGGGAGAAGGTAAGAAGCTACAGAGGTAGCTTGAAGATGTCCAAGGCTCAGATCGCCGAGCTTGAGAAGGAGAGGGATGAAATGGAGGACAAGCTGAAGAAGGCCGAGCAGAAGGTTGCCAAGGTGCTGAGGAGGGAGAAGAGGAAGATGAAGGAGGTTGACGGGGCGGTGTAGCAAGCTGGATTTGACCGAGCGGGTGCCGAGTACATACGCGACGCTCGGTCGATGGTCAATGATTGCATACGGATGAGGGTCCCCATCGCCAACCGAACGGGGTATAAAGACTGCGTGAGAGCCTGCCTGTGGGGTTCTGCAGCCTGGGGCCGACGCTGACTTGGTGAACTCGATTCCAGCCCCAGTGACACCTGAGCTTGTCCTTCCGTATACCGAAGAAGAGTGCGCCCCACTACCTCCCGAGGAGTTTCCCGAGAGTGAGGATGAGGTGGAAGACCTCACCGTAGGCGACGCCGAAGACAGTGCTGAAGGTGGCAAAGATGCTGAAAAGGCTGCTGGTGGTGCCGACCCCAAGTCTACTCAGGCCAAGGGCGATCCGATGAGTGTCGACAGAGGTGCCGAGGCCAATGCTGAGGCGTTTGGAGCTGACTCTGCTGCTGCCGAGGCTGATGTTAATCCTGGTGGGGCAGCACAAGGCTGAGTGGCAAGCTTTGCAGGTGCCGGCTTTGGGGTGGCCGGTCGCCGTAGTTATCAACCCTTTACTCGTATTTCTTCATTTTTGTTTTTCATGTATTTGGACTTTTGGACTGGACGGATCCGAGCTCGGATTTTGCCGTGCCAGATGTAAATATTGGCTTTTTGCCGAACGTGAATGCAATGTCTGATTTCGAATGGATTTCTTCCGTTTTGCAACGTTTGCTTGGACTCGTAGTTTACTTGTTTTGCAACGTTCATTGCCTGGCCGAGCCTGACAATTTGCTTGGTATTGTTTGAAGTAGATATCCGTAGCCCCCACTTTGGTTTAGGGTCGGCTAAGTAGTGGGATTGTGGCTGAGCCTTCACCAAAGTAGAGTAGGAAAAGTCAGTGTGACATGCCGAGCGTATTGATGGGTTCGGCTCAGTGGCCAACTTAGTTTGAGACGCCCCTTTGAAACGCCGAGAATTGTTTACTGCTTGGAACTGTAACATGGGCTCGACGAAATGTCAGCCCCTAGGCGAGGTTTAGGTGATGTGATGTTTGTGGGTGGCTTGCTCACCAAAATGTGAGTGTAACCGGGCTGTGGCCGACCTTATTGTCTTGCCAAGCCGAACCGAAGCCCAAAGTCCAGCCAAATGTTGTTTCTTTGGGCTCGGTGGACCCGACGTCCAGTTTTGCTTCTTGGGGCGGCAAAAATGGCCGAAGCGGGTGGCGTAAGAGCCGTTTGTGAGTGTGACCGAGGTTATCGTTTGTGGTTGGCATAGTGCGCCGAAGGAAAAATGTAAATGAGAATAAAATTAAGTTGCCAAATACAGGGTTTCCTTTCATTCAACGAACAGGAACTACAAGTGGATAAGGAAAAACTTAGGCCGAAGCCAACAAAGAAAGCAAACTAGGCAGTGGCCGACACCTGAACATGTGGCACTTTGTTTGGGTCTTCTACATGTACGCCTTCTTGAGGTTCTGTGCATTCCAAGGGTCAGTGAGAACCTTTCCATGCATGTCCTCAAGTACGTAGGCACCTTCACCAGCAATTTTGACAATACGAAAAGGCCCCTCCCAATTGGGTTTGAATTTCGTTTTCTTGCTAGCTTGCACAACTTTTCGCCAGACCAGATCGTCTGGCTTGAACTTCTTGACCCTCACGCTTCTGTTGTATCCCTTGGCCACTTGTTGTTGGTACTCGGCGAGCTTTAAACGAGGGTCATCACGTTTCTCTTCGGCCAAGATCAACTCTCGTGCCACAGCATCATCATTTGTGGTGGGTTCAAATGTCTCTGTCCTGAGAGTAGGAAACTTAGACTCCAGAGGAATCACAGCTTCCATGCCAAATGCCATTGAGAATGGTGTCTGACCGGTGGAACGCCGTGGGGTAGAGCGGTAGGCCCATAATACGCGAGGTAATTCTTCAGCCCATTTGCCTCTTTTGGAGTTCAGCCGGCGCTTGATCCCAGCACAGACCGTCTTGTTTGTTGCTTCGGCCTGGCCGTTCCTTTGGGGGTATGCTGGCGTCGAATTGAAAAAGCGTATCCCAAATTCAGCACAGAGGTTGGTGAGGTCCTTGCCAACAAACTGAGTTCCGTTGTCAGAGACAATGGCGTAGGGGACGCCGAACCTGGTAACAATGTTTCGCCAGACAAACCGCCGGACATCAGCCTCAGTTGTTGTTACAAGAGGTTCAGCTTCAACCCATTTTGAGAAATAATCCGTTGCTGTGATTAAGAACTTGAAGCCGCCAGGAGCTGTTGGAAGCTTTCCCACTATGTCGAGCCCCCATTGTGCAAAGGGCCAAGGGCTTGTAATTGGGGATAGGTTCTGGGCCGGCTGCTTTGGAATAGGGGAGAAAAGCTGGCACGGTCGGCATCGGCGGACGACGTCTTCGCAATCCTTTTTCATATTCTTCCAGAAGTATCCCTGGCTCATGGCGCGTTGACAAAGGGAGCGGCCGCCAGAGTGGCAGCCGCAGCTGCCTGAGTGAAGTTCAGCCAGAATTTCGGATACTTGGGTGGGATGGATGACGAGTAGATAGGGCCCAGAGATGGATTTCCTGTAGAGTTGGCCGCTGTCAGAAAGCCAGTAGTAGGCGGCCTTGTTCCTCACATGGAAAGCCTCCTTCTTGTCTTTGGGCAGGACGTCGTGCCTGAGGAACGCAACGATTTCATCCATCCAACTGGGGCCGAGTTCAACATTGAGAACCGCTGGGGTGGGCTCGAAAGATGGTTGGTCAATGCTGCCGAAGTTGATGGTTCGGAATTCTGAGGCTTTAGATGCCGATGCAAGGCCAGCAAGCGCGTCGGCGTGGGCGTTGTGCTCGCGATTGATCTGTTCGATACTGAAACTGGTGAAGTGGGAGATGAGCTCGGCTGCGGTAGCTTGGTACTTCGACATTCGGGGGTCCCGAGCTTCGTAGTCGCCGAGTACTTGATTGACGATGAGTTGGGAGTCACAAAATACAACAAGGCTGGTGGCCTTCATCGCAATAGCTGAGCGGAGGCCGGCAAGAAGTGCTTCATACTCGGCTTCATTGTTGGTGGCGGGGAAGTCGATGGTGATAGAGCTTTCATGAAGTGTTCCACAAGGTGAGACCAAGACTACCCCCGCGCCGGCTCCGTTGCTATTGGAAGCCCGTCGACGTTTAGACGCCAAATCTTCACCTTGAAAAAGGTGCCATGGTTTGTCGACGGAGCTGTGCTCGGCTACGGTCGGTGGTGGTGCGTTGAGTACCGCCGTGTCTTCTGGTGTGAGTTCCGCAATGAAATCGGCCAGAACTTGGCCTTTTATTGCCGTCTGCGGCTCGAAGCGAATGTCAAAGTTCGCTAGCTCGACGACCTACTTTGAGACACGATTGGAGAGGTCCGCCTTTTGGAAGAGCGCTTTGAGGGGGTGCTCCGTCAACACGGTGATTGGATGGGCCTGAAAGTACGGCAGCAATTTTCGAGCCGCTGAGACAAGGGCTAGAGCGAGCTTCTCCAGTGGGAGATAGCGTGTCTGTGCTGGGAGAAGTGTTTTGCTGGTGAAGTAAATGGGCATGTCGTCTGCCGCTTCCCGCCGAACGAGTGCAGAGCTGACGGCGTGAGCGGAGACGGCAAGATACAAATAGAGATTCTCGAATTCTTTCGGTTTCACCAGCAGCGGAGCCGAGCTTAAGTATTTTTTAAGTTCGGTAAAAGCGACATCGCAGTCTGGTGTCCACTCGAAACTGCGGCGGCTTTTGCCCTTCAATGCGTGAAAAAAGGCGTGGCATTTGTCGGAGGATTTGCTGATGAACCGGTTGAGAGCAGCCACCATCCCTGTAAGTCGTTGAACTTTTTTGATCGTATTGGGAGGCCGGAGATCGTTGACAGCTTTGATTTGGGTGGGGTCGGCCTCTATGCCTCGCCTGGTGACTAGGTGTCCGAGAAATTTCCCTGCGCTCACGCCAAACGCACACTTTTCGGGGTTCAGGCGGAGCTTGTGGAATTTGAGGATATCGAACACTTCCTTCAATTCACGGGGGTGGTTGGATGCCTTTTGGCTTTTTACGACGAGGTCGTCAATGTAAGCTTCCACGCTGTGGCCGATTTGTTCGCTTAGCATCTTGAATATGGCGCGGTTGAACGTGGCGCCGGATTTTTTGAGGCCGAACGGCATGACGCGGTAACAGAAAATACCGTAAGGAGTGATGAAGGCCGTTTTCTCCATGTCGTCTGGGTCCATGGCTATTTGGTGATAGCCTCGGTAAGCATCGAGGAAGCTTAGCCGGACGTGCCCCGCCGTTGCGTCGACCAGTTGGTCAATCTTCGGAAGTGGGAACCAATCCTTTGGGCAGGCGTCGTTGAGGTTGGTGTAGTCCACGCAAATTTGCCACTTGCCATTCTTCTTCTTAACAACCACCGTGTTGGACAGTCAGGTTGGGTACTGTACTTCTTGGATGGCGTTGGCCTCCAGCAACCGTTTCACTTCTTCAACGACGGCGACGGCATGTTCTGTGGCTGAACGCCGCGCCTTCTGTACTACCGGCTTTGCATCCTTCTTGACGTTGAGTGAATGGCAAATGAAGTTAGGGTCAACCCCTGGCATTTCGTTGGGCGTCCACGCAAAGACTTCAATGTTTTCCTTTAGGTATGCGAACATTTCTGCTCGGTCGGTGTCGCTGAGAGAGGAACTGAGCAAGAAGAAGTGGGAGCCATCCTCATTGACGACCATGGGGATGAGCTCCTCTTCGGCTTTGTCCTCAGCTCTCTGGCCGACGTCATCAATCATGGCCATGTCTGAGATCACAACCCATTGCACTTGTTTTGCCTTCATGGAATTGTGGACAGCTGAAACATAGCACTTCTTAGACGCCACTTGGTCGCCTCGCAGGTCCTCCTGTCGGCCACCGTCGCCGATGAAGCGGACGACCTGGTGGTAAGTTGGCGCAATTGCTTTCATGTTATGTAACCAAGTTCGGCCGAGAATGGCGTTGTACGGGCTCGGCGCGTTGACGATGATGAACTCGACGCTCACCGTGCGTGAGCCGACAACGACTGGCAGGAAGATTCGACCGAGTGGCCAGACTGGTGCGCCATTGAATCCGACTAGTGGTACTTCCGTGGGTTGGAGGGCTGACTCTGGGAGGTCGAGCTTCTTGAACAAGTCATAGTACATGACCTCCGCGGAACTCCCTTGATCAATAAGGACTCGTTTAACGTCATGGATACCAATTTGCACGGTGACGACCAGAGCGTCGGAATGTGGGGTTTGAACGAACTCAAGATCGCGCTCGGTGAATGTTATGGTCCACTTGGGCAGTTCGTCTGGGCGGTGGCGTTTGGACCCAGGTCCTACCGCAAGTACCTGTTTGGAAGTGGAGGCGCGATCGAGGTCCGCTCGGAGGTGTGTTTCGGATTCTCTTGTCACCGCCCGTGGATAACGTGTATCATCGGCCTTGGTTCGTTGGGGTTGGGATTTCCAGCAGGCAGACGGGTGGACGTTTTTGCGTGGTCGATGTACTGATCGAGATGGCCTTGGGCCGCCAGACGTTCCAACAGTGCCTTGTAGGGAGCACACACCGTCGTGTAGTGGCCGAGCTCGTTATGATACGAGCACTTTTTCCTTGGGTTCTGGTCTGCTTGTTGGAGGAGGAAGGTGATTTGGAGGAGGGTGTGAGCCGTCTGGATCCGAGGCCGAGGAGTTTTCATGTCGGGTTCACCAATTGTGTGGCCCGTGATCCTTGTTCCGCTTCTTTCCTCGATCCGTTGGTTCGGCGGTTGCCTAGCCTTCTCCGCCTAGCCTGCACAATGAACGCACGACTAAGACCTGGCCGGCGGTTGCCCGGCAAGGCCCTCCGGCGAGAGGATAAGTATGTGCAGAGAGAGAGGGAAGAGACTAGGGTTTTGAGTGAGTATTCGCGTTTGTTAGTTCGTACCTTCCCAGAGGCGTTATCCTTTGGTATTTATAGAGTCCCCTTGACTTGCTCTCCAAGCACGGGCACATGCCTTGCACGGGCTAAGCGGCGTCATCGTGACGTCACCGTCCAGATCTGGTAACCGCTTTTGGGGGGTGAGCTGGCATGACCCATGTGCGCTCATGATTATCAGGCGTAACAGTCTTCGCACGTGGGTGGGCGCGTGACCGCACGGGTGGCCGCGCGGGTGGCCGAGCATATCAGGTAATGGAGAATGCCGAGCATGAGGGTGGCCGAGGCCGAGGGCGCGCGGCCCGGGCGGGAGTTGTCTGCGGAATCGCCAACCGACGGGTGGCCGAGGCCGAGGGCGCGCGGCCCGGGCGGGATTTGTCTGTGGAATCGCCAACCGACGGGTGGCCGAGGGCGCGCGGCCCGGGCGGGAGTTGTCTGCGGAATCGCCAACCGACGGGTGGCCGAACATGACGTAATCTTTCCGTCGCCGTACGCGAGGCAAAGGCAGAGCCGACGACTGGTACGCCTTGGCTTAGGCCGAGCCCGGAAGACCATGGCGGTTGCCGAGCATGAAGGGTAGCCGAGCCCGAAGGGAATTCGGGCTAGGCAAATATCGTCTACGGGGCCGCCGCCAAATCACGACACAATCTTGTCCGTCGCCGGATGCGAGGCATAGGCAAAGCCGACGACTGGTATGCCTTGGCTCAGGCCGAGCCCCGGTGGAGTGGGTTTGCTGCCACGTGCGACAGCTGGCGGTGGCAGTGGAGCAGAGGTGGGCCCCAGTTGAGTCATAGTTGTTCTCGGCCCGCTACAAATAAATTTTCTATGAAAGTACATAGTCTCGCCCCCCTCTAATATTTTTGGGGGAAAAAAAATCAAATAATGGTAACCTTTGAAATACAAGGCATACCAACATTAATTTCTAAAGGCTAGGTTAAAATATAGCAAATCATAAAATTTGAGGGTTAACACTGTAAATATTTAATCAATAAAATTCTCAATTTTTCACACACAAAAATCCCCCGTCATTAAAATTGTTAAGGCAGTTTCTAGAAAATTGGAACAGAAGAGAGTAGATTTTTGGGAACCTTAAGTAATCTTGGTGAAATCTAAGGTGTAAGTATGTTTTTGCCCTATCGTTTACTAGATAGATTGAGGTAAGTCGTTACTACTTTTGCAATCTGTTAATTTATGAAAAGCATAATTAGGTATGAAGTGTTACTATTCTGTACTTTTTTTGTTTTAATGTATTTGCATTGTTATGCATCTTTATTTTTATTTTTTGTCTCACATGCATTGTCGCCCCCACGTAGTTAAATTTCTGACTCCGTCCTTGTTGATGTAGGCCACTGCATGCATGGGTCACCTCACGTCATGTGGGCCTCACAATAAACTAAAAAATATTCATAAATTTTAATATAATTATTTATGGAACATTGTAAAAAATCAATTCTAACGAATATCGAAATGTATGTTTTTAGAATTTGTAGGGGTGAAACTATTCATCCATGCAAGACCCGAAATGAGTCCGGTGTTCCCGTTGGTACCCATCGGTATGCTATTGGTTGGTACCAATAGCGGGGGTTGAAAAAAAATATGGTAGTACTTTTATTGGAGTACCTTCTAACTTTCTTTCATGAGTTGACTTCCCAGCTTTGGAGAAATCAAAAAGGTAAACTCAACGGCACGAAACCATAAACCTCGTTCCAAATTAAAAAAAAAACCTCGTATCAGCGTATGTATAAGAAGAAACCTCGTATCAGCGTATGTATAAGAACAAAGCTAGCTGGGAATTAGTTATACATTATAGTTTCATAGTCTCACTTCACTACAGCAACTCATATGATATTCCCTTCCCGTTTCCTCTCTTTTCTTCAATCACCTCTCTCTATGCCTATTTTACTTGCCCACATTTAGAAAAGAAAAAAAGAAAAACTTTGCCTATTTTTCTCCTAACGAAACGGGTTTCAAATTTCCTGCCCAAAATGAAGTGGCCAAGGCCAAGCGGATGGCAATGCATCGTCTATGGCAGCTTCATCGTCACTTTAGTTTGCATCGTCCATTCAATCGACGAGATTCGTTTTGAGAGTCTCTTCAAATTGGATAGAATACCCTTATTCGTTCCAAAAACATTTCACCATTCAACCAACGAGGTTCGTATTAAATAGTAGGTCCATTCATGCTTTCTTTTTCTTCCCTCTTATTTTCTTTGAAGGAGGTCTAAAACACAATATGATGCACAACACGCTAAGGTGGAAGAGTGTCTTGTCGGCAATTAGATGGATTGCTAGTTTCTCGCAATCGAGACACTGCCACATAGATATGTTGTACATGTTGCATGTGTTCAACAATGTTTTCTCTTATTCAGCCAGGACAAGGCAATCAAGAAAACGGCCACGCATGTGATTGTTGTATTTATGGATGATTGTTGTAAATAACAGTGGATTTACCGTAAATATGGGTGTGTATGGTTGTATTTATGGTTTGATTGCACTTGTGTGTGGCATGCACTAGCAATTTTTATAGAGGAGTATACCCCTTGGAGATGGGGTCACCCGTGTTGAGTGTGAAGTCAAATTCGGTACTTTTTCTATGTGTTTCCAAGAGTTTCAGAACCTCTGGTCCGGACCAGGCCAAGTGTGGTTGGGACCAAGCAAGAGAAAGCAAAAACTAAGTTGCAGCACTTGTGGTCCAGTTTGGTCCGGACCAGAGAAGTTGCATGTGCGGGTTTTTGGCCTTTATAGGATTTTTTTAAGACTTCTCTGGTATTTCATGTAAAAGGCAAATGATATGCAGCCACCTTTGTCACTACTTGTGTTCATCTTTTCATCATAGTGAAATCTCACAGCATCTCATGGAGTACGATTAAGCATATTGCTCAAGTCGGAACCGCGTACATCGCGTGTTTTGTTCTTTCTTTCAATTGCTTGTTTATTTTTCCCTTGTGTGTTCTCTTGCCTAACAACACCTCAACTTCTCAGCATTGGCCCGTTTGGCTTAATAATCCCGCATGATTGTCATTTTTGTCTCTATTCATGTTTTTTTTTTTTTTTGGAATTTATTAGTTTTGCGTCATTTATTTTGAGATTATTAATTAGTTTGTCCCGGTGTGAAAAAATTATGATCAAATAATTATAAAGGTTCACTACAAAAATAATCTAAAGTAGGCCGACTTTTTAGCTTATTTTTTCTTTATTGGGGAAAAAAATTAGTTTAGTTTAGTTTATTTTTTCTTATTCTTTTCAAATGTGTGGCTCAATAATATCTCCAATAGTGGGCTGTGTTTAATGAGGAGTAGTACAATATATGAAAAAGGAAACGTGAAAGTGGTCATGAAAGAG
Organism: Rhododendron mucronatum var. ripense; assembly: GCA_019656295.1. Lineage (NCBI taxonomy): Eukaryota > Viridiplantae > Streptophyta > Magnoliopsida > Ericales > Ericaceae > Rhododendron > Rhododendron mucronatum. The sequence continues at coordinate 2,037,824 of BPLT01000050.1, read as the reverse complement.
AATGGACGGGTCGAACTGACTATGAATCCAAGCCGTGCATTCTCTTTGATTTATACTATGTCAAGAGAATGGACGGCTCGGATTCACAGTCAGCCCAATCCGTCCATTCTCTTTCATGGACACTTTCATGTTTCCTTTTTCATGTAATAAATAAATTTATTTATCTGAGTCCCCCTCAGATAAGGGCACATTTACCGTATTAAGTTGCGGACTTCCCCTTTTCTCCCATTTTCCGATTAAATTTCAATGATCCGAGCCGCTCAATGTGCTCAGAATGTGATTTTAAGATTACCCGCAGGAAATAAACCAAAAAAAAAAGATCGAGAAAGGCTTTATTCGAGCAGTTTTTATTTGAACAGTTTTTATTTCAACCGTTCGGGTGATTTTAAGATTACCCGCAAGAAATCGGCAAAAAAAGTGGCCGGAAAAAACTTCGTCTAAGTAGTTTTTGTTTGAACCGTTTGATAAAAAATAAACAAAAACTGGTCGGAAGAAACCCTTCCCGATTATTATTTTTGCTGATTTTTAGTGAGTACCTTTAAAATCACGTCCTGAACACATTGAGCGGCTCGGATCATCGAAATTCTATCGGGAAAGGAAGGTAATATTTTATTAAGTTAAAATGGTCCTTACGAGAAGTGAACTATATATATATATATATATAGTCATTTTCAAATAAGGAGGTCCTTATTTTAACTAAAATAAGGACCTCTCCATTTCTCCCATTTTCTGTTCGAATTTTGATAATCCGAGCTGCTCAATATGTTCAGAACGTGATTTTAAGGGTACTCGCGAGAAATCGGTAAAAAAAATGACCGGAAAGGGCATGATTTGGGCAGTTTTTATTTGAACCGTTAGATAAAAAATAAACAAAAACTGCTAGGATGAAGCCCTTCCCGGTCTTTTTTTTTGCTGATTTCTCGCGTATACCCTTAAAATCACATTCTGAACACATTGAGCGGCTCGGATCATTGAAATTCTATCGGGAAAGGGAGGTCTTTATTTTATTAAGTTAAGGTGGTCCTTAGGCGCACATATATATATATATATATATATATATATATATATATATATATATATATATATATATGTGTGTCCGCATTTAAGGTCCTCATTTTAAGGTCCTTACTTAAAGATTTCTGTATATGAGTCCCCTTCTTATAAGGACTACCTTATTTTAATAAAATGCGGACTTCTCTTTCCCGATCGAATTTCGATGATCCGAGCCGCTCAATGTGTTCAGAACATGATTTTAAGGGTACCTGCGAGAAATTAGCAAAAAAAAAGACCGGGAAGGGCTTCATCCGAACAGTTTTTGTTTGTTTTTTATCTAACGGTTCAAATAAAAACTGCTCAAATCAAGCCCTTCCCGGTCTTTTTTTTTTTGCCGATTTCTCACGGGTACCCTTGAAATCACGTTCTGAACACATTGAGCGGCTCGGATCATCGAAAACAGATCGGAAAAGGTGAGAAATGGGAGGTCCGCATTTAAGGTCCTCATTTTAAGGTCCTTACTTAAAGATTTCTGTATATATGTATGTCGCTAGCTAACTTTGGATATTGTTGTTTTTGGTGTTTGTTAATTTATTGCATGCAGTCTATTGCGAGGAATACCCCACTGAAGACCATCCAAATACCACTCAACTGCACATCGTTGGGTAACCGCACCCGAAATTGCCCTGCGAGCTATTACCCAAAGAACTTCTTCCGCCGCGATGATCAAGAAGGAAGGTCCACGGCCACCGCGACGTGCCCGGATTACTTCCGTTGGATCTACGAGGATCTACGGCCGTGGAGGGAGACGGGGATCACGGCAGAGATGGTGGAGAGTGCCTGGCCTTTGTCCCACTTCAGGCTGGTAATAGTGGACGGAAGGGCTTACGTGGACAGACATAGGATGGCGCGTCAGACCAGTGATGTTTTTACGCAGTGGGGAATCCTACAGTTGCTACGGAGGTATCCAGGGAAATTACCTGATCTGGACCTTATGTTCAGCGTCGACGACAGGCCAATTATCAAATCGGAGGATTACAATGCGACCACCCCACCTCCATTGTTCCGATTTTGCGGAGATGATGACACGCTCGACATTGTTTTTCCTGATTGGTCCTTTTGGGGATGGTAAGCAATTAATAGTTACTTCCTCCATCCCAAATTGGATGTCAACTTTTGATATTCGTGCTAATTTCAATTCCTTATATATTTTAATATGGATCTCAAAAAATATGCGATATGAATCTTGTTTGATAGTTCTATAATACAAAGTTTTCAAATTCATTAATAATATTATAGATTAAAAGATATAAGATGTAACGCCCCGATTTTTTGGGGGTAAAACAAAATAATTCTTTAGGAAAATTTTGCTAAATAAATATAATTTTCCAAAATAAAGTTTAGGTATTACCAAATCAAGATAGATTGACAAATTCAAAATACATTAACTTCAGAGCCGACTCTAGGCTTGATACAAATTCCAAGCAAACTCGATCTTCGTTCTTGATATTCTTTCTGCGTCGATCTGCATCATCATTGAATCCTCTCCATTGAATCCTGCGCCCTCTGGCAAATTGATCGCCGAAGCAAACGATTTGCCAGGATACAGACGTATCCGTGAGTGATAAATCACCCAGTAGAATAATCCAACCCAACCACCCTTCTTACTTTACAGTTAGCAAGCAGCAAGATAAAATGATACGAAGAAGTAGAATAGGGATTTTTCACATAAACCAGTTCATTACTATCCATCATCCTATCGTGTAATGTAAGATCTCCTCCGCGGGATCTTTCCTCCCCAACCGCTAGCTATGCCCTGTCCCATGAGCTCACTTTCTTTTATTGTCGCGGATTGCACCTCAGTTATGTACCTAGCGTGTATCCCTCTCATTACAACAAAAGGAAGCTTATCATGCCCGAATCATAACTAGGGTTCGCCTATCTTATGCACCACATCACAATCATCACTGGGCTTACTTTGCCAGCATCAATTCATCACTGGACTCTCGCCAGTATCAATTCGTCACTGGACTCTCGCCAGTATCAATTCATCAATCACCACTGGGCTTACTTTGCCAGTTTCAAACCATCACATATCTCATCACATCTCAAAATCTCGCCTGCAGGCATTCTAAAAATAAAAACTTTCCATTTCATCCATTACCTAGCATCGTCTAATATGAACTCTATTCGCATACCACCCCATGTCTCTAGGGTCCAATCTAACATATAAATCAAGAATTGGTGCAATATAAAATTAAATCAAATAATAATTAAAACAATTAACGAGAAATGCAATCACATAACGTTTTATGGATGGGCCGTTGCCCTTATTCTCGTATGGCCACAATGTCAATAATGAAGTAGAAATTTTATAAAAATTTAAATAAAATATTTTCTAGGCTTTTATTAATTATTACAAAGTAATTAGATTAATTAATAACTAATTAAATACATTAATTCGGTAAAAATATTGAAATAATGATCATGACCGCGATGAGAGTCCTAAAGGTCCTACGCAACATGTTTGAGTGTCAAAAGTTGAGTTCGGAGGTTCGCGGGATTAATTTACATGAAAACGTTATTTAAAGTGTCCGAAAGTGCAGTAAATAGACAATAAATATTTAATTATAAAAAAAATATTGGGACTGACATAATTTCATCTTTGGACAGTAAGGAGTCTAAATAAAATTATCCGAGCATTAATAATAAAGTTTATATGATCGTAAAGTAATTTTGATTGGAATTACTTTAAAAACAATATTAAATAGTGAATTAAATAAAAAAACATTTTATTTAACAAGTTACTGTATTTGAGATTCAAGAAGTCTAGAAAAAATTAGTTGAAGTGTTAAAACGTTGGTTGAAAGGTCATAACTAATTTTCGTTTATAAACGTTGAACAATAACTAATAAATAATTTAATAAATAGATAATTAAATAAAAAAAATATGACATTAACAAGTTATGATCTTTAAGGTGTGAAAAGTCTAGGAAAAATAGTTCGGGGGTCGAAAACGGTGTTCGGGAGGTCGCAAAACACGTTCGAAACAAAACAGAACCTGCCGCAAGGTTTGACCGAGTCAACCTTACGGCTGAGCAGCTTACCGCAACCTCAGGCCTGGTTCTTGCGGCCCGAAGGTCGCGGCCGCAAGGTCTCGCCCAGATTTTATTTTTTTCGGTTTTCTTCATGGTTTTGATGCATTGGTCCGTTCGGGGCATGGGGTTAAGTATAATAACACTTAATATACTTAGAGGAAGGGTTGGAAGGGATTATAATACCTCGATTGGATTGAATTGATTCACAAACGGAAACTTGAATTTTTTGGACGAAGGCTTCGGTTTCTTTAATCGGAAGACCTTGGGATTGAATTGAGGCTTGTTTGGGGGTGCCATGGGTTGTGGGAAGTGATTGGAACAATTGAATTGGATTTCGGTTGGGTCTAGGTACAAAACCCACTTTTCTCTCTCTCACTTTCTCTCTCTAAAACTCCATGGATTGGAGTTTCGATTTCTTCGTTTTTCTTTTCTTTTCTGATCGGTGGAGGGTTGGAAGTATCGTGGTATGATCGTGGGTCAATGGGTTGGGGTATTTATAGGTGAATTTTGGTAGAGTAAGATAGGAACGAATTTAATGGAGTTGGGTTTTAAACGGGACGAATTGGGACTGTTTTTGGGTCAATGAGGAAGTAGAGATGGAGTAGGAGAGGGAGAGATGAAAGGAGTTTGCATGCATGCAATTACTTGCATGGAAAGTAAGAAGGAAAAAGAAAAATTAAATTAAAAAGGATAAGATAGATAATTATATTAAGAAAAAGAATTGAATAATACTAATAATGCTTTTTAATGATAGTATTAATATTAAAAATTACGGGTTGTTACAAGTTGAATTAAAATTTTACTAAACTAATTTTTGTCAAGAAAAATTAATCTAGGATTTTGGTTTAATCTAATTATACTTTAAAATAGTTAATCGATTACTACAGACTATTTGATTAAAAATAATTTCTTTATTCGAAAAAAAAATAGGGCAAAAATCCGGGTCGTTACATAAGAGACGAAAAATGACACGAATTTCAAAAATTGTCATCCTTTTTGGGACAGAGAGAGTACTATTTATAATTAATGTGAAAAAAATACTACTCCCTCCGTCCCTTTTTAAGTGTTCTGCTTCGTAACTACAACTTATTAAAAAGAAATCATCGTTATACCTTTCACATCAACTTTTTTCTCCACTTTTCATATTTACCCATCATCATTACACTTTTACTCACTTACTTTTCAAAATGGAACCTACTTTTAGGGACAAAATAGACAATTCACCAACTTTTACCCACTAACTTTACAAAATGGACACTTATTAAGGGATAGCCAAAAATGGAATATCGGACTATAAATAAGGGACGGAGGGAGTAATATTTTCAACATCTTCGCACTTCTTTATTATTATTTTTTTTCTCTTATTAAATGCCACAGATTATTTTGATCTATATCACCATGTACTTGGATGTTTTGTAATTGATTTTGTTTTCTCAAGATAGACCGCCCATTACGGGCCCCGCAAGACATTTTTTTATTAAATCTAAATTGTTCATCTTATAGAGCCTGTAGAATAGTATATTTCCTCATAAAATAAGCTTAATCAGACATCAATAAGTATATTAAAAATCAAATTTGAGTTTAGAAAATAGACAGTCATTGACAATTTAACTTCAAAATCTATGGCCGTCCATTTTGTAAACCGAAATTCAAATTTTTATATATCTATCGATATTTAGTCAAGCTGATTTTTTTAATAGATACTACTCTACGTACCCTATAAGATGAATAATTCCGATTATAAAGAAAAAAATTTGTGGGGCCCACAGGCGGTGGGTTTCTACCTATGGCGGATAGAATTTACTCTCACAGGGAATATAGCAACAATACTTATGCTCTAGATGATTTTGTGGAAGAGTTTATCTTGGAGGACGATGTTGATTTCGAGGATGGTGCCTCTCTATCTGGCTTTTTGATTTCGAGATTGGGCGGGTTTGGGGTGTTTTGGTCTTCTGGTTTTGATCGGTGCTTTCTTAGTTTCTGTTTTGGCTGCTTCTTTTGGTCGAGGAAATCGATGATAGGAAGAAATAGATCGGTGTAGTCATTTGTGGACATAGAAGGAGTTTTTTGATATGGGGGATGGCATTATTTTTAGGTCTCAGTGGCTTTGTTTTGTTGTCTATTTGGCTCTTTGGCTAATTGATTAGGGGGTTAATGTGTAGGATCTGAGACTTGCTTTGGTTTTTGACTGTTTTATGTTGAGTTTTTTATTGGTTTTTTGGTGTTCAGTAGGCGTTTTGCCTTATTTTAGGTCTTTGGTGACTTTTTGCCGATATGCCCTTAATCATTTTAATCTTCGTAATCCTTTATAAAGATTAATAAATTCTTTTTGCTTAGCAAAACAAAGATATAGCAACAATACTTTAGTCGCCACATTTGATGACCATGGGCCCATTTGTGATGTAGTAGAGCATATTCTCCAAATTCATTGATGACACAAGATACATCACACGGTACTCAAAATGTGGTCACCAAACATTGCTTAATATTAGGAGAGAGAGAAACTTAGCTAGGCATAGTATGCTGTAATTGGGTCATGTTCTAAATTTGTACCCTTGCTATATTGTTAATTGGTCAGACATCTTGGATGTGTGGTAAGCAATTGAGGAACTATTTTCGCGAAAAATGGGTATTTTGTAGGGCTGAGACAAATATAAAACCATGGGAAGAATTGTTAGAGGAAATAAAACAAGAAGATACGAGGAAGAGATGGATGGATAAGGAAGCTTATGCATTCTGGAGGGGCAACCCGAGGACTTCTGCAAGTAGAATGGAACTCATGAGATGTAACGTTTCTGACAAGCAAGACTGGGGAGCTCACTTGTACAAACAGGTATTCAGATTTTTCTTATGTGTGTGAGTTTTATATACATGCATATATTTAAACATTTGGTCAGTGTACCACTGTACCTAATTAATGACTAAAGTTTTTTTGTTTTTTAATCGATCGGCAAAATTTTTTTATTAGAAACCCAACAATGGTATATCGAGGAAGAAAAAAAAGGGACAAAACACGCTTCATGATGTTAATACATGAGAGAGAGAGAGAGAGAGAGAGAGAGCGCCTAAAACAAAATAAAAACGTCCAACAGAAACTTGAATGTAGCTAGCCCAGAAAACTCCCCAACCAAAGCAACTAAAGAAAGTTGGAACTTTTGTAGGATTGGAATAAAGAAAAAGCGGAAGGGTACAAGCAATCAAACCAGGCTAGCCAGTGTACGCACAGGTTAAAGATTTACTCCGATCCCTTAAAAGCAATTAGTGCTTTTATTTCTTTGTTGATCGATCTGGTGCCGGCTGTTTTAACAGGTACAAGATATATGTTGAAGGAATCGGATGGTCAGTGAGTGAAAAATACATTCTTGCCTGTAATTCTCTAGCGTTAATGGTGAAGTCACGTTACTACGATTTCTTCTCAAGAGGATTGATGCCGATGCACCATTATTGGCCCATAAACGATCAGGGCGACAAGTGCAAATCTATTAAGTTCGCCGTTGAATGGGGCAACAGCCATGAGCAAGAGGTATTTCTCTTGTTTCAGTCACTAGCACTTTTTGTTTTCATTTTGCGTGTTGGAGTTTTGGAGAGAAGCGAATTAAATAGGGCTTTGTTTAAATTTCGCTAGATGTTCATATTCATGGCCCAATTCTGTTAGTCCTAATTGACCGATTCTTGTTTTTAGTAATTAGATGTTGATTATGTATAGTATACATTAACTCGTCAATTGTCATACACTCCATGCTGTAGAATTTAAAGAAAATGTACCAGAAGAAGAAGCAACTAGGCTTTGTTCGACTAAGCTTTTTGTGGGTTTTTCTTACATATTTCTGTAAACATTTGGGTAAAAGTAAAAAATTTTGATTCCTCCTTTCGAGATGAATCAATGATCCACAAAAGTTAAACACAAAAAAAAAAAAAAAAAAAAAAAGCTTTTGGGGCTTTTTCTTGGATATTTTAAAAAATATTTGGATAAAATTAAGCTTTTTCGAGGTAAAAGTAAGCTACTGCCAATCAACTAACTCACTAACTCTAAGGCAAAACTCCCTCTCTAGCTCTAAGCCACTTGATGGACTGATTGAGTGATAACCGCCTCTGGACTAACTGCCATAACTCATGTAATGTATGAAATCCAAGTATTTTGGCCCAACAAAATCAGGGGTTTAAGTTTTCATATATATTTTCGTTAATTTTATTGCCTGTTATTTTCATTATGGATGTACGTTGAACTTCAATCGAAAAGAGTTCTCGTTTCTTTACTGGCTACATATTCCTCTAGGAAATGAAATTATAGTTCCGTCCTTGTAGGCACAAGATATCGCGAAGGCGGGAAGCAATTTCATCCAAGAGGATTTGAAGATGGATCATGTGTATGACTACATGTTTCATGTGTTGAGTGAATATGCCAAACTCTTGAGATACAAGCCCACCATACCTCCAAGAGCACTTGAAATCTGTTCGGAGACATTGTCTTGTACCAGGGTGGGAGCGCACAAGATGTTTCTGATGGAATCGCTGGTGAAGGGTCCGACAGACGTGAGCCCATGTAATATGCCTCCACCACATGATGCTCTTGCATTTCTAGCGCTTCTCGAAAGAAAAGTGAATGCAGTTAGCCAAGTACAGTCGTGGGAGAAGAAATACTGGGAGAATCAAACTAAAAGTAATTAATCATGTTCCTTGGGAGTATTTTCATCCATCGCCGGTGGGTAGGAATTAATCCGTTCATGCGAACTTTATGCCTCAATTTCTAGGTAAATGATGAGTAAGCTAGCAGTGATTACTCTACATAATAATTATCATAAAAAGAGATTTTAGGTCGTCTCTGTCATTTCTCATTGGACATCTTCTGATTTTCGATAAGTGAAATGCAAGCCAAGCTTTACGTACTCCACTGGCCCTTTGTGACAATAGAAACGTATGGATGATTGGTCTCTCATAGAACCTGCCATGGGTTCCATGGATGAGAAGCAAAATGTAAAAAGAAAATGATCACTTCTATGCCATATATGCATGCATGGGTCTATATTCCTATGATCACTCCTATATATTGGAATTTTTTCTAGCCGTGTGGTTCCCTTCTTCACCCTTTTATTGAGCAAAAAAAGATGGAAAAGTGGAATGTGGAGTCAACTTTGGTGATGAGATTTATGTGGATGACTGTGATTAAAGCTTGTAAGTTGTATGGTCCCCGAAGGAGGACCAGATGATACTATTTTGGGTAAAATTACTAACACCAGGTTTACCATCAATAACACATACCTCCTTAAGAAATGATTATAAAACCCCTATGGTTTAAATGTTTTTTTCTCTGACACTTTACCAACAACTATTCAACCATATACGTGACAGAATTAACCAAAAGTGTTTTATATGGACAATTCACCCTTTTTAATGATAGAATAAACAATAAAAAGCTCTCAATTCTCAATTTCTTTCGCGCGAAAGTAATAAATTTGTAATTTCAAACAAAAAATGATTCTATCGAGGAATGAAAAATGAATTGTTATTTATAAATTCTAGCCTTTTGATCAAAACAACTCCTCCAACAGAAAAAAAGTCACTTTTATTAATAAAAAAAAAGTGAGAGTTGATAGTTTTTTGTTAGTATTTCTTATTTGGGATTTTTATTGTCAGAGAGGGTGAATTTTTAGATATAAGTCTCTTTTGGCATCATGTGTTTGAACAGACAATTATCGAGTGGAGATGTTAATGAAACGCACATAGAAACCACTGGGTTTGAAACCCATGAATAATTGTTGTTTTCCCTTTCAAACCAGTTGGATAAGTTAAATAGGACCCGGGGGCTCTGCTGCCCGGGGGCACAGTAGCCCCTACCCATCCCAAAAAAGGGCACTGTTTGATTTTAAAAAAAAATTCTAACCACCAATTTGCAATCCTAAAAAGCAGAAATATGATTATGAGAGCCTTAGAGACAAAATTTGATTATGTCTCTTTAGAATAATATGATCAAAATAATAAGATCTTCACACCCATTCAAACGGATTAAAAATTGAAGCAATTAATTTTTAAACTACATTTTTTAATATATAAACAATATAAAAAATTAAGTGCTGAAATTTTTCCTCCATTTCAATCGATGCAAAGATCTTGTTATTCTGTTTATATATTAAAAAGATCTTGTTATTCAGAATAACAAGATCTTTGCACCGATTCAAACGGAGGGAAAATTTCAGCACTTAATTTTTTATACTGTTTATATATTAAAAAATATAGTTAAAAAAATTAAGTGCTTCAATTTTTAATCCGTTTAAATGGGTGTGAAGATCTTATTATTCTAAAGAGACATAATCAAATTTTGTCTCTATAACTCTCATAATCATATTTCTGCTCCTTAGAATTGTAAATTGGTGGTTAAGATTTTTTTTTAAAATCAAACAGTGCCTTTTTTGTGGGGTGGGTAGGGGCTACTGCGCCCCGGGCAGCAGAGCACCCGGGTCCAGTTAAATATAAGGATACTCTCCGGTGGTCGGCTCTTTCTAGTAGTTCTGCTATGCAATTATCGAATGGGCCGGCGGTGTATTTTTTTTTGGAAGTCCTGTTTGGGGAGTGGACCTTCATCTGCATTGAACAAGAGAGAAGCTCTCGTAAAGTTCAAACAAAGCCTAACAGACACAACAGAAACCTCCTTGAAATTTCTGTAATTACAAAAGCCTCACTGCTAACAGAAATTGGTGTTTTACTACTTTACCCTCAGGCCTCAGATAATCCTCTGCGAAAGCTATTGTAAATGTAATAACCAATTATAAATGTCAACTTAAACAAATGTTTAGAAATCAAAGTAATCCAATCGGTTAAAGAAAAGGGGGGAGGACTCCAGTCACTAAAATAGGAAAAAACGTTACTTTTACACGTGATACATATGAAAGATAAAAAATTTTAAAAAAAATAAAAAAAAGGTCACTGTGTTGGTATCTTTATCCACTTTTTTTAAAAAAATTTTATTAGATTCACGTCAATTTTTAAGATTAATCATTTATCTCGATATGGAGAGTCTAAAAAGTAAAAAACTAAGCTCAAAACTAAAAAAAAAAAGGTTACTACAAACCCAAAAAAAGAAGTTAATTTGGAACAACTACTTGTTTTCGTATTATTTTTAAGTATCATTTTAGCTGGATTCTTTTCAATTTCAATCCATATTTTTATACTCTTGTAGTTCTTCTTGCCGAGATGAATCATTGATTCCAAAAAAATATGATGGAAAACAAATTGGAAAAAAAGCCTTGTTCGGTTGTGGGTTTAGAAAAATTTTGGATTTGATTTTTGGGTAATGAGTGAGGAGAGAAAATTGGGTAATAATTGGGGATATGGGTAATGAGTTGAGAGAGATACAGAGAGAAATGAGATTAATGATTAGATATAGGGGTAATGAATGAAAAGAAAAATGAAAATAATGATTAAAAATATAGGTAATGAGTAGATTTGGGTTTAAAAAAAATTTGATGGGTTGTGCCGTTGTGAGTTCGAATTTCTTTTTTGAAAACCCCATGAGGCACTGCCTCCTTCATCTCTTCCTCCATTTAACTACAAAATCACCTTCAACAACCAATTCCCCACAACGACCGTCTCTCTCTCTCTCTCTCTCTGATTACACCAAGGACCGATATTTTGACCGCCAACGCTATTAGTAGGAGAAAGGGAGAAAAATTGGCTCAATCTTTGAAACCATTTTTCGTTGCACTGGTTCTAGTATATGTAATCATGGAAAAGTGGGCTCTCTCTCTCTCTCTCTCTCTCTCTCTCTCTCTCTCTCTCTATTATAGTAGATGTAAGAAGGTGGAGAGAGAAGGGACAAGTTTTTTTATCAGCAAAAGAATGAAATTTTATTAAAGTGAAACAAAATCCAATCAAATGTTGAAAAATACAGCCAAAGCACAAAGTCCATAACACCTAATTAAGGGCCGAAAATGCCTGAATAAACAATAAATAGCACACTGATAAGTGCGTAAATGTTCACATTAGTGCCCCTAATTCATCTTTGTTAAGTCTCATTTATATTATTATTGATCGGTACTTAATGCTTAATTTGTGTATTGTAGATATTTGGAGGATTTGATAAAAGAATATGCAAAATGGAGATATTAAACGGTTTTTATATTTGGCGGTTTAAAATCAATCAAGTGAAATTGGAGTAACAATTCACAACCCAATTGGCCGGAGAATTCATTGAAACCAAACAAATAAGGATTGGCCTTGGACTTTGGTACACAAGTGGGCCCAATACTTAGTAACTATGTTGACCGGGTTGTTTGATATCTCAAATTCAGCACTTAAAATTGAAATAATTAAGTAATAAGTGATTAAGTAGATTTAATAACCACATTTTATATTGCTTAACAGATTAAGTGTTACTTAAAATATAGTGTAAAAAAGTGATAAAAATTAAACTCGAATTTTTAGTCAGCACACATTACCGTCTCTGTGGATTCGACTCCGGACTTATCGGATATTGTGTTACATCGGTCTCCGCCCTATGCTTGGGGCAACCCATTAATTTAGGACTAAAAAATCGTCAAACAAATCCGAATGAGTTGGATCAAATCCGAACCTCTATTCGACAAATGGGGGAACGGATTGATAATCAGATCGCCCAGTTAATACTCATCATAACTGGGGTTGCCATGCGACTTCCACCTCCTCAAAACCCAAAAGCACCCCTCAAAAATAACCACGAAGCATGGGCCAAACCTTCAAAGCCCAGAAATGGCCGTCATCAGAACTAACAAAAGGCCAAGAAGAGGCCTCTGAAGGACCATGATCACAATGAAGTCAATCCACGAATGAAATCTGTCACGAGTTGGGGAAGTTTCTGAATTTCAAGTCAAGTCTTCATCTTTCAATTTCGAGTCGGTTTGTACCTCGAGTCTTTTATGCTTTCGTGTCTGTATGTTTTCAAATTTAAGTTTGTAGTCAAAGAAGAAAAATCCAAAAGAGAGTTAGTTTCGTAGCCTCGAACTACGTTATGACCTGATTTCTTTGCAAGAAGGATACGTAGGCAGTCTCATCCTGAGGCCCGATCATGTTCATCCGAGTCGATCCCAAAAATTTGGTCGCGATCTTTTGAATCAATCATTTGCAGGTTAGTCCCGTCTTTTGAAACTAACGCCAAGCCTCTTGAGACGTTGAACTTGTGATAACAAACTTGCTAAGCAGCTATCCCCCACACCAGGGTGAAATGAGAAAGACAGAAGTGTCAAACACATGATTCAAAGCATGAAGGTGCCAAATGCATGGGTATAATAAGATGCAAAGCATCGAAGAAAAATCAGAGAAAACTCAAAATCAATGAAAGTGTCAAACTCATCGATACAACAAAGTGCGAAGCAAATCGATACTCAGGATGACTACTAGCTCTCAAAACCTTTCCAAAACGATAGTTCTTGAGCCTAAAATCCTTTCTTTGTTAAGCCAAACCTTGGCCACATTACGACCTGGATAAAGTCTTTTCAGATTGGAAAATGCAATTTGATAAACAAGAATCCTAAGCACTAGGAGAAAACAAGAAAGAACGGCAAGGCATTTTGTGAGTCCTGCAAAATCCAAACTGAGACATTTTCAAAATCCATGGGTTGTCATCAGCAATTTGGGGCATGGTTCGTGATAAAATCCTCGCGTTTAGACAAAATAAGATTAAGGAAAATCCTGAGTGAGCATCACTTGATAAAGCTAAATAATTTCAAAGCCTAGAATGGAAAAATCGTCAAAACTTGATTTTGGGGCATGTTTGCCATTTTTCGAACCCTCAATTAATCAAACTCCTTGTCCAGTCAAATCAAACTGCACATCCAATCGAATCAAATTCCTTGTCCAGTCAAGGTCATCAATGAGAGTCAATACTCTGATAAAGTGCCTTCTTTGTCTTTTGAGTCATCTGGGCCGGGCCTTGTCCAAATTTACACAAGGTCATCTGTCTAGTCAAATCGTATTGATCTTGAGTCCCCAACTCATAAGAGAAACTGCAATACGTGGAAGAACCTATGCTTATGCTTATATCTACAAGCCATGTTTTGTTTTATAAACAAAGTTTTCTTGATCATCTCAACTGATTGAACGCATCAAAAGTTGTTTTATGTTCATGGCTTGAAGAAAAGGTACTCCCCCAAAATTATCCAGTGACTGAGTACTTTCTGATATATGTTAAAAACCTCGCCATATGTCGGGTGGTGTTCTGGAAGCTGATGATGGTTTAATAAACAGAACAGGTACCCCGCACAGTGTATTGTAAAGTCGTGCGCGGTATTATAATATGCCGTGTAGGAGATTGCTGTTGTCCAGACAGTTTTGTTGAGTAGTTCTTTCCTTCTGCATCATCTTTACTATCTCTGTACAGATAACACCACGTGCACGTCAATGTGATATATTTCCCCATGTCCCTTCCCCTCTTATTTGTTTATTTAAAAAAGCTTTATTTTCCAAAAGATATACGAAATCTTTCCCTTTCAAAATGTTTAATAGAGACCGGCTTTGCCGGGCAAGCGGGGTGCATTTTGTTCTTTTTAACAAAACCTTCCCCGCTCGTAATATGGCTTCCAAACCTGAAATCTCAAACTTTGTTCGCCAGACCAAAAGTCTTTTTTTTCTGTTTCTCTCAAGCAAACTCTCGGTTTCTCGAATCATCCAACTCAAAAATTCGGGTGACGACTCTTCGATCACACCAAGCAGGAAGCCCACATTTAGCTTTCTAGAATATGAGAGTTCATCAGTTTATGCATGGTTGGCGATTTCGTGCTTTTGAGTTTACCTTTTTGATTTCTCCACCTCTAAGAAAGGTGGGAAGTCAACTAATGGGAAAAAATTTTCCTGCCGAGCGAATATCACGTGGTGTCCGTTCGGTGCATTTGAGTTGTCGATTGTATTTTTGGACGGCTCGAATGTGCCGAGCGGGTATCACGTGGGATATAACCACCCGGCTCCCAAAAATTTCTCCAACTGATGAATGGAAGGTAAAATAAGTTAGGACTCCAATAAATTACTACCATATTTTTCTTTTTTTGGCACATTGGAAAATTGTTAAACTACCATATACTGATATACAGTATTCTTACAGGAATATTCTTAAGAATTCACGTTTAATCCATGGGCCATCTCCGAAAATGCTAAAACCTGATGTCTACCCTCTCAAATTTCCACCAACAAAAAAAGAAAAAAAGAAAAAGAAACCCACTCTTTCAAAATTTCTGTGGGATGGACTCATGTGAGGTCGAAAATCGTGGATTAGCCGCAATCGCTATTTGTTATTTGTTATAGGAAATTCTCAATTTTAGGATGTTTTTTTTTCTCTTATTAGGTGAGGGCTTTCGAGCCAGTTCGTACATATCAATTAATTTTGAGAGATCAATTTGTGTATCAATAATACAGCTTTATATTAGAGATTAAAGTAGTGACAAGGTGACATCATAGAAAATGGGCCTTTACTTGCCCATCACCCAATACAAAAAAATCAATTGTTCAACTTTGGGCGAAAGGTACTTTTGCTTGAACATGGCCTCCAAACTTACGTACTCCGTACTACTTCTCAGCATGCTTGAGCATAAAGCCATTGACGATCAACAAGCTTTTTTCAGTGCTCCCCAAAATAATCCATTTTATGCAACTGGGAATTAATAAAAAGTCTAGCAACATCGCATGTAGGCAGAGATAGAGTCAAGGAGGAGCAAGTAGGGACAATCGCCCTTGTAAGAAGAAAAAAATAAACTCTGCTATTATATTACAAAAATAATTTTCTTATGAAAGTACATAGGCTCGCCTCCCTCTAATATTTTTGGGGGAAAAGAAATCAAATAATGGTAACCTTTGAAATACAAGGCATATTAACAATAATTTCTAAAGGCTGGGTTAAAATATAGCAAAGCATAAAATTTGAGGGTTAACACTGTAAATATTTAATCAATAAAATTCTCAATTTTTCACACAAAAAAATCCCCCATCATTAAAATTGTTAAGGCAGTTTCTAGAAAATTGGAACAGAAGAGAATAGATTTTTGGGAACCTTAAGTAATATAATATTGGTGAAATCTAAGGTGTAAGTACGTTTTTGCCCAATCGTTTACTAGATAGACTGAGGTAAGTCGCTACTATTTTTGCAATTTGTTAATTTATGAAAAGCATAATTAGGTGTGTTGCTATTTTGTACTTTTATTGTTCTAATGTATTTACATTGTTATGCATCTTTATTTTTATTTTTTGTCTCGCATACATTGTCTCCCCCATGTAGTTAAATTTCTGACTCCGTCCTTACTGACGTAGGCCACTGCATGCATGGGTCACCTCATGCCATGTGGGCCTCACAAAAATACTGAAAAATATTCATAAATTTTAATATAATTATTTGTGGGACTTTGTAAAAAATCAACTCTAACGAATATCGAAATGTATGTTTTCAGAATTTGTAGGGGCAAAACTGCTCATCTGTGCGAGACCCGATCGAAATGAGTCCAGCGTTCCCATTGGTAGCCATCGGTATGCTATTGGTTGGTACCAATAGCGGGGTTGAAAAAAAATATGGTAGTACTTTTATTGGAGTACCTTCTAACTTCCTTTCTTGAGTTGACTTCCCAGCTTTGGAGAAATCAAAAAGGTTAACTCAATGGCACGAAACCATAAACCTCGCATGTATTGTTCCAAATAAAAATAAATAAAAATTAAAATTAAAAAAACCTCGTATCAGAGTATGTATAAGAAGAAAGCTAGCTGGGAATTAGTTATACATTATAGTTTCATAGTCTCACTTCACTACAGCAACTCATATGATATTCCCTTCCCGTTCCGTCTCTTTTCTTCAATCACCTCTCTCTATCCCTATTTTACTTACCCAAATTTAGAAAATGAAAAATGAAAAACTTCGCCTATTTTTCTCCTAACAAAACAGGTTTTCAATTTCCTGCAAAAATGAAGTGGCCAAGGCCAAGCGGATGGCAATGCATCGTTTACGGCAGCTTCGTTGTCACTTTAGTTTGCATCGTCCATTCAATCGACGAGATTCGTTTTGAGAGTCTCTTCAAATTGGATAGAATACCCTTATTCGTTCCAAAAACATTTCACCATTCAACCAACGAGGTTCGTATTAAAATGTCAGGTCCATTCACGCTTTGTTTTTCTTCCCTCTTATTTTCTCTGAAGGAGATCTAAAACACAATATGATGCACAACACACTAAGGTGGAAGAGTGTCTTGTCGGCAATTAGATGGATTGCTAGTTTCTCTTATTCAATACAGACGGTGACTCTAAGTTATGTCCAACACAAAATAACAGTACCGCAAATGGGTGTGTATGGGTGTGTATGGTTGTATATATGGTTGATTGGACTTGTGTGTGGCATGCACTAGCAATTTTTATAGAGTATACCCCTTGGAGATGGGGTCACCCGTGTTGAGTGTGAAGTCAAATTCGGTACTTTTTCTACGTTTTTCCAAGAGTTTCAGGACCTCTGGTCCTGACCAGGCCAAGTGTGATCCGGACCATGCAAGAGGAAGCAAAAACTAAGTTGCAGCATTTGTGGTCCAGTTTGGTCAGGACCAGAGAAGTTGCATGTGCAGGTTTTTGGCCTTTTTAGGATTGTTTTAAGACTTCTCTGGTATTTCATGTAAAAGGCAAATGATATGCAGCCCCCGTTGTAACTTGTGTACATCTTTCATCATAGTGAAATCTCACAGCATCTCATGGAGTACGATTGGGCATATTGCTCAAGTCGGAACCGCGTATATTGCGTATTTTGTTCTTTCTTTCAATTGCTTGTTTATTTTTCGTTTGTGTGTTCACTTCCCTAACAACACCTCTCAACTTCTCGGCATTGGCCCGTTTGGCTTAATAATCCCGCATGATTGTCATTTTTGTCTGTATTCATGCTTCTTTTTTTTTTTAATTTATTAGTTTTGCTTCATTTATTTTGAGATTATTAGTTTGTCCCGGTGTGAAAAAATTATGATCAAATAATTAAAAAGGTTCACTAAAAAAATAATCTAAAGTAGGCCGACTTTTTAGCTTATTTTTTCTTTATTGGGGAAAAAAATTAGTTTGGTTTATTTTTTCTTATTCTTTTCAAATGCGTGGCTCAATAATCTCTCCAATAGTGGGCTGTGTTTAATGAGGAGTAGTACAATATATGAAAAAAGAAACATGAAAGTGTTCATGAAAGAGAATGGACGGGTCGAACTGACTGTGAATCCGAGCCGTCCATTCTCTTTCATGTATACTATGTCAAGAGAATGGACGGCTCGGATTCACAGTCAGTCCAACCTGTCTATTCTCCTTCATGAACACTTTCATGTTTCTTTTTTCATATAATAAATATATATGTGTGTGTGTGTCAGTGTGTGTGCATGTATGTCGCTAGCGAACTTTGGATATTGTTGTTTTTGGTGTTTGTTAATTTATTGCATGCAGTCTATTGCTAGGAATACCCCACCGAAGACCATCCAAATACCACTCAACTGCACATCGTTGGGTAACCGCACCAGAAATTGCCCTGCGAACTATTACCCCAAGAACTTCTTCCGCCGCGATGATCAAGAAGGAGGGTCTACGGCCACCGCGACGTGCCCGGACTACTTCCGTTGGATCTACGAGGATCTACGGCCGTGGAGGGAGACGGGGATCACGGCGGAGATGGTGGAGAGGGCCTGGCCTGCGTCCTACTTCAGGGTGGTAATAGTGGACGGAAGGGCTTACGTGGATAGACATAAGATGTCGCCTCAGACCACTGATGTTTTTACGCTGTGGGGAATCCTACAGTTGTTACGGAGGTATCCCGGGAAATTACCCGATCTGGACCTGATGTTCAGCGTCGCCGACAGGCCAGTTATCAAATCGGAGGATTACAATGCGACCACCCCGCCTCCATTGTTCCGGTTTTGTGGAGATGATGACACGGTCAACATTGTTTTTCCTGATTGGTCCTTTTGGGGATGGTAAGCAATTAATAGTTACTCCTTCCGTCCCAAAATAAATGTCAATTTTTGATATTCGTGCTAATTTTAATTCCTTATATATTTCAATTTGAATTTCAAAAAATATGTAATATGAATCTTGTTTGATAGTTCTCGATTAGTTTTATAATACAAAGTTTTCAAATTCATTAAAAATATTATAGATTAAACTATATAAGAGACGAAAAATGACACGAAATTCAAAAATTGTCATCCTTTTTGGGACAGAGAGTACTATTTATAATTAATGTGAAAAACTACAAATATTTTCAACATCTTCGCACTTCTTTATTTTTACTTTTTTTCTATTATTAAATGCCACAGATTATTTTGATCTATATCACCATGTAATTGGATGTTTTGTAATTGATATTGTTTTCTCATGATAGACCGTCCATTACAAGCCCCACCAGGCATTTTTTGTTAAATCTAAACCATTCATCTTGTAAAATCATGTAGAATAGTATATTCCCTCAAAAAATAAGCTTGATCGGACATCAATAAGTATATTAAAAATCAAATTTGAGTTTAGAAAATAGACAGTCATTGACAATTTAACTTCAAAATCTATGACCGTCCATTTTGTAAACCGAAATTCAAGTTTTTAGAATTTACTCTCAGCGGGAATATAGCAACAATACTTATGCTCTAGATGATTCTGTGGATGAGTTTATCTCGGAAGACGATGTTGATTTCGAGGATGGTGCCTCTCAATTAGGTGGGTTTGGGGTGTTTTGGTCTTCTGGTTTTGATCGGTGCTCTCTTGGTTTCAGTTTTGGCTGCTTCTTTTGGTCGAGCAAATCGATGATAGCGAGAATTAGATTGGTGTAGTCTTTTGCGAAGATAGAAGAAGGCATTTTTTTGATAGGGGGGATGGCATTATATTTAGGTCTCAGTGTCTTTGTTTTTTTGTCTATTTGGCTCTTTTGCCTAATTGATTAAGGGGTTTATGTGTAGAGACTGAAACTCGTTTTGGTTTTTGGCTGTTTTATGTTGAGTTCTTTGTGGGTTTTTTGGTTCTTTATAAAAATTAATAAATTATTTTTGCTTAGCAAAACAAAGATATAGCAACAATACTTTAGTCACCACATTTGATGACCATGTGCCCATTTGTGATGTACTAGAGCATATTCTCCAAATTCATTGATGACACAAGATATATCACACGGTACTCAAAATGTGGTCACCATAACATTGCTTAATATTAGGAGAGAGAGAGAAACTTAGCTAGGCATAATATGCTGTAATTGGGTCATGTTCTAAATTTGTACCCTTGCTATATTGTTAATTGGCCAGACATCTTGGATGTGTGGTAAGCAATTGAGGAACTATTTTCGCGAAAAATGGGTATTTTGTAGGGCAGAGACAAATATAAAACCATGGGAAGAATTGTTAGAGGAAATAAAACAAGAAGATACAAGAAAGAGATGGATGGATAAGGAAGCTTATGCATTCTGGAGGGGCAACCCGAGGACTTCTGCAAGTAGAATGGAACTCATGAGATGTAATGTTTCTGACAAACAAGACTGGGTTGCTCACTTGTACAAACAGGTATTCAGATTTTTCTTATGTGCGTGAGTTTTATATACATGCATATATTTAAACATTTGGTCAGTGTACCTAATTAATGACTAAAGTTTTTTTTTTTTTAAATCGATCGGCAAATGGTACATCGAGGAAGAAAAAAAAGGGACAAAACATGCTTCATGATGCTAATACATGAGAGAGAGAGAGAGAGAGAGAGAGAGAGAGAGAGAGAGAGAGAGAGAGCCTAAAACAAAATAAAAACATCCAACAGAAACTTGAATGTAGCTAGCCCAGAAAACTCCCCAACCGCAACTAAAGAAAGTTGGAACTTTTGTAGGATTGGAATAAAGAAAAATGGGAAGGGTACAAGCAATCAAACCAGGCTAGCCAGTGTACGCACAGGTTAAAGATTTACTCCGATCCCTTAAAGGCAATTAGTGCTTTTATTTCTTTGTTGATCGATCTGGTGCCGGCTGTTTTAACAGGTACAAGATATACGTTGAAGGAATTGGATGGTCAGTGAGTGAAAAATACATTCTTGCTTGTAATTCTATAGCGTTAATGGTGAAGTCACGTTACTATGATTTCTTCTCGAGAGGATTGATGCCGATGCACCATTATTGGCCCATAAACGATCAGGGCGACAAGTGCAAATCTATTAAGTTCGCCGTTGAATGGGGCAACAGCCACGAGCAAGAGGTATTTCTCTTGTTTCAGTCGCTAGCGCTTTCTGTTTTCATTTTGCGAGTTGGAGTTTTGGAGAGAAGCGAATTAAATAGGGCTTTGTTTAAATTTCACTAGATCTTTATATTCATAACCCAATTCTGTTAGTCCTACTTGACCGGCTTCTTGTTTTTGGTAATTAGATGTTGATTATGTATAGTATACATTAACTCGTCAATTGTCATGCACTCCATGCTGTAGAATTTAAAGAAAATGTACCTGAAGAAGAAGCAACTAGGCTTTCTTCGATCCACTAAACTTTTTGTGGGTTTTTCTTACATATTTCTGTAAACATTTGGGTAAAAGTAAAAAAATTTGATTCCTCTCTTCGAGATGAATCAATAATCCACAAAAGTTAAACGTAAAAACGTAAGCTTTTGGGGCTTTTTCTTAGATATTTTTGAAAATGTTTGGATAAAATTAAGCTTTTTCGGGTAAAAGTAAGCTGCTGCTTCTTCTTCTTGGATATTTTCGATGCCAAGCAACTAACTCACTAACTCTAAGGCAAAACTCCCTCTCTAGCTCTAAGACACTTGATGGACCGACTGAGTGATAACCGACTATGGACTGACTGCCATAACACATGTAATGTATGAAATCCAAGTATTTTGGCCCAACAAAATTAGGTGTTTAAGTTTTCATATATATTTTCATTAATTTTATTGCTTGTTATTTTCATTTTTTTTTTGCTCAGCAAAACAAAGAAATTTTATTAACTCGGAAGGGGTACATCGAGAAGAGGCTCACTAAGCATAAAAACTTAAGAGCAAAGGAAAACAAAAAAAAAGGAAGATGAGGACCATCCAACAGAGAGTTGAACCGCCCCACCCCTCTCCGAAGAACTTAAACTTTCACCTTCCTCATGCCGTCAAGATAACCCTTAAAGTCCTCCACCGAGTGCACCTTAATATCAAACTTCACCTTAATCCACATTGCTACTCTATTTTTAATTAACTCCCCAAGATCCTCCACTCGCCATGTAGCATTGTTAAACACAAGATCATTCTGGACCAACCATAATATCAAATTGTAGCATGGAAAGTTGTTTCCCACATATACCTCTCCAAGTTTTTGAAACCATTCCCTAGCCACCATGAAAATAAATCAACCAGAGAGGTCAGGCACACCCAACTAACATGCCACCAATCCAAAATCAATGACCACACAAGCCACGAGAATTGACAATGAAGGAAAAGATGCTCAGGTGTTTCTAACAGAAATGAGCAGCGAGGGCACATCACCGATTGGCCTTCAGGAATCAATTTTCTAGAGAGGAGAACCGACCTTGATGCCACACGATCCTGCAGTGCCAGCCACGCAAAATATTTCCACTTTTGAGGGACAAATATTCTTCCAGATTGAACCCAACACACGATTGCTTGAAAAACCCATTTGTTCCCATTTATTATAAACTGATTTCACGGAGAAGCAGTTATCAGATGCCCATCTCCAACACATCATATCACATCTGGATTGATCCAAAATCACTGCCTGCAAACGCATGAGTAAATCATCCAATTGTTGAGCTTCCCAATCTCTCAACCTTCTCTAGAATAACAAGTTCCATCTGCCACCACCACTTGAATCTTTTAAATCCCTAATCACCTTCTCTTTTTGAGTAGAGATTAGGTATAATCGAGGGAACTCCCCCTTGAGGGTTGTGTCACCTAGCCAAACCTGATTCCAAAAGGAGATGTCCTGACCGGAATGAACAACTACTTTGAAGCCCTCCTGAAGAACTGATCCAATGACAGAGGATGAGTCCCCGACCGAGCATATGTCTTTCCAAATAGTTGAAGACTTGCCAAGAGATGGCAACCGAGGTAACCAACACCTTTTTTTTTGCTCGGTAAGGTAACCAACACCTTTGCTCCAACTTGTATTAGCGAATCGCTATCTTTATAAAACCTCCACCACCACTTGGCCAGGAGAGCAAGGTTTTGGATCATCAAATTTTTTACTCCTAACCCTCCGAGCTCTTTCTTTTTGGTAATCAACTCCCATTTGACCAGATGAAGCTTTCTCTTTTCCACCGTATCACCCCAAAAAAATTGTCTCTGGATCTTTTCTAATACCTTTGCAACTACCACCGGCATTTTAAACATGGACATAAAGTAGATAGGCAAACTGCTAAGGGAAGAATTCAGTAAGGTAAGTCTTCCCCCTGAAGTGTTGAATCTCCCACGCCACACACTAAGCCTCTTTTCCATTCTCTCCACCACTGGATCCCATGTTCTGATTCTGTTTGGATTAGCACCCAGTGGCAAACCCAGGTACTTAATTGGCAAATGATCGACTTTACATCCCATTACCCGAGCAAGTGAGGTTACCTCCTGATGATTCACTTTAACTCCGCACAACGAGCTTTTGGAAAAATTTATCTTCAATCCTGACATAAGTTGAAAACACCGAAGGATTCTTTTGATGTTAGCCAGCTCCTCCCCATCATTACTGCAAAAAATAATCGTATCATCTGCAAATTGAAGATGTGACACAACAACCCCATTTGACCCATTCGCTCCAATTCTTGCTCCAGCAATGATATTCCGCTCCCTTGCTCTTTCTAGCAAAATATTGAGCCCTTCAACCACTATATTGAAAAGAAACGGACATAAAGGATCCCCCTGTCGAAGTCCCTTCTGAATCTTGAATTCCTTTGATGCAGACCCATTTATCAACACTGACATGGACACAGACGATAAACACTCCTTAATCCAAACACACCATTTCTCCCCGAAGCCTACTTTTGCAAGTAAGTCTAGTAAAAATCCCCAGTTGACACAATCATAGGCTCTC
The DNA here is from genome assembly GCA_019656295.1 of Rhododendron mucronatum var. ripense. Taxonomy (NCBI): domain Eukaryota; kingdom Viridiplantae; phylum Streptophyta; class Magnoliopsida; order Ericales; family Ericaceae; genus Rhododendron; species Rhododendron mucronatum. The sequence continues at coordinate 2,013,745 of BPLT01000050.1, read as the reverse complement.
TCGAAGTCAATTTTCAGGATCAATCCCCCTTGAGAACTATTTTTCCAACAGTGAATAACTTACGGATGTATGTTGATCTTCAATCGAAAAAAGTTCTTGTTTCTTTACTGGCTCCTTATTCCTCTCAGAAATGAAATTATAGTTCCGTCCTTGCAGGCACAAGATATCGCGAAGGCGGGAAGCAATTTCATCAGAGAGGATTTGAAGATGGATCATGTGTATGACTACATGTTTCATGTGTTGAGTGAATATGCCAAACTCTTGAGATACAAGCCCACCATACCTGAAAGAGCACTTGAAATCTGTTCGGAGACATTGTCTTGTACCAGGGTGGGAGTGCACAAGACGTTTCTGATGGAATCAATGGTGAAGGGTCCGACAGACGTGAGCCCATGTAATATGCCTCCTCCATATGATGCTCTAGAGTTTCAAGCGCTTCTCGAAAGAAAAGCGAATGCAGTTAGCCAAGTAGAGTTGTGGGAGAAGAATTACTGGGAGAATCAAACTAAAAATAATTAGTCATGTACCTTAGGAGTATTTTCATCCGTCGCCGGTGGGTAGGAATCCGTTCATGCGTACGTTATGCCTCAATTTCTTGGTAAATGATGAGTAAGCTAGCAATGATTACTCTACATAATTATGATAAAAAGAGATTTTAGGTTGTCTCTGTCATTTCTCATTGGACATCTTCTGATTTTTCAATAAGTGAAATGCAAGCCAGGCTTTACTCCACTGGCCCTTTGTGACAATAGAAACCTATGGGTTCCATGGATTAGAAGCAAAATGTTAAAAAAAAAAAAAAAAAAAGATCACTTCTATGCCATATATATATGCATGCATGGGTCTATATTCCTAAGATCACTCCTATATATAGGAGTTTGCTCTAGCCGTGTGGTTCCCTTCTTCACCCTTTTATTGAGCAAAAAAAGATGGAAAAGTGGAATGTGGAGTCAACTTTGGTGATGAGATTTATGTGAACGGCTATGATTAAACCTTGTAAGTTGTATGGTCCCCGAAGGAGGACCAGATGATACTATTTTGGGTAAAATTACTAACACCAGATTTACCATCAATAATACATACGTCCTTGAGAAATTATTATAAAAGATGGAAAAGTGGATTGTGGAGTCAACTTTGGTGATGAGATTTATGTGGACGGCTGTGATTAAACCTTGTAAGTCATCTGGTCTCCCCTCAAAGGAAGACCAGATGATACAATTTTGGGTAAAATTACTAACACCAGGTTTACCATCAATAATACATACCTCCTTGAGAAATGATTATAAAAGCCAGTGGTTTAAATATTTTTTTCTCTGACACTTTACCAACAACTATTCAACCAGATACGTGACAGAATTAACCAAAAGTGTTTTATATTGACAATTCACCCTTTTTAATGATAGAATAAATAATAAAAAGCTCTCAATTCTCAACTTCTTTCGCGCGAAAGTAATAAATTTGTAATTTCAAACAAAAACGATTCTTTCGAGGAATGAAAAATGAATTGTTATTTATAAATTCTAGCCTTCTGATCAAAACAACTCCTCAAACAAAAAAAAAAAATTCACTTTTATTAAAAATAAGTAAGAGTTGATAGTTTTTTGTTAGTATTTGTTGTTTGTGATTTTTATTATCAGAGAGGGTGAATTCTTAGATATAAGTCTCTTTTGGCATCACGTATTTGGATAGACAATTATCGAATGAGGGTGTTGATGAAACGCACATAGAAACCACTGGGTTTGAAACCCATGGATAATTGTTGTTTTCCCTTTCAAACCAGTTGTATAAGTTAAATATAAGGATACTCTCCGGTGGTGGGCTCTTTCTAGTAGTTCTGCTATGCAATTAATGGGTTTTTTTTTGGAAGTCCTGTTTGGGCAGTGGACCTTCATCTGTATTGAACAAGAGAGAAGCTCTCGTAAAGTTCAAACAAAGCCTAACAGACACAACAGAAACCTCCCTTGAAATTTCTGTAATTACAAAAGCCTCCGCTCTAAACATTGCTAACAGAAATTGGTGTTTTACTACTTTACCCTCAGGCCTCAGATAATTCTCTGCGAAAGCTATTGTAAATGTAATAACCAATTATAAATGTCAACTTAAACAAATGTTTAGAAACCAAAGTAATCCAATCGGTTAAAGAAAAGGGGGGAGGACTCCGATCACAATTCTATTTTCAGGAAAAAACCTTACTTTTACACGAGATACATATGAAAGATAAAATTTAAAAAAAAAGAAAGAAAAAAGGTCACTATGTTGGTATCTTTAGCCACTTTTTTTAAAAAATTTTATTAGATTCACGTCAATTTTTAAGATTAATCATTTATCTCGATAGGGAATCGGAGTCTAAAAAGTAAAAAACTACGCTCAAAACTAAAAAAAAAAAAGGTTACTACAAACCCAAAAAAAGAAGAAGTTAATTTGGAACTACTACTTGTTTTCGTATTATTTTTAAGTATCGTTTTAGCTGGATTCTTTTCAATTTCAGTCCATATTTTTATACTTTTGTAGTTCTTCTTGCCGAGACGAATCATTGATTCCAAAAAAATATGATGACGACACCAAAAGGAACTAAATTGGGGAGTAATGGCGTTTTATTATCGCATCTTCAATTTGCAGACGACACCATTCTTTTTTGCAATAATGACATGGAGGAGATGGCAAACATTAAAAGAATATTAAGGTGTTTTCAATTGATGTCTAGGCTGAGAATCAACTTCTCAAAGAGCTCTCTTTGTGGTGTGAATGTCCCTTCCGAAGATATAAATTCTTTGGCTCGTACTATGGGTTGTAAAGTGGAACGATTACCAATCAAATACCTTGGGCTACCTCTTGGTGCAAACCCAAGTAGAATCAAGACGTGGGAACCGGTCATTGAGAGAACCGAGAATGTGTTGAGTGTATGGAGAACTCACTGTATTTCGACGGGGGGAAGGATTACTCTTATTAACTCCAATACTGCGAATGTGCCCATTTACTTCATGTCCTTGTTTAAAATGCCAATAGCCGTGGCAAGGAAACTAGAAAAGTTGCAGAGACAGTTCTTTTGGGGCAACACCCGTGATAAAAAGAAGATTCACCTTGTGAAATGGGACGAGATTACTAGGAAGAAATCTGACGGAGGGTTGGGGGTGAAAAAGATGCTACAACAGAACTTAGCACTTCTGGCTAAGTGGTGGTGGCGATTTGGTAAAGATAAAGAGTCTCTTTGGGTGAAAGTTATTAGAGGAAAATATGGACTGGATGTCAATTGCTGGCTGCCCTATGTCCATGGCTCAGGTTCAATTTCAAGAATTTGGGCGGATATTTGTTCACTGGAGAATCCTTCATCACAACTGGGCTATTCAGTTCGAGAGAGTTTTAGGGTCCAGGTAAATTCAGGTAATGCAACTGTGTTTAGGGATCACGTCTGGTTGGGTGAGTTACCTTTGAAAGAAGAATACCCTAGGTTGTTTGCCTTATCTACCCAAAAGGAGATGTTGATCAGTAACATGAGGGATGACGAGGCTGGGGGATCGTGGGAACTTCTATTTAGAAGAGAAATGTTTGGGCGAGAGAAACAAGAGATGGAAAACCTGAGACAACGACTTCTAAGTGTGACGATAAATCCATCAAAGCCTGATACGTTACTTTGGCGGTGGACGGGGGATGGTAAATTCACAGTTAAATCAGCTTATGGGCAATGGGAATTGCTACATCATTCTAGCAGTGCTCTCCTGGGTTCATTATGGAAGAATTTGTGTCCTCCAAAGGTGGAAATTTTTGCTTGGTTGGCCGTCAAAGAAAAAGCAGTTACCAGGTCAGAACTCCTTTGTAGAAATGTGATAAATGAGATGCACTTAGCATTGTGTCCTCTATGCTCTTTGCACCTTGAATCTCACCAGCACTTGTTTCTTCATTGCCAATTTTCCTGGAGTGTTTGGTCTATAATCCTAGATTGGTGGAATATCAAATGGGTTTGTCCTGCTTCGGTTCCAAAATTGGCTAGTTGGTGGTTTGCAAATGGGTTCATTAAGTTGGAGAAACACATTTGGGAAGCTTGCTTCTATGCAACGTTATGGTCCTTATGGTTGGTGAGGAATGACTATATTTTCAACAACTCAACAAAACAGGCCTGCGAAGTGGGAGATGTAGTTAAAACAAGGGTCGCAATGTGGATGAAAGCAAAGTTCAACATCAACGTCTACACTGTGGAGGAGTTTAAGGTCTTTTTAGATGGTATCCGAAAACTAAGATTGTAAGGTAGTAACTTAAAACGCACATGACAAGGCCATCTTCAAGGAAAAATAAGAAAGAAAAAAAAAACACGATAACCAATCAGTCCAAACTCCATTTCGTAGAAAAAAAAAATTGATTAATTAAAAACACCATGAGGCACTGCCTCCTTCATCTCTTCGTCCATTGAACTACAAAATCACCTTCAACAACCAATTCTCCACAACCACCGTCTCTCTCTCTCTCTCTGATTACACCAAGAACCGATATTTCGACTGCCAACGTTATTAGTAGGGGTGTCAAATGGGCGGATTTGGGCCAAAATGGCCGGGTAAGTTGTAAGTAGGTTGGGTCTTTAAGGGGTCATTGACCCAATTAGACCCATCAATTATAAGTCTAATTACCCATACCCAACCCAACCCAACCTATTTATTTAAAAACAAACCCGACCCGCCCATTAATCCAGTTACATACTATATACTAAAATGACTGAAATACACATGTACACTAAAATGACCATATTACCCTTGTAAATTTAAAGGACTAAAATACCATGTATACTAAATTACCATACTATCCCTCTACTACAAAAATGACCAAATTACCCATGTACACTTAATTACCATATTGGTCACTCTTAATTACCGGATTGCAGCTTATCCAAGTGGCATTTTTTGTCTTTATTCAAATATTTTTTGCATTTGTTAGTTTTTTGTCAAATTTTTTAGGATTATAGCTTTATTATGACAAGAAGAATCTAAAAAGTAAAAAATTACGATCGAAATTCATAATTTTTTTAATAAAGAACAAAAAATTGACTTATTTTTGTCTTCATTCAAAAAATTTAGGTTACGATCATAATTTTTTACTTTTTAGATTCCTTATGTCATGTCGAAGTAATAATCCACAAAAAAATTAACGAAAAATAAACAAATGCGAAAATAATTGAATAAGGACAAAAAAACAAACCACGAACAAGCCAGCTTTCCATTCATAAGTTGAATTTTCCATTCGATCAGAATCAAAACTAGCTCGTTGCGAGATGCATATATCTTTTTTTTGTCTTTATTCAATTTTTTTTCTTATTTGATAGTTTTGCGTCAAACTTTTGTGACCTAGTGATTGGTCTCGTCGAGAAAAGTCAAAAAAGTCAAAAATTATGATCGAAACTAACTCGTTACGATCATAATTTTTTACTTTTCAAATTCCTTCTGTCATGTCAAAGTAATAATCAACAAAAAATTAACGAAAAATAAAAAAATGTGAAAATAATTGAATAAGGACAAAAAACCAAACCACGAACAAGCCAGCTTTCCATTCATAAGTTGAATTTTCCAATCGATCAGAATCAAAACTAGCTCGTTGCAAGATGCATATATCTTTTTTTGTCTTTATTCAATTTTTTTTTGTATTTGATAGTTTTGCGTTAAACTTTTGTGACTTCGTGATTGGTCTTGTTGAGAAAAATCGAAAAAGTCAAAAATTATGTCGAACTCAAAAAAAATTTCAAAAAGACAAGAATAAGTAATTTTAGGGTGGGACTGGAAACTATATTTTCACTTTTAAAAACGTTCTAAAAATGTCAAGAACAATTGCACATATATGCACACTTTTGTGTGAATGCGCGCGAAGGTGAAAGAAGAGCTTAGCAAAACAAAACAAAAAAAAAAGAAGCAGAAGTGAGCTAAAATTGAACTCATAACCAATTACAGCCTGTTAGGTGTAATAATAAATGTACAGGGCACATATGTAAAACCAATTACAGCCCGTTAGGTGTGATCGATTTGGTGAGAAATAATAAGAAATAGTAGCATTTTTCTGTTCACCGCTTAAAAGAAAATCACTAAATCTCAAAGGACTGACCACAGAGACATTCAAAATCTCCTTTTGATATAATTATGCATCGTAGAAATTGAGGCATACGGTACACAAGAATGAATTCATACTGAATGATGAATATACCAAGGAACATGACTAATTAATTATGTTTAGTATGATTCTCCCAGTATCTTTTCTCCCACAACTCTACTTGGCTAATTGAATTTGCATTCCTTTTGAGAAGCGTATGAAGAGCAAGCGCATCATATGGAGGAGGCATGTTGCATAATGCATGGTCTCACGTCTATTGGACCCTTCAACATCAATTCCATCATAAACTTCTTATGTGGTTCTATTGCAATTCGCGAGACACGCCAATTTCTCCGAACAGATTTAAGGTTCAACATCAACGTCTACACTGTGGATAAAAGCAAAGTTCAACATCAACGTCTACACTGTGGAGGAGTTTAAGATCTTTTTAGATGGTATCCGAAAACTAAGATTGTAAGGTAGTTTTTTGGGTGTGCCATCCAACTATCGGTTGGATGCGTGTGCAGCTTATGGTGTATCAAAGCTCTGTGAGCTTGGTGTTTTCCCTCGATGTAACCCCTTCGAGTATTTTATAAAAGTTTCATTTTGCCGAGCTCAAAAAAATTTTCTCCGAACAGATTTCTATTGCTCTTTTAGGTATGGTGGGTGCTTGTATCTCATGAGTTTGGCATATTCACTCAAGAGATGAAACATTTAGTCATACACATTATCCATCTTCAAATCCTCTTGAATGAAGTCACTTGCTGCCTTCCCAATTTCTTGTGCCTGCAAGGATGGAATAAGGATTTCTTTTTCAAGAGGGAGGGAGCCAGTAAAGGATTAAGAATTTTTTTCTGATTGAAGATAAATGGACCTCCGCAATGAAAATTACGAACAGTAAAACTGATTACACTATGAAAATCCCTGATCTTTTTTGGCCGAATTTCTTAAAGTAGAGTACTAGGGAGTACTGCCATATTTTCTTTGCGGTAGGTATGGGCCTTTACGTGCGAGTGCATCGTCCACTGCGCTATCAATTCGTCAACTTTGGGCCACGTGTGTGTGTATATATATCACCATTGCATCAAACATTGGGATCGAGGCTCCAAGCTTGCATTATGGAGTACTACTTCTCACCATACTTAACTACAAAGCCATTGACAGTCAACGTGGTTTTTAATGGTTCAGAAAAGACTCTACTTTACACAACTGGGAGGATGAGGAAAAATGGGGGGAAACGTGGCAAGCGCAGGGGGTTTCTCGGTGGAAACAATTCCTTGATTGAATCTGAGTACAAATCACTCTAAAGTGAGCTCCAATTATATATTTACCCAAAACTGATGATACCAAATTGAGCCCTAAACACCCACCAAAGCCACATTGGTTGTGAAGTGACGGCACTCAGTCTCATATTGGTTGGGAGTTAAAGTCACATTTCTTATATCAACACCCACCAAAATCCACATGTCACCTTCTTAGATTTACCGTTTAAGGCGAAGTGTTCAGGCCGAAAGAGATCCATGGCAAGTCGAGTCGAGTCGTTACAAATTGTATAAGAGCCCTGTTCTTGTCTAAGTGATGGATAGGATGCGCTTTGTTAGCACGAACAAGGGAGGAGAGGTTGCTTGACATATGCAAGAGGATGTAGCATCCCTAAAGAGGAAAAATTGGAAGACCCCATATTTGGGGGAGTGGTTGAGATTAGAGCATGCTTAGTCCCTCATTGGACAAGAGCTCAACCCTAATTAATTTATTTGGTATTCCATTGACATTTTATATGTTGGAAAAGGATTCTAAGGGTACTTTTCAAGTGAAGAAAATATGTTGATATATGTCTTTAAGATGGGTTAAAATGCGACAAATTAAGCCAATGAGGAAAATAAAATATATCGTCAAGTTTTATATGTGTTGCTAATGATTTTAAAAAATACAAGACCGCTACATTCGATTCCTAATACGTATCGTTCGATATGACCTGTACCGCAATATTGAAAACGCTACCGCTACATCTGCTATTTAACACTATATATACCTTCTAAGACTGAGTGTTCAGGCCGAAAGAAAGTCTATAGTGAGCAAGGTCGGGTCATTACACTTTACCCACATTTCTAATTTGTGTTGGATGGGGGCCGGTAGTCCACGTGGTGTACGTACCTAGAGGAAATTTGCGTTCAGATTTGGGATTTCCAAATACTCGTGTGATTTTCAGCTAGTGGAGTTGGGGAGGATTTACTTCCCGTGGTAAACGGATTAATTAATTTATATGCGCTTGTCAGAGGATTTTGGGGTGAATGTGAAGGGACAACAAAATTAAAAGGTTTTAAAATTTTTTTGAATCTCAAATTGGGTAAAAGGAAAAGAGGGTGGTTTGTCATTGGAAGAGATTTTACTCAAATTTGTGTAAAATTTTGAGTAAGCATACCGAAGATGCTCTTATCCAATATAATTAATGAAAATTGAGAAAGTGCAATGCTACATGAATAAACGAGATTGCAATATCCCGACACAGATGTATTTAGATCTGTTCGATACGTACAAGTGGGTCGCACCCAATAGTGAAATAATGTAAAGCATTAAAGAGTTCCCGATGAGCATGAATGAGACGAACAATTCAAAATTAATTCAACCACCAACTCAAGACAACAATAATATAAAAGAACACCAACACGATGATGTACGCAAAAACTACTGAAAGTCAACACATCCTAAGTATAAAATCATGACCTAATCTACCAAATTTGCTAGAGATCAAAAGGTTTATAAGTAAGAGGAATTACAAAACTAACCCCAATAACTCAACCTAACTCCGCAACTTTAATGTAGCTACTCAAGCCCTTGCTTGATCCCATAGCAACCGCGAGTGTGATCGATATGGGGAGAAATGATAAGAATTTGTGTTTTTAATTTCAGCTCTTGTTGGAAAATCAGTAGATCTCAAAGGAGTACGGCATGCATATAATATCCTTTTTGCTATGATTATGCAGAGTGATCACTGGTTACAGTTTACACATTATTTACCCTAGAAATTGAGGGATAGAGTACACATGAATGAATTCATACCCAACGATGAATATACTAAGGAACCTGACTAGATATGTTTAGTTTGATTCTCCCAGTATCTCTTCTCCCACAACTCTACTTGGCTAATTGAATTTGCTTTCCTTTTGAGAAGCGTACGAAGAGCAGGAGCGTCATATGGAGGAGGCATGTCGCATGGGCTCAGGTCTGTTGGACCCTTCACCATTGATTCCATCATAAACTTCTTCTGTATTTCTATCGCGGGACAAGCCAATGTCTCTGAACAGATTTCGATTGCTCTCGCAGGTATAGTGGGCTTGTATCTCATGAGTTTGGCATATTCACTCAAGAGATGAAACATGTAGTCATACACGTAATCCATCTTCAAATCCTCTTGAGTGAAGTCACTCCCCGCCTTCCCTATTTCTTGTGCCTGCAAGGATGGGACAAGGATTTCACTTCCAAAAGAGAGGGAGCGAGTATAGAGAAAAGAACTCTTTCCTAATTGAAGATCAATGTACATCTGTAATGACAATAAGAACCAGTAAAATTAACTAAAACATGAAAATTAAAACCCCTGATATTGTTGGGCCAACATACTTAAATTTGATACATTACATGAAGCGTGTGAGAAATGATGAAATATATACATAATCAGCATTTAATTATGAGAAATACAAAAAGCCCTATGAAGATCTCGCATAGTTTAAACAAAGCCCTATTTAATTAACTTATCTCCAAAACTCCAACTCGCAAAATGAAAACAAATACTGCAGAAAGAGCGACTGAAACAGTAACAAATCAAATCGAGCTTTGTGTTCCAGCCAATTAGGGTCGGCTACACATGCATCCTATTTTTTCATTAAACTCTGTCCATGGCTACTTGATAACTTAGATTTAGTAAGCTCAAATCTTTTTGTATCACAGTCAATTTAGGTCTTCCTCTTTCCCTATTCCTACTACATACTATACTATCATATCACTTTTTTTAACTACTGCGTTTGTAGGTCTACGGTAGCAATGGGGTAAATTTAGCTTATGAAGAGAAAATGAAAGAGCATGAGAAATACCTTCTGCTTGTGGTTGTTGCCCCATTCAATGGCAAACTTAAGAGATCTGCACTTGTCGTCCTCATTTATGGGCCAATAGTGGTGCATCGGCATCAAGCCTCTCGAGAAGAAATCATAGTAATGTGGCTTCACCAGTAAGGTAACAGAATTACATGCAAGAATGTATTTCTCACTTACTGACCATCCGACTCCTTCAACGTATATCTTATACCTGTTAAAAGAGCACCAGATATTCAACAAAGAAATCAAATAAAAACACAGAAAGAGGGACATAGCTACACATTTCTAAAAACAATTTAGTGCCTTTTAAGTGAAATGGTAAGAGAAAGAGGGATACCAAAATCTTAAATTATTTACCTGTGCATACACTGGCGGGCCAGGTTTGATTGCTTGAACCCTTCCTGTTTTTCTTTATTCCAATCCTACAAAAGTTCCAAGTTCGATAGTTGCTTCCAGTACTGTTTCTAGTTCGATTTGGAACAAGCAAATGGAACCATAACAACAATGTAGAAGAGTATTAACAAGCCTTGGGCGTATATGTGCTGTTTTCACAATAATGAGACAAGAATATCCAAACATGCAGTTAACCCGGGGCATGAACTCTTATTCGCTGACACCTTATATTTCGAGTTTTACACTGTATAAAAACTACTGTATTGTTTAGTTATCAGTCCATAGTAATTTTATTTTATTTTCCATTGAGGTGGAACAGAAGACACATAATCCAAGAGTAACTCGTCCACATTAGTGATACGTTTTATGACACTTTCAATTACCAACTTAACTCCCATTCATACTCGACACTCAAATTATCCGCCAGGGTGAGACCAGTTTTATAGTTTCTGGAATGTATCAAGTGTTCCTTGAAACGAAATCAAATAATGATAATCACCTCACTAACTGAGCTACTTTGCAATTACATTCATCAATCAATTAAAACACCACCCTACCTCAGAAGAGTATTGAAGAGACCCATGGTTTTCCCTTCTAATTTGAACTCACACGTGCTGGGATAGAGCTTGAATAATAAAGCATTCAGCATTGTAAGCAATACAACAACAAAATGAAAGGCCATTTTAATTCTAATAATAATCCATCATCAGAGGTCACAACTTTAGTCATTGTCACAAAATAAAAGGCCATTAATTTGGTACACTGAACAAATATTTACCTGTTTGTACAAGCGAACACCCCAATCTTGTTTGTCAGAGATATTACATTTGGTGAGATCCCTTCTAGTTGGAGCAAGAGTCGGGTTGCCTTTCCAGTATGCATATGCCTCCTTATCCATCCATCTCTTTTCTCCTTCTTTTAGATCCTCTAAAAATCCCTCCCATGGCTTTATATTTGTCTCTGGCCTATAAAGCGAACACCCCTCAATTGCTTACCACACATCCAAGATATCTGACCCATTAATCATATATCACAACTACAAATTCAGAACAGAACGCAATTACAACATACTATGCTATAGCTAAGATAATTTCTCTATTTAGCTGCTATAGCGATTACATTTAAGGACCATATGCTAAGTACCAATGTACTGGGAGACTATGCTTTACTACATAACAAATGAGCACTTGGTCACCAAATGTGGCCACTAAAGCACTAATCTCTTCTTTTTTTTACAAAAATGCTAAGGACACATACATTTGTTCACATATTTTGCACATACACTTTTATGGGGCCCACCTCGGGTCCCACCAATATGATCCAAACCGCTCATTATTTTTAAAATAATGTTTTAAGAGTTTCTGTAAAAAATCAACTCGATAGGATATCGGTAAAGGCTTTTTCAAGAATCGCAGTGCGAATCAGACTGTTTCACCCTATAATTTCTGAAAATGCCCTTACCGGTATCCTATCGAGTTGATTTTTTACAGAAACTCTTAAAAAATTATTTTAAAAATAATGAGCGGCTCGGATCATATTGGTGGGACCCGAGGTGGGCCCCATAAAAGTGTATGTGCAAGATATATGCAAAAATGTATGTGCAAGTAGCATGACTCCTTTAACAGTCACTAGGACTTGTTTGTTTTGGGCATTCAAAATTTTTTAGTACGATTTTCAATAAGTTTTCTCTATCTATCTATCTTCATTCAGTACTCTTAAAATCCAAACCAAGCAGAGTCTAAGGTATTATTGCAATATTATTTTGCTACATGAAATAACTTTGGCTTACCATCCCCAAAACGTCCAATCAGGAAAAACAATCTCTAACGTGGCATCATCTCCGCAATACCGGAACAAGGGAGGCGGGGCCGTCGCATTGGGCCCACTGTAATCCACTGATTTGACGACCGGCGTATCCGCCCAATTGAACATCAGGTCCAGATCCGGTATCTTCCCGGGGTACCTCCGTAACAACTGTAGGATTCCCCACAGGGTATAAAAATCCCTCTTGTGAGCTGCCCTCCTGTATGTCTCCACGTAAGCCCTTCCCTCGACTATCACCAGCCTGAAGTGCGCCGTCTTCCGGCCGCTCTCCACCATGTCCCTTGTGATCCCCATCTCCTTCCACGGCCGTAGATCCTCGTGGATCCAGCGGAAGTAATCTGGACACGCGGCGGGCGGAGGACGGTACCGATCATCTTGGGAGTGGAGGAAGTTGGTCGGGTAATATTTCGCCGGGCAAATACGGGTGAGGTTGCCGGACGTGCAGTTGAGGGGGACTTGGACATTTCGCCGGGGCTTTTGGGGGATTTCGGATGGGTGCACGTGGATGGTTGTGGTGGTTAGGATTATATTCGGTGAGGTATTCCCAGAAATGCACTGCAATAAACACCAAAACAATAGCCAATGTGAGCGACAGTCCACTTTTGGAGAGGCTATTGAGAAACAAACCAATTATGCTATTGACACGCGTCTCGGTCACTCCCTCTCTCACAACTTACAATTAGTGAAGCCCGCAGATGTGTGGAGTTCACTGCTTACGAGAGATGAGTGTGAGTGGCCGAGAGGCGTGTCCCAGCATTTTCATTGAGAAACAGGTAAAATAAACCAAAAAATTGGCTGATTTCAAATTACTTATGTCTTTAGTGATTTTCATGAAATGTTGATTATAATATTTTAATTTTTAAATTTCTCTCATTGAAAGTCTGAGACACATCAATAATCTATAAAATAGATGCATAAATAACAAACATAAAAAATTTTGAATATAGACAAATAATCATAATTTTGCATGCATAATTATCAAGCCAAAAGTGGCCTATATATGCCGAGATTTTTCCGGATCACCTCATCTCCACGGGTACTCCTCTATTTAAAATGCCGAGATGCTAATTCAGAAAGTATGTCGACACAAATAGATCATAATTTGGGGTTAACTATAGATCTCACACAAATGATCCAAGCCGTTCACTAATTTAAAATATTTTTTCAAGGGCTCTAGCGATGATTAGATCGAATATGTATAAGTATTGGATTGAACTTATTTTTGGCAAGGGTCTTTGAAAGTTTTTTCTAAATTTAATGAACGGTTTGGATCATTTGTATATGACCCATAGTGGCCCCACATCGAGATTTGTGCACGATCTATGCACATTGTCTGTGTCAATAGCAGCTCTAATGTTTATTCTCATGCTCTACATTGGAGCTGAAAGACGTATTACGGTGTGCATGCCATGTCTGAATAAGAGGAAACATTATGGTGTGCTTGGGAATTAAGAGACGTTTTTCACTTCATTGCTTCTTGGTTCGACACAAATGCCTGTTGCAATGCGAGCCACTGAAGCCTATTATTGTTCTAGGCTAGAAGCATTGAACGATCTCTCCTCTCCGAAGGCATTAGTAGGAAATGAACAACTGACATTCAAGGTCGCAAGTTAGCAAAGTAAAAACCAAAGGTAAACCCGTGCCAGCTGAAAGACGACAGCTACCGACGTTTTATTGAACAAAAACCTCTCTCCAAAGGGTTTTTTTTTTTTGTGGTTCCTCAAAAAGTCCAACTCTACCTTTTAGACTAAATGCAAAGACAAGGCTTTCTGGACTTTTTCGAGGAATCAAACGTGTAGTTGATTGAAGTGACTCTCAAAACAAACCTCGTTGATTGAATGGAAGATGCAAAGTAAAACAACGAAGAAGCTGCCGTAGATGAGGAATCGCCATCCGCTTGGCCTTCGGGACTTCATTTTGGCAGAAAATTCGAAATCTGTTAATTAGGAGAAAAAACAGGGCAGCACAGGGTTTTTTGGATTTGGGTAAATAAAATAGGCATGCAGAGAGGTGATTGGAGAACAGAGAGGGATGAGAATATCATGCATGGATATGAGTTGCTGTACAGTTTATGCATGGTTGGCGATTTCGTGCTTTTGAGTTTACCTTTTTTGATTTCTCACCTCTAAGAAAGCTGGGAAGTCAACTAATGAATGGAAGTCCTTAAAGGAAGGTAAAATAAGTTAGAACTCCAATAAATTACTACCTTTTTTTTTTTTTTTTTGGTACATTGGAAAATTGTTATACTACCATATACATATTCTTATGCAGGAATATTCTTAAGAATTCACATTTAACCCATTGCACCATCCCCGAAAATGCTAAAACCTAATATCCACTCTCTCAAATTTTCATCAATAGAAAAACAGAAACTCATGCTCTCAAAATTTCTGCAGAATGTATCCGTGTAAGGTCGAAAATTGTAGATTAGCCGCCATCACTATTTGTTATAGGAAATTTTCTATTTCTCAACTTGAGGGGTTTTTCTTATTAAGTGAGGGCTTTTGCGTCAATTCGTACGTCTCGATTAGTCTTGAGAGACTAATTTGTATATCAGCAATATCATTATATTAGAGCCGAGCAAAAAAAAAAATCATTGTATTAGAGATTAAAGTAGTGACAAGGTAACATCTTAGAAAATGGGCCTTTACTTGCCCATCACCCAATACAAAATGGATTTGGCTTCTCTGCAATTGATTGTAGAGATGCACGTGCAGTCCAATCTGGACCGTTCATATTGACAATTAATTATTCGGATTAGTTAATATTTTTACCGGTGAAAGTATATTCTTTTTTTTTATAGGTGGTACAAATATTTTTTTACTGTAAGAATATCAAAACAAATCCGAACCATTAAAAATTTTATCCAACAGTTGCGATCGCTTGGACTGCACGACAAGCCTTGTGCATACAAAATCAATTGGTCAACTTTGGGCGAAAGGAACTTTTGCATGAACATGGCCTCGGTTCCAAACTTACGTACTCCGTACTACTTCTCAAGCATGCTTGAGTATAAGGCCATTGACGATCAACATGCTTTTTCAGTGTTCCCAAAAAGAATCTATTTTATTGTTGCAACTGGGAATTAACAAAAAGTCTAGCACCATTATTTTATGCAATTGCAAGTTAACAAAAAGTCTGGCACCATCACACCTAGACCACTGCATGGGTTACTACACATCATGTGGGCCTCATTTCGGACCTCATAAAAATACAAAAAAAAAATTCATAAATTTTAAAGTAAATATCTAACGAATATTGAAAGATATGTTTTCTGAATTTATAGAGACAAAATTATTCATCCGTGCAAGACCCGTTCCCGTCGGTACTCATCGGTATGCGGTTGGTCGGTACCAATAGCAGTGTTCAAAAAAATATGGTACGTAGTACTTTATTGGAGTTTTAACTTTGTTCATTTAAGGATTTCCATTCATGAGTTTACTTCCCAGCTTTCGAGAAATCGAAAAGGTTACTCAGATCAATGGCACGAAATCGCCAACCATAAACCTCGCATGTATTGTTCCGAATAATAAAATAAATTAAATTAAAACCTCTTATCAGCTTACGTATGTAATTAAGAAAGGTAGATGAGAAGTTATACATTATAGTTTCATAGTCTCACTTCACTACAGCAACTCTCTCTCTCTGTGCCTATTTTACTTGCCCAAATTTAAAAATACTAGTAAAAAACCTCTGCCTATTTTTCTCCTAACAGAACAGGTTTCCAATTTCCTGACAAAATGAAGTGGCCAAGGCCAAGCGGATGGCAATTCATCGTCTACGGCAGCTTCTTCGTTGCTTTACTTTTGATCATCTTCCAGTCAATCGATGAGATTTGTTTTGAGAGTCTCTTCAAGTTGGATAGAATATCTTTATTCCTTCCAAAAACATTTCACCATTCAATCAACGAGGTTTCTATTAATTAGTAAGTCCATGCACGCTAGTTTGTTTTTCTTCCCTCTTATTTTCTTTGAAGGAAGTCTAAAAACACAATATGATGCACAACAAGCTGACGTGGAAGAGCGTGTCTTGTCGGCAATTAGATGGATTGGTAGTTTCTAGCGATCGAGACACTGCCGCATAGATATGTTGTACATGTAGTCGCATGTGTTCAACAATATTTTCTCGATCTTATTCAGCCAGGGAACCTACTGATTAATTGTAATGCTCTTTAAACTTATAATTTAGCCACGAGAATAAAAACCATGCACATTTTCATAGCCATTAATTCACTTAGTTTTTAATGTCGGGGTAATGTTTAAACGGGTGTATATATATAGAACCATAAATATTCCTTCTCCAACAACATATAGTACAATACAGACGGTGACTCTAAGTTAAGTCCAACACATAACAGTGGATTTACCATAAATATGGCTGTGTATGGTTGTATATATGGTTGATTGCACTTGTGTGTGGCATGCACTAGCAATATTTATAGAAGAGTATACCCCTTGGAGATCGATGGGGTCACCCGTGTTGAGTGTGAGGTGGAATTCGGTGCTTTCCATGTGTTTTCAGGAGTTTCAGCACCTTTGGTCTGGACCAGGCCAAGTTTAGTCCGAACCAGGCAAGAGGAAGCAAAAACTAAGTTGCATCATCTGTGGTCCGGTTTAATTTGGTCTGGACCAGAGAATTCGGTGGTCCAGACTAGCTAGGGTCTCGCTAACTTTGGATATCGTTGTTTTTGGTGTTTGTTACTAATTTATTGCATGCAGTCTACTACTAGGAATGCCCCACCGAAGACCATCCAAATACCACTCAACTGCACATCGTTTGGTAACCGCACCCGAAATTGCCCTGCGAACTATTACCCAAAGAACTTCTTCCAGTACTCCCAATTAGGCCAAGATGATGATCAGGAACATCAAGGAGGAGGGTTGACGTGCCCAGACTCCTTCTGTTGGATCTACGAGGATCTACAGCCATGGAAGGAGACGGGGATCACCGCGGAGATGGTGGAGAGGGCCTGGCCTGCGTCCAACTTCAGGCTGGTAATAGTGGACCGAAGGGCTTACGTGAACAGACATAAGATGGCGCCTTAGACCAGTGATGTTTTTACACTGTGGGGAATCCTACTGTGGAGGTATTCCGGGAAATTACCTGACCTAGCCTGGACGTGATGTTCAGCATCGCCGACAAGCCAGTTATCAAATCGGAGGATTACCATGCGACGACCCCGCCTCCATTGTTCCGGTATTGCGGAAATGATGACACTGTCAACATTGTTTTCCCTGATTGGTCCTTTTGGGGATAGTACGTAAGCAATTAATAGTTACTCCTTTCGTCCCAAATTGAATGTTAATTTTTGATATTCATGCTAATATTTTCGGCATCTTTGCTCTTTTAAATTATTATTATTATTATTATTATTATTATTATTATTATTATTATTATTAAATGCCGCATATTATTTTGATCTATATCACCACATAATTGGATATTTTGTAATTGATTTTGTTTTCTCAAGATAGACCGCCCGTTATGGGCCCCACCAGGCATTTTTTGTTATAATCTAAACCGTTCATTTTGTAGAACTCGCAGAATAGTATATTCCCTCAAAATTTGAGCTTGATCGGACATCAATAAGTATTTTAAAAATCCAATTTGAGTTTAGAAAATAGACAGTTATGACGATTTAACTTTAAAATCTATGACCGTCCATTTTGTAAACCAAAATTCAAGTTTTTATATAACTATCGATATTTAATCAAGTTGATTTTTTTAATGGATATACTTCTCTACGTACTCTACAAGATGAATGGTATTTAGTTGGCGTCCTTCTTTTAGGTCTCAAGTGGCTTTTTGTTGATGTGCTCTTGATCCTTTTAATCTTCTTAAACAACAAAAATCGAACAAAATCCTCGCATATTTACATGTTGTTAGCAAATTTCTAGGTAGATGCAAGTTGAGGTTGAACACTGATGACAGTTTGCAAGGTAACATTGGGTTGGTTGGTCTTGGAGTTGTATTTAGGGACGAGAGGGGCTGCTGGATGTTTAAACTTTTAAGAAGGTTATTGGCTAATGTCATGACCTTGAATGCCAAAACACGGGCATATTTCCCGGTCTGCAGATTGAAAAGTGAACTTGATCAAGCTCCTGCAAATTCCCCTCATAAGGTGCTGGAGGACGAATGTAAAGAAAGCATGGCAAGAAGGAACTGGACTGTTGGCTATATTCCGCGGGAGGGAAAGATGGGCCTTTAGCAGGATACACTTGTGGAAATTGTGTTAAGTTGTCCTAAAGAAGTTAGAGAGCTTCTTTGAGCTGAATTTCGCCAAAATTTGTAATTATTGACTTTAGTTTATCTTATTTCTACCCTGTAATTCCAAAAAGAAAAAGAAATGATGCATTGTTTTCTTTGTCATCTTATTTGGTTTTGATGATGAATGCAAAAGGAGGTGGTTTTGGCGTGGCACAAGTTATTGTACCCAAAAAACAAGGAAGAAGAATGAAGCATATCAAGCAAACATTTATGTTGTTCACTTTGACCTGTTAAATGTAATGTTATAGATTTATCCACGTGCAAAGCACGTGCAACTTTACTAGTAATCTTTATAATCCTTTATAAAGATGAATAAATTCTTTTTGCTTAGCAAAAAAAGATATAGCAACAATACTTTAGTCGCCACATTTGATGACCATGTGCCCATTTGTGATGTAGTAGAGCATATTCTTCCAATTCATTGATGACACATCATATGGTACTCAAAATGTGGTCACCATAGCATTGCTTAATATTATGAGAGAGAGAGAGAGAGAGAGAGAGAGAGAGAGAGAGAGAGAGAGAGAAATTAACTTAGCTAGGCATATGTTCTAAATTTGTACCCTTGCTATATTTGTTAATTAATTGGTCAGACATCTTGAATGTGTGGTAAGCAATTGATCAGGAGCTATTTTCGCGGAATATGGGATAATTTGCAGGGCAGAGATAAATATAAAACCATGGGAAGAATTGATAAGAGGAAATAAAAGAAGATGACGAAAGGAAGAGATGGATGGATAAGGAAGCTGGAGGGGCAACCCGAGGACTTCCGCAAGTAGAATGGAACTCATGAGATGTAATGTTTCTCACAAACAGGATTGGGGTGCTTGCTTGTACAAACAGGTATTCAGATTTTTCTTATGTGTTTGAGTTTTATATACATGCATATATTTAAACATTTGGTCAGTGTACCAAATTAATGACTAAAGTTTTTTTTTTAATCGATCGATAAAATTTTTTTATTAGAAACTCAACAAATGGTACATTAAGGAAGAAAAAAAAGGGACAAAACACACGCTTCATGATTTTAATAAATGAGAGAGAGAGAGAGAGAGAGAGAGAGAGAGAGAGAGAGAACCTAAATTTTTTTATTAGATGTTGATTATGTATAGTATACATTAACTCGACAATTGTCATACGCTCCATGCTGTAGAATTTAAAGAAAATGTACCAGAAGAAGAAGCAACTAGGCTTTGTTCCACTAAGCTTTTTGTGGTTTTTTCTTACATATTTGCAAACATTTGGGTAAAAGTAAAATTTTGGTTCCTTTTAATAATCCACAAAAGATAGACGCAAAACTAACAAATACAAGTTTTTTGGGCTTTTTCCTTGAATATTTTTGAAAATATTTGGATAAAATTAAGCTTTTGGGGGGTAAAAGTAAACTGTTGCTTCTTCTTCTTGGATATTGTCGATGCCGATCAACTAACTCACTAACTCTAAGGCTGTTCAAAAAAAAAAAAACTCCCTCACTAGCTCTAAGCCACTTGATGGACCGACTGAGTGATAACCGCCTCTGGACTAACTGCCATAACACATGTAATGTACGAAATCCAAGTATTTTGGCCCAACAAAATCAGGGGTTTAAGTTTTCATATCTATATTTTTCGTTAATTTTATTGCTTGTTATTTTCAGATGTACGTTGATCTTCAATCGAAAAAAGTTCTTGTTTCTTTACTGGCTCCATGCATATTCCTCTCGGAAATGAAATTATAGTTCTGTCCTTGCAGGCACAAGATATTGGGAAGGCGGGAAGCAATTTCATCAGAGAGGATTTGAAGATGGATCATGTGTATGACTACATGCTTCATGTCTTGAATATGCCAAACTCTTGAGATACACGCCCACCATACCTGAAAGAGCACTCGAAATCTGTTAGGAGACATTGGCTTGTCCCAGGGTGAGAGTGCACAAGACATTTATGATGAAATGGATGGTGAAGGGTCCGACAAACGTGAGCCCATGAAATATGCCTCCTCCATATGATGCTCTTGCATTTCAAGCGCTTCTTGAAAGAAAAGTGAATGCTATTAGCCAAGTAGAGTTGTGGGAGAAGAAATACTGGGAGAATCAAACTAAAAATAATTAGTCATAGCTTAGGGGTATTTTCATCCGTCACCGGTGGGTATAGGAATCCGTTCATGTGTACTCTATGCCTCAATTTCTAGGTAAATGATGAGTAAGCTAGCAGCGATTACTCTACATAATTATGATAAAAAGAGATTTTTACATATTTTACATATTTTTTTTAGTATATTTTACATATTTTTTTATAAATATTGATAAAAAAATCATAAGACTTACAAACATAATTAAAAGTAAGAATAATTTTGAATTCGAGAACACTAAATTATGGTCAATGATAACATGCAATAACGATAATGTGTTCGCCGAATGATATGATAACAACAATATTTGAGATTAATCCTTCAATTTATCAAATCGTCCCATGGATTTAGTAATGAAAAAATCAACGAACCAAAATTTCTTCAATATTCGTTTCAAAAAAAAATTCATTAATATTTTGGGCCCCTCCGACTTCGATATCTGGCTCCGCCTCTGTGCATAGATCTATATTCCTATGATCACTCCTATATATAGAAGTTTGCTCTAGCCGTGTCGCAAATATGGAAAAGTGGAATGTGGAGTCTACTTTGGGAGAAGTTTTTCAGCGCAAGGTGGGCACCGGCCACGTTGACGTGGTGCTGAGCATCATCTCAGCCGTCCAAACAGATCTTGAGTGTAAAATTACCAAAACACCCCCTCAAGCCCAAACAGATCTGCGCCATCCAAAATACGTTTGGACGGCTGAGATGCATGCTCGGCACCATGTGGCCAGTGCCCGCTCGGCACTGAAAAATTTCTCCTACTTTGGTGATGGGATTTATGTGGACGACTGTGATTTTAAGCCACAATCCCATGTTCTTCTACTGCAAATTGAACCTTGTAAGTTGTATGGCCCCCGAAAGAAGACCAGTGATACTAATTTCGGTCCTTTTGGATGCGGGAAAAGAATTGAGGGTATTAGTTAATAAGGGGGATAAGATAGTAGGGGGTATTAGTTAATAAGGGATGACCCACATTGATGTGATGTTTATGGATGAGGTATTAATTAGTATTTGGTTTGGATGAGGTATTAGAAAGTGTGAAAAGATTGGGTAGATGATGTAAAAACTATTTAATGACTTTTTTGCCCTTTTACAATCTCAAATTAGATTATGCATTAAATTAATTATATAATTACAAAACTCAATTATTTTAATTATAATGAAATTATAATAATTTATTTCTCAAAGTTGTTTGATGCCATTATTTCACACCATTGGATTGGGTTGGTGGGATCAAAACCGTGGGTTCTCAAATTCCAAAATGACTCTCTCTCTCTCGCTCTTGGGGGCTCTGAGACTCTACTTTCTCACCTCAATCTTCGTTGCTTCCTATTCCTCCGCCACCATCTTAAAGCGTTTATCGTCAATTTTCCGGCACCACCACCGTCTCCGCGTCCCTCCACGGCGGCTGACCGCCGCCAATTTCTTCGCCAGAGCTCTACTGATCAGAACTCTTTTTGGTATAATACTCTGTAAATTGAACTGGTATCGTGCTGTAAATTATAGAGTATTGGTTAATTTGCTTGTTTGATTTGCCTGGTTATGTTTGAGTTCTGAGTTTCATTTGTGATTTGTTGGGTTGGACTTGTCTCTTCTTCTTCTTCTTAAACTGGGGTTGGGGAAGGGCAGATGAGGAGGGGTAATCTGGTCAAAATCCAGCTGGATGACCCCCGGATTATCTATGGACTGGGTTCAACCCATCCATATTTAATCCCCCTTGGGTGGATTAAATAGTCCCAGGCATAACTTATCCGGGATCGAAATGGGCTGCCAAACGGCGGCAAATCTTGGATTTTGTGCTTATCCGGGCTGATAAGCTTATCCCCTTGCTATGCCCCCATCCAAACGGGCCCTTAGGGTAAAATTACTAATGCCTCCTGAGATTTGCCCTTAATAATACATACCTCTTGATCAGAAATGACTATAAAACCCCTGTGGTTTAAATGTTTTTATCTTTGGCACTTTTCCAACAACTATTCGACCGGATACGTGACAGAATTAACCAAAAGTGTTTTATATATATGTCAATTCACCCTAATGAGAGAATTATAAAAAGATCTCAATTCTCAATTTTTTCGCTAGAAAGTAATAAATTTGTAATTTCAGACAAAAAACGATTCTTTAGAGGAACGAAAAATAAATTGTTATTTATAAATCCTAGCATTTTGATCATTAACAACTCCTCCAACGGAAAAAAGTCACTTTTATTCAAAATAAGTGAGTTGATAGTTTTTTTGTAAGTATTTGTTATTTGTGATTTTTATTATGAGAGAGGGTAAATTCTTAGATACAAGTCTCTTTTTGCTTATTCCATCACGTGTTTAGATAGATAATTATCGAGTGGGGGTATGAAATGCACATGGAAACCACAGGGTTCGAAACCCATGGATAATTGTTGTTTTCCCTTTCAAACCAGTTGGATAAGTTAAATATAAGGATACTATCCTGTGGTGGGCTCTTTAGCAGTTCTGCTATGCAATTAATGGGTTTTTTTTTTGGAAGTCCTGTTTGGGCAGTGGACCTTCATCTGCATTGAACAAGAGAGAAGCCCTCGTAAAGTTCAAACAAAGCCAAACAGACACAACAGAAACCTCCCTTGAAATTTCTGTAATTACAAAAGCCTCCGCTCTTAACACTGCTAATTGGTGTTTTACTACTTTACCCTCAGGCCTCAGATGATTCTCTGCGAAAGCTATTGTAAATGTAATACTCTCTCCGTTCCTTTTTTATAGTCCGGTATTCTATTTTGGGCTGTCCCTTTATAAGTGTCCATTTTGTTAAGTTAGTGAGTAAAAATTTGTGCATTGTCTATTTTATCCCTAAAAGTAGATTCCTTTTTGAAAAGTTAGTGAGTAAAAGTGTAATGATGATGGGTAAGTAGGGAAAGTAGAAAAAAAAGTTGATGTGAAAGATATAATGATGATGTCTTTTTAATAAGTTGGAATTACGAAGTAAGACACTTAAAAAGGGACAGAGGGAGTAACCAATTATAAATGTCAACTTAAACAAATATTAAGAAACCAAAGTAATCCAATCGGTTAAAGAAAAGGGGGGGCCTACTCAAATCACTAGTCTATTTTTAGGGGAAAAAAACCTTACTTTTACACGAGATACGTATGAAAGACAAAATTTAAAAAAAGAAAAAGAAAAAAAAGGTCACTGTGTTGGTATCTTTATCCACTTTTTTAATTAAATTTTTATTAGATTCACGTCAATTTTTAAGATTAATCATTCATCTCGATAAAGGGAGTCTAAAAAGTAAAAAAGTACGCTCAAAACTAAAAAAAAGGTTACTACAAACCCAAAAAAAGAAGTTAATTTGGAACAACTACTTGTTTTCGTATTATTTTTAAGTATCGTTTAGCTGGATTCTTTTTAATTTCAATTCATATTTTTATACTCTTGTAGTTCTTCTTGTCTAGACGAATCATTGATTCCAAAAAAATATGATGGAAGTTTAAATTGGAAAAAACTATAAGTAAATAATAGGACCATCGTTAAGGTACGTTAATTTAGGTTAAAACTTAAAATGCACATGAGAGGGACATCTTCAAGGAAAAATAAGAAAAAAAATAACACGATTACCAATCAGTCCAAACTCCATTTCGTAGAAAAAAAAATTTTGATTAATTAAAAACACCATGAGGCACTACCTCCTTCGTCACTTCCTCCATTTAACTACAAAATCACCTTCAACAACCAATTCTTCACAACCACCGCCTCTCTCTCTCTCTCTCTCTCTCTCTCTCTGATTACACCAAAAACCGATATTGCGACAGCCAACCCTATTAGGTCCTGTTCCGGAACCGAAAATAAATACTTATTTTTTAAAAAGGTAATTTCAAGCTCAAAAATAATATGTTTATGCAAATAATTTTCCTAGCAATATGAATCTTATTTGATACTCCACCGTCCCTTTTTAAGTGTCCTGCTTTGTAACTCCAACTTATTAAAAAGACATCATCATTATACTTTCACACCAACTTTTTTCTCCATTTTCCCTAGTTACCCATCATCATTACACTTTTACTCACTTACTTTTCAAAATGGAAGCTACTTTTAGGGACAAAATAGACAATTCACTAACTTTTATCCACTAACTTTACAAAATGGACACTTATTAAGGGACAACCCAAAATGAAATATCGGACTATAAATAAGGGACAGAGGGAATAGATTTTATCAAAATCTTTTATACAGTGCAAAAAAAATAAAAAAATTATTTTTTATTTACATTATTTTTGAGTTTGAAAATATGAAATAAGTACTTATTTTTTAAGAAGGTATTCTGAAACGGAGCCTTAGTAAGAGAAAAGGAGAAAAAATTGGCTCAATCTTTTAAACCCTTTTTTGTTGCACTGGTTCTAGAGTTTGTAATCATGGAAAAGTAGATTCTCTACAACACATGACTTTTAATTGCTTAATCTTAGTAGCATTTTTTTGAAAATGCTATTCGAGAATTATATATTGAGGCTACCATAGTGTTCACGATACTGTAGCGGAAGGGAAGAAGTTTCACAGCGTTCCATTAAACAAGAAGTTTCACAGCGTTCCATTAAATTAAACTTGATTACATCGTTCAACTCAATTACAAGGTTGCGGATTAAAAATAAATACTCCCTCCGTCCGGATTTAATTGTCCTTAGTTCTATTCTAATCGGCTAAAAAGCGGGTTATATCTTAAAATCCGTAATGAATTTCATATCGAATATGGATCTTATTTGATAAATCTCGATTAGTTCTATAATACAATATATTCGAAATCACGTAAAACATTATAAATTGGAAGATATAATCGATTGAAAAATAGCACAAACTCCAAAAAAGAACTATTAAATCCGGACGAATGGAGTAAAAATTACAGCGTTCACTGAGGGAAATGCGCCATTCTCCCAAATATTTAGAGCCAAAATCGCGGACTCAGGGGGCTGCTCTCCCCCTTGGGGAGAGCAGCGTGCTGCTGCCCCGTTTTTGGGGCTCATCCCGGTCTCGCTCCGATGATCCGAATCGTTCACTTTGTAGAGCTCGTCGAGTAAAATAACTATTAAAAAATCAGCTTAATTGGATATCATTAAGTGCTTGATCGGAGCCTTTTTACTTTGAAAAGAATGGATCCGAAACACTGAATCAAATCCATTATACCCATGGACCAAGAGTTATATAGGCTCCGATCAGGCACTTAATGATATCCAATTAAGCTGATTTTTTGCATAGTTATTCTACTCGACGAGCTCTACAAAGTGAACGATTCGGATCATCGGAGCGAGACCGGCGTGGGCCCCAAAATCGGGGGAGCAGCACGCTGCTGTCCCCTTGGGGACAGCAGCCCCCTGAGTCCCAAAATCGCCGGGAAATCCCTTCTCTCTCTTCCTCGTTCAAACCCCAACTCTCTCGCTCTCTCTCCCTGAACTTAGCTTCTGTAATTTCCGTGTTCCTCTCTCTCTCACGACGTCGATCTCAGCAACTAATTTCCCTGTTCCCAGAACTTTTTAAGTTTACTTGTATTCCGAGAGAAAAATGGCGATTTTGAAATCCTAACCCCCAAATCGATTTCCCTGCACTTCCTTTACAACGGCCAGCACTGGGCCGGCTTTCCCTCTACCGTCCCCTATCCCCGACCTCTTTCCCTTTCCCCGTTCCTATTTCTTTCCTCTTTCCAGTTGTTGCCATTCATTCGCTCGAAGGTAGTTGATTGCTGATCTGGGTTGGTGATCCTGGTCCTCTTTGGGTTCACCGGCGTTTCGAGCTGTCGCCGATTCACTCCCAGTCATCGTCTACGGATTCTCAGTTGAGACCCCGATCTTTTTTACACTCCTCGATCTATCGCCGGCTGGGTGTCCGTTGGGTCTTCAGAGCTCCTTCTCGCCAGCACTGTCGACCCCGCCCGACCTCCGTCACTAAGGTCAGTTCATTTCGATTTGGTTGGATACTCTGCTAGTGCTTGCTGTTTCAAATCTGTTTGCGTCCGATCTATTTTGTGGAGTATCTGTCTTTGGTTAATTAGCTGTGATTTTTTTGCTGCTGCTTGAGTTTTTTGTTATGACATAAATCGTTCGGCTATGGTAGTTGGGAGCCAAAGCGTGGGAGGATGGATTCCCGTGATTAACAAACAGAGGAATAAGATTGGTGGGTTAGGGAGTAATAATCAATCTTTGTTCACTCTATTCATTGACAACTTGCCAGAGGAGGTTAATCAAAATTGGCTCAGGAGAACTTTCACTAATTATGGTGCTGTCAAAGATGCTTTTATTCCTAATAAGCGTTGCAAAAGAACTGGTTCCAAATTTGAGTTTGTTAGATATGATTGTCATGTCTCAGCAGAGGTTGCAATATCAAAATCCAATAGTTTGTGGGTTAGTGACAAAAAGCTTTTTGTCAAAGAAGCATCTTTTGATCAATATAAGAACAAATCAGATTTGAAGGTTGGATTTTGGGGGTTTGTGATTCTGCATTGTTTATTAGAAATTAGGGGGTTTCTTTTGGGGTCTATGTGCTCTAAGTATTCTACCTTGTTTAAATCTCCATTTTATATACATAGTTCGCAGAGAATAGAGCATAAGGTTCTCTAGTGCATTAGGGTTTCCTGCTATATTTCCGATGCTATGGATCTACAAGTCATACGTCGGGACCGTTTTCTTTTCTCTTTTTCATATTTTTGTGGCTGCTCATATTCTTCTTCGCGGGCCGCATCTGTGTTGATTCATTTCATTCATTCCAATGATATTGGGGCTTTTGTGCAGATCCATTCCGAACTATTTGTTATTTGTTTTAGGTCTATTATGAGTTGTCTTTCTATATTTTAGCAGGACAAGGAACCTAATGACAGAAAAATCAGTACACTTTGTGAATATGCTTCGAGAAACCCTCTCCGAATTCCTAAGGTTTGAGCCTTTTCGTATAACCTGAAGCTTTAACACCGAAGATGCCTTATAAATTGTTATTGTGAAGTATATGCTATGTGTAATAGAGCATTTTCAACATAGTTTTTTGCTGTTGGTTGTGTACTTAAAATGTAATGGACCTAATGGTATGGAGACGAGCAGATTTTACTTGTCTTGGAGTAAACTACTTTCAGTAATTTACTAGACTAGTCACACCACTTCAATGAACTATACATCTTTTTTCCTTTTCCTCTCTTTTTGTGCTTGATTACTATGCTAATTGAGTTCCAAATCTTATTCTCAGATCACGGGCTCTCTTAAGCAAAGGTGTTACACAGGGATTTAAGAGGTGTGTCATTTGCATTCTGTAAAAGTTTTCCCGACTCCTGTGTATCTACAGGAAGTTGTTAATATCTTGGAAGGAGCAGATGTGAGTTCTTCCTTTGATCAAACATTAATTTAATTTGTATTATGTTTGCTTTACCCTCTCTCTGTCTTTTATTTTTTTGGGTAGAATGACTAGAATCTAGATTGCATCCCCAGAAGAAATTTTGTTGTCCTCGTCTTGTTTGTTGGATAAGTTTTTCCGATCAATACGTTCGTTATGAGTGGTAACTACTTCAAGTAATGTCACACACACTTTCTCAAGTATTAATATTAGTTTCTCAAGTTCTTTGTTCTGTATGCTTCATTTTGCTTTTTGAAACTTGTTTCTAGTAGTCACCATATTTAACTATGCAGCAGGGGATATTCTGAGCCTCTTTGCCGTCATTAGCTATTCCTCTAGCTATGCTTTGGTCGACTATAGGATGGAGCAACTCTCATGTGCTTGTATTTGGGCTGCTCATCATAACAGGTTGTTTGTCTATCATATCTTTAGTTTAATATTAAGCTACCTGTTTGAGCAAACCACGTGAATCAAACAACGATGTTCTGATTTCCCTGCTTTGAGCAGTTTTTTTTTAGGTAATTTTGCATATGGTTAAGTTGTGTATATATCTTATTAATGATTTCAAATTAAGAACTATCTATCTTCTTGTACATATCTAGATTGGAGGAACCTTACTTGGTGGATGGTGGATAGTGGAAGTCCTTGAAAATTCATGTAGGTATGGTCTAAGTGTGTTCTACTTCATATCTCTTTTAAGGTTGAAGTGAGAGTCACAGAAGATATATAGGCTAGAGATGTCATTGCAGGTTAAGATGCAAGGTACGTAGATGAAGATTTGCCCTTGTTGTTCTATTGAGGCTTTTTTTGTCGGTTCACAACTTATGTGCTTTTTTAATTGTTTTTCTCTTCCCTCTTTTGGATCTGTTGAAGGTCAAAGGAAAAATTAGATAGGCAATGGTGGTTCGGAAATCATAACAAAGACACCACCAAAACCCCAAGGTGGCAAAACAATGGCCATCTTCTATTAAAAAGTGTTCAACAAACTTGTATGCTAATCTTTATATTTGCTCGTATTTCTATGAGCACTATGTTCTCCATTTGACACTCTCTTTCAAAATTTATGTTCCAGTATAGCTTAAGTGGCCCGACTAATACATAAATGTGTATGGTTGAAGTTCCTCTTTGCTTCGTTTTCATGGGCGGAGAAAGCATGTATTCTTTTCACTGTAGAACATGGAGCTT
Source organism: Rhododendron mucronatum var. ripense (assembly GCA_019656295.1). Classification (NCBI taxonomy): domain Eukaryota; kingdom Viridiplantae; phylum Streptophyta; class Magnoliopsida; order Ericales; family Ericaceae; genus Rhododendron; species Rhododendron mucronatum. The sequence goes on along the minus strand of BPLT01000050.1, from coordinate 1,984,487 downwards.
GAAAATACAAATTGAATGCAAGAATTTGATGCTAAATGCTATATTGCTAAATGGTTGTTTGCTGGAATATAATATTACTAGGGATTGAGCCCGTGCCGTGCAACACGTTTTTGAATATGAATAAAATAAATTGTCGTGGAGTGTGTACTTGTTTTTCCTGGTCGACCAGTGTATTGAAATTCTGAAAATGGTCAAACTTCAAAGGACTGAAATCTGAGTGCAAATGAATCCGTGCCTGAATGCACACAAATGCATTGACGAACGATAATGTAGAACTTGCTTGCACTATCAACACTAATATTGTTTACTCTCAATTGAAGATATAACTCAACGAATCAAGCAAAACAAAATTCAAACTAACATAAAAAGCTTGATCAATTGCAAGAGTTTTGAAGTTGCTATTCAAAATAACATAGCATTCAATATCCCTGTAGATATAGTCAAACAAACCATTCACGAAGGCTATTGGATTCCCACGGATTCCGTACATTCCATGAATATGAATAAAAGCCAATCTACCTGTGCATGTTCAAAAATTTACTTATACTGAACCAACCATTCTCTCACGCTGTTAATCTCCATAGCCCAATTCGATTTCTATCAAAATCTACTTCTACAAATAAGAGAAATAAAAGAGCATTCCAATCCCATATAAAAGGAGGGCATTAGAAATCCAAGCAGTATTTGCGGTTGTCAAATAGCAAACAAAGAAACTAACTACCGAATTTTCGTTTGACCTAAAAAAAATTTTGACTATCAAATAATTTTGTGGCTAATGAACAATTTAACCAAGAAACCAAACCAAATAAAAGTTTAGCAAATGAAGACAAAGTTGAAAAGATTCATCATTAACGGCCACCCAGTCATAGGATCATATCTGCCAAAAGGGAAAAAAAAACTCAAATCATAACATAACTTAAATCAAAAGTTAAAATTATCCTAGAACCATTCAAAATGATTTCAGGTCCAATTGGATTTTTCTGATCACAAATCTAATGATCGGTTTCCAGTTAGCATAAAGAAACTATACCTGCAATTGGACCAAGGGAAGGTAGAGAGTTACCTTAGAGAGGGAGAGAATGCAATCCTACCATCAATAGGCATAATTTTGTTTGTCTGCAGACGACAATATTAGAGGGTGATTATAGTCCAACCCCTAACTTATATAATAACCAAGCGTAATTGAAAAAAAAAATATGACTCGTCTATCTCAATTTCACTATGTCCAACTATAAAATGCTCATGGTGATAAGGGAGGGGAGCAAATGAGTTTATGAGTAGCAATTTTTTTCCAAAATGTGTCCATACTGGTTACCAATTGCATTTTATAAATGCTTTGACATGGGGATAGTTCCAAGGATCCTCCTCTAGAAACAGTAGCTCAAGATCACATAATCAAGTCACACCTAGAAAAAAAAAAATTTCAAAGTTACAACAATGCAGCAAACTACATCGTAAAAATTTCCAAAGTTGGTTTTAGAAAAAGGACCAAACTAAAACCATACCTATCTTGGGCATGCATATTCTATCGCCCTGCAAGTGGAACACCACGTCAACACGCCCAAATGGAGACTGACTAAAGCCATCCACTAACCACAACAATTGTTGGCGATTACCAACTGTAAATAGACAAAAAAAAAAAAATCAGATATGAGGTTGAGAACAGGGAAAAAGAGGAGAAGCGCCACCCATAGTAGTAATCACAAAAAGAAGAAAACCAATTGAATGAAATTGAAACCTAACAAAAGGAAAACATATAAAACAATGATATGTTTCAAGCTGAAACAGTAGCTAAAGATCAGGTGATCAACCAACTACATCAAAACCAAAAAATCAGCTAGCGAATTGGCTGAGCCCAAAGGCACTTTACAATAAAATGACACCGCAAACATCAAAAACCTTACATCCAATGAAAAGTGTTATAACGACGCCACCAATTACCTGCATTAGTTTTCCTAAAATTTACTTAAATGAATAAATAATATGATCCTTGATAAATCTTATCATTATAAGAGAAAATATTTTGAATTTGAAGTACCTAACATCTCCTTGATCTTCAACACACACAGTTTAATTAAAATTAGACCATATCGATTTCTCTAAAATGAAAGACAGACAATAGAAAATCCAAAGGAGCGGGGAAAATTCACAGCCAATGACAATAGCTGCATCATCCAAGCTTTTAGTCACCAATGCAACAAAAACACATGGGAAAGTGCCAAAATTCAGTAGAATTCATAGCCTGAAAGAAACCCATCCAAGCAGCTTACAGACACATAAGCACGTAGAGGTCCAAATGTGCATGAACTTGGTACATTAGTAAAACGTTTGTCCCAAAAATAGGACCAACATTAATCGAGTGAGTTTTACCGTAAAGAGGGGTGCTACAGACGAAAAAACAATCATCCCATAAAAAGAAATCAATCCACAATTAGGGGTTGCAAAAATAAAGAGCCATTTGGCCATAAACAGCAGTTGAGAGAACATGTAGATTACTGAAGAGGGAAGCGAGGAAGAGAAACCTGAGAGAGAGAATAGATCGGGCTGGTGGGTAACTGGGTACAATGGTGGTGGTAGTAGCATGCAACGCAGCGACCGTCGGTGGTAGTTTAGGTCAACAAATAGGAGAGATGGTGGTGGTGCGTCCGTGGTGGTGGAAGTGGCTATGGGGTGTTTCAAGGCCAAATTTGAGAAGAGAGGAGAGAGAACTGTCCCCTTTGAGCTTTACCCAAATTTTTCGACTGATTTTTAAAAGTTTCAAATTTTGGAAACTTTCAAACCGGAAATGCAGTTGCCAGTTACGAACGGGATTACAGCTGGAAAGGCGTTACACTCTTCCCAGCTCAACATTTGCCATGAAAAATCCCATGTATTTACCAAACTGCCATCCTAAAGTTAGTTCAAGAGAGAGGCATTTTTGGACCTTTGGATGTGTAGAATTGGAGGGTTGATATTGAAAGAAAAGGAATATTATTTTGGAATCTTTTGGATTCCCCCCTCCCTTGTGATATAGATGTCCATAAACATGATCAAACGAAGAGGATACAAAAAGAATATTAAAGAAGTTAACAATTAAGAGGTAATTATTGTTTTCTCAATTTCTTGAGCCATCAAATGACATCTTCAGGAGAATCATTACTAATGGATAAATTATCTAGCCACCAACAATCTAACGTCCTCCTCCTGGAGAAAGTATTTGACTGAGTATATTCTCTAGCATATGTGCACACCGGCTCACAACATCAAGCAACAACATTGATGCTCGCTTTAGACAGGAAGCAACTCTTTTCTTAAGGCATCTTGTTTAACAACTTCTTTACTTTTAATTTACATATCAAAAATATCCAACTTGATGCAAAAACATGAAAGAGCATATAGGATTTGAAACAGAATATAAAATATTCAACTTAGTAATAAACTGCAAACAAAACGAACTTACAACAAAACCATTGAAAAACTTTTTCCATCAACAAATGTCTGAGCAAAAGCAATATAGATTACCGCAGCTCGCTTGGACTCCATTGTGTGACCCATTAACATTTGTTCAAAACATTTAAAACAGTACTCAAAACCTTAGTAATCAACCACATTGTACGTAATTTGATCAAACAAATCAGAGCAAGTCCAAGGCTTAAATCATACTAAAAGGCAAAGAACAAAGAAAGTCTACAAAATACAATCATGCACAAATTAGATGGGTTCAAAGTCATACACAGGGCAAGAAAATCGAAGATTAGGTGGGTTGGAAATCAAGAATCCGATTACCTGCCGAGGATATTCGCAGCGATTTGGCTAGCGGTGTACAACTTCGGTGGGTTGCTCGCCAAAGAAGGGTTCGGCAATGAGGACCATCCCCAGAGATGGAGGTCCTGAGATACCTTGATTTGCACGATTACTGGAGAGAGTGGAAAAAAAACCTCAGTTTGGGGCGTTAATCTTATTATGTTTATAACAAAAAAAAAAAAAAAAGATACTAACCATACACCTTACTGGTATGAAAAAATTGGGTTTATGTTGAGCCCACTTTTCCGAGTATATATCCTTTAATGGGATCGATATAGATTTCCCTGTTACACATGATAACATACTATCCTGTTTCCACAATGAAATATTCAATAAATACCAAAATGGGAGAACAAAAAAAAAAAAAAAACCAAATCAGGGTATGAAACTCATTAAAATCCATAAAAACCCAAATCAGGGTATGAAACCCATTAAAATCCGTTCTGATTTTGCCTTAAAGTACAAATTAGATGGGTTCAAATCATACACAGGGCAAGAAAATCGAAGATTAGATGGTTTGGAAATCAAGAATCCGATTACCTGCGGAGGCCATTCTGGGCGATTTGGTTCGTGGTGTCCAACTTCGGTGGGAGTCCTGAGATGCCCAACTTCGTGGGGGTCTTGAGAGAGAGAGAGAGAGAGAGAGATTTGAATTTTGAATCGAAAAGAGAGATATTTTGACGCAAGATTTCGGACCTGGTTCGGCTGAGATGGGCTGTGCCCCAATTGTTGCCATTACAAATTCAGTGTATTTACCAAATGCCACTAAAAGTTAGTTTGTGAGAGAGACAATTTTGAGCCATTAGATTGTGTAGGATAAAGGGTTGAGATTGGAGGAAAAAGAATATTCTTTGAGGCACTGTTTGGGATACCCCTCTCCCTTGTTATATGGATATGGATAGTTGCTGAAATAGGGAAATTAGTTGTTGAATTTGGTGCATAGAAGTTGGAACGGCTATTTCGGGAACCTGAAGGTATGTTGGTTGTTGAGTGTTACAAAGATTTAGATTTGAAAATCAATGCCAATCGAAGAAAAAACAGAGAAGATCAATGCTTTGCCATGTGAAGATGGAGATTATGATCTTGCTACCGCCAGTTGAAACTTAGTTGAACCATTTTCCTTGACAGTTACTTTTCTCTTCTTTGTTTTAGTATAAAGAGAGGTAGGCTATTTTAGGGCTATTTAGATGTTTATATGATGTCTTTTTGCATTTGGAAGTTACTGGTTTTTTTCTATGTTAACACAATACTTCAATTTGGATGAAGTATTATTTATTTCCATGTTAATGTTGTATGTAATTATGTGAATATATGGTTGTTGGATTCATAGCAATTGGATCATTTAGATTTTGGTGCAAAAAAGTGCTACCAAATGAGCCTATTGGACACTATTGATCAGGTCAAAACATCGTGAGCCGAACTTCACAATAAATGAGTGCCATTTTATAACGTGCCATAATGCTATGAAAAACGACAGTGGTTTGTAGCATTCTTGCACCGCTATCATTAATTTAAAGAGTATAACGTACAAAGAATGTTGTTAAAGATATAGAATCATACAGCGCTCGTGCACCGCCATAATAGAGTACTAATAGATAACGTTCCAAAAACTCTATAAAAGAGGAAGAATTTATAGCATTAAAAGAACGCTATTAAAAGGTCCAGACATTTCACAACATCAGCTACTAAGGCGTTCCTTGGAACGCTATTGTTTACATCCTAAAATATGCCACCCAATAAGAAAGTTACACGTGGCACCAAATAGTGTGTTGACCAATCAGAACGCATCCTAAATTGAACCCGAGATAAAGAGAATTGCGGGGTTTAATGATGATGTTGTTTTAGTACCATACGGTATCGTTTTGATTGGAACCGACGGCGTTTGGACGATAATTAAGGATGGTTTGAAAAACGGTTTGATTTAAGCCATTGATTGATCTTTGGGAACATCGAACGGTGCCATTACTGTCTTGGTTTACAATGAATGTCAGACGTGATTACAGGGAATTATTCTGAGCCAGACGTGTGACACTAACCCACGTTGCTTGGAAGTAGGAACCGTTATTTGAGCATGAAGCCACGAATACCATTGTCGAAGCATGCAGGGGGGAAAGAATTCTAGAAATATCAAGGTAACCGTTCGAAGACCCCTCTCAGCCGATTTATGCGGCCAATATGGATATCAATCGAAGACGTGGGGATCAAAGGCAAGTTCAGCGTCTATAAATAGAAGAAGCAAGTGAAGAGAGAGACACATAAAAAAAATCCATATCATCTGACAATTCATACAAAAATGATTGCTCAGAGATCTATCTTAGATTAGTTTTTAGTTTAGAATAGGGTCTTTTTTGTAAGTTGAAGGCTTATTTGCATGTAAGACTACTTTCGATTAAATTCAAGTTCTCTTATTTCCTTTAAGTTTTTTCTTACCAAAGAATAGTTGTTTGCAAGTTCGCTTTTGATTAAATTCAGTGTGCTTGCATTTCTTTATTATTCTTGATAGAATCTTAAGAGTGTTTGTATACAAACTTACCTTTGATTAGATTCAGGTTTGTTTGTGTTCAATCATCTTTTCTGATTTCGAAGCGCGTCAATCTTTTATTTGGTTGATACCTTAAGGAAAAATCCTCTTAGTTGAGGTAATCGGACGGATAACACAATTGCCTGATTGAGATTGGTTGTTTCAAATCATTTTGAAAAGAGTAATTTCTTCTTTGAAATTATTTCTTTTCTGGCACGCCCGCACACAATCATTTGTCAATTGATTTGAGCTAATTCAGCCCAAACAATTTTTGGCACGCCCGGTGGGACCCCGAAGGTGCCAGAATGCCAAGGCTTCGAAAGCAGATAGGGACACCTGTTGGTGGTCAAGTGCCAGGGGAACAAGCTGTGCCAGAACAGGCCACGGAACAGGAAACGCCTATGAATCATGAGTTCCCCCAATTGGCTTCCGAAATGGGAGAGCTTCCTTATGAGGAGCCTTCTTATGAAGTACCTCCTTATGAAGGGCCTCCAAATTTCCAAAAGGGACAAGCCAGTGGTAAAGACCACGATAAGGAGGAAATGTTCAGAGAAATGATGATAGCTTTTCGAGAGATGGCTCAAACCCAAAGAGCCATGATCAAAAGCATAAGAAGTAGGTTGCCCAACTTAGAGGTAACAAGAAACAGTCCAGGGAATATTGGGCTAGATAATCATGCTAATTCAACTACTCACCAAAATCCCTTCGAAGGAAGGCTTGGAGAGGATGTTGGTCAGGATAAGATAAGGTCTAGAAAGGGTAAGGAAAAAATGTATCCAGAGGAAATACCACAATCTTGGTATGAACCTTTGAAGCCTACAAAGCCTGTCTTCGAAATCCCAGAACAATCTCATGGAATTCCTATTGGGATTCCAAGAAATGCCAAAGACAGGCAACGCGTTAATCCTCTTTTCGAACCCACACTTGGGGGATGGGAGGATGATGTAGAGCTAGAACGAGGTTATAGACCTGAGAAAACGAGGGATAACACACAGCATTCTCGTCAAAGTCTTCCAAATACCAAAAATCCCACCACAGCGGTTTATGGAAGCCATAGGCCTGCTCGGGTGAACACTACAGCCGACCCAATGCAGCAACCCTGGTATGGGAGACTTCCCAGAGAAAACCAAGGGGATTTTAACACTATAAGGGAAATGCATAGAGATGACTTGGTAGAACCAGATCCACCAGTAGGAAATCAAGAACAAAATTTCCTTGTAGGCAACCCAATACTAAGAGACCAAGTTATGGATCTCATACAAGAAGTTTGTGGGCCTCGAACTCGGGGGGTACAACCTCAAATCTATAGAAAACCATATCCAGAATGGATTGACACAACATTTCAGATCCCTAGAGAATTTAAAATCCCAGACTTTACTTTGTTTTATGGGGATGGGAGGCAATCTTCTATAGAACATATTGCTAGGTTTTCTACCCAATGTAAGAACTTAGCTCAGAATGGTTTCATGAAGTTGAAATTGTTCCCAAATTCTTTGTCTGGGCCAGCTTTTGCATGGTACACAAATTTGCCTGCAGAGTCGATAACAAGTTGGTTTCAAATGGAAGAGGCATTTCATGCACAATTCTTTAATGCTGAGCCTGAAGTCTCTATGGCAGACTTGGCTAGGCTAAAGCAGAAACCGGATGAAAAGGTAGCAGATTTCATATCTAGGTTCAAAAGGGCTAAGACCAAGTGCAAACTCCATCTGTCAGAGGCAGAGTGTGTGAGATTAGCACAAGATGGTTTAGAAAGGGAGCTTCGAAAGAGGTTTGATTCTACAGAGTTTAGGGACTTTGCAGATCTAACCTATAAAGTTGCTAGATATGAATCACTGATAGAGGAAGATATGGATAGACATAATTCCTCTTACCCAACATACTATAGGGATCCTAATTATGAAATAGATGCTGCTGAAATTATAGAGCACGAACCTTGTGTTTGTGAGCCCTTAATTCAAAAGAATGTCTCTCTTGGGCAGAAGTTTAAACAAAAGGAAATTACTAAAGTATATTCTTTTGATATATCTAAAGCTGATGAGATCTTTGACTTCTTGTTAAGAAAGAAAATCATTAAGCTGCCTTTGAATGTGAAACTGCCCACAGTGGAAGAAAAGAATGGAAAGACCTATTGCAAATGGCATGATTCTTGGTCTCATTCAACTAAATCTTGTAATGTTTTTCGTGACAGGATTCAAGAACAAATCAAGAAAGGAAGAATCAAATTCCCTAAAAAGACTATGGGGATAGATGCAGTGCCTTTTCCAAAGGTAGAAGAGGTCAACACCAGTGTGCCCTCCTCACTAGCTCGAACTGTCAAGAAATATTGGCAGGATAAAGAAGCACCAGTGAACATGAATACTGTTCAATATGGAAGGGGCAAGCCATACGCTGGCCACCCTCGAGGCATGGGAATGAGGCCAAGTTCCTATAGGCGAGCCAATGATGGTTTTTCTTCGCAGAAATTCCCAGGTAATAATCACCTGCCTATGCTAGAAGCCTCATTTTTGGAGTGCCTGTGTGTAGGATGCAGGGCCAACTATTTGGTTTTCAAGGACTTGGATAGAAAGGGCGTGAGTTTTTTCCCAAAAGAAATGGGAATGAAAAGAATGGCCCCAGTTCAAGCAAAGCCAAGTGACAGCAAGTCTTGGTTGGCGTCAAAAAGGGACATGCCTACTAGCCCTGTTCCAACTATCCACAGAAGGGAGCTGCCACCTTCGAAGAAAGCCAATATTGGCCAGACATCAAAGGCGCAAGAAGAGGCCAAACAAGAGGAATTCACCTTGGTGAAAGGGGTTCCTGACTGGTTTCTGAAGCAAGTTAAACCTGATTTGTTCCAAGGATACAAAGGTTCAAACAGGAATGAGAGCAGAACTTTCAAGCCACCAATTTCGAACTCTGGAAACTGGGTGTTGATTAGGGATCCCAAGTCTCAAGTACCACAGATGGTTCCATTGCTCTCAAGAACTCAAAAGAGAAAGCTCCAGAGAAAGTATACGCTCTTCCAGTCAGGAGAATCTTCAACGGGGGAAGAATCAGGCAGACGAGCAAAACCTAATCCAAGGTTCGACAGGATCGAAAGAGACCCAGAGGAGTTTCGAACCCAGTATCACGAGAGGGAGACTTTGGAAAAGGTTGCCTCTGCAATGCTCGAAGAGGATCTTGACCCGCCTTCTCCTAACTCACTGGCTAGTTATCAGTCTGGTTTGCTCGAGGCCATGTTGGTAGAACAACAGGGGATGGAAGGAACCTCTTCCCCTATGGAGGTATCGACACAAGAATCCGAAGAGAAGGGTGCTAAGGAGACCGAAGCAGTTAAACCAATCAAAGAAGTGGCTACAATCCAATTTGGAGGTCAGCCAGAAGTACAAGTTAATGTGGTTTATCCAAGCTCTATGGATTTCTTCTCAAATGGTCAGATGTTCAAAGATCAAGATACTGCTTGGTCGAACTTGAGCAAGCCAGAGAATTCTGAAGAAACTCTGAGTGATAAGGAGTTAAATATCATCTGCAACGACTGTGACTTGAAAGAAGTATCTCAGATCGAGAGGGACGAGAACTTGGTACGTGAAATTGAGCAGCATCAAGAGAGTTTGGAGGTAAGCTCAAAAGAAAGTGCTTGTTTCGTGGCAGATTCCATGTCCGACGTTGAATACCCCTTGGTAATAGATTTAAATTATGTGGAAATTTCATATCCATTTAAACTACCTACAAATGCAATGAGACAACATTTGCGTCCATTGTATATCACTGCACACTTTGATGGAATCCCACTTAACAGAATCTTGGTGGATAATGGGGCTGCGGTGAACATTTTGCCTTTCCAAACTTTGAAAAAGTTAGGAAAAGGAAAAGCAAAATTGATTCCAACCAACACATCCATTGCAGGATTTACTGGGGAAAGCCAACATGCCAGGGGAATCATCTCCATTAGATTGGCAGTAGGTGGAATAGAAACTGATACTGTTTTCTTTGTAGTTGACACCTATGCTAAATATAATGCTTTATTGGGAAGAGACTGGATTCATGTTAACGGATGTATTCCTTCCTCTATGCACCAGGAATTAATGATTGTTAAGTATGACAAAGGCAAAGAAGTGGGTGTTGAAGGAGTCAAAGCTGATCCACATCCATTTGGTGCCACGGCAAATTTTGCTGAAGCAGAAATGTACAAATCAGATGTAGTTCCTTTGAGCGAACTATTTCAAGCAGCCACCTACCCAACCAACGAGATGGAACTGGGAGAATTGGCGGAGCTAAAATCGAAGCTGAAACAAACTGTTGATTATGAATCAGACACCCCAAAAGATGATGCTGCTTGGATGTAAATCCAAGAGAGAGGCTGAAGAAAAAGCCAACTCATTGGCTTTAGTAAGATATGTTGCTCTGGGGATCGAACAGAAGATCCAAGAAGAGAACATATGGGAAGAGGTTATGCAGAACAATAACCCTCATGTGAAAGAAATCCAACTCACTTCTCAGGAACAGGTTGAATCACAAGATCTGTTGGAAGAAGTAAGGTTGGGAGATGCACAAAACCCCAATCCAGTGTTTATTAATAAACAGCTCGAACCTGATATGAAAGCTGAGTTGGTGGCACTATTGAAAGCGAATAAGGAATGCTTTGCATGGAGTTACAAGGAACTACCTGGCTTGGACAGGGGATTGGTGGAGCATAGGTTACCTATCAAGCCACAATTCAAACCTGTGAAACAACCAACCAGGAAGATGAGTCCAGAAACTATTGCAGGTGTTAAAAAGGAAATGCAGAGGCTTCTAGATGCAGGCTTCATTAGAACAGCCAGGTATGTCGAATGGCTATCTAATATAGTTCCAGTCCCTAAAAAGAATGGAACTATTAGAATCTGTGTTGATTTTCGAAACCTAAATACTGCGACTCCTAAGGATGAATACCCAATGCCTAATGTGGATACACTTGTGGACAGTTCTGCTGGCCACAAGATATTGTCTATTTTAGATGGGCATTCAGGGTACAATCAAATCTGCATAGCAGAAGAAGATGTGCATAAAACAGCATTTGCCTGCCCAGGTAACATTGGCATCTTCGAATGGGTTAAAATGCCATTTGGGCTAAAGAATGCTGGGGCCACATATCAGAGAGCAATGAACACTATTTTTCATGATTTAATGGGAACTTTTCTGGAGTGTTACATAGATGATATCATTGTGAAGTCAAACTCTGATGAGGATCATCTACAACACTTAGAAAAGGCATTTCAACAAATGAAACGCTATCAGCTGAAGTTAAATCCAGAAAAATGTGCTTTTGGAGTATCAGCTGGGAAGTTTTTAGGGTATCTAGTTCACAGCAAAGGAATACAAGTTGACAGGAACAAAGCTAAGGCCATCATTGAGGCTAAACCACCTTCTACTAAGAAGGAGTTGCAAAGGTTTCTTGGTCAATTAAATTTCCTTCGAAGATTTGTATCTAATACTGCAGGAAAAACTAAAATTTTCTCTTCTTTGTTGAAACTGAAGGAAGGGGAGGAATTCAAGTGGTCAAAGGAGCATGATGAAGCCTTCGAAGCCATCAAAAGATACTTAGCCAACCCTCCTGTATTGGCGCCTCCCATTGAAGGAAAGCACGTAAAGTTGTATTTAGCTGCAACACAAGACTCAATAGGAGTTCTGTTGGCTCAAGACAATGAGGATGGCAAGGAAAGAGCAGTTTATTATCTTAGTAGGTTTTTAAACTCTTGTGAATGCAAGTATGCTGCAGTAGAGAAACTATGTTTAGCTTTATTTTATGCTTCTAAGAAACTCAGGCACTATATGTTGCCTAGAATAACTTATGTTATTTCTCAAACTGATGTAATTAAGCACATGCTTTCTGAAAAAATCCTAGATCAACTAGGCTTAAAAATATTTGCTATTTTTTATCTTTTTAATAAATAAATCCACCAATCAATATATAAGCTAATCACACAAATGAGAAGCAATAAAGAGATGAACACAAGATATACGTGGAAAACCCTAAACGGGAAAAAACCACGGGAAGGAATCAAGCACTATAAACATTGTGTAGTTACAAGTAATCTTACCATACGATTTGAATCCTCACAATCGAGCCTAAGACCTACTTGCCGAATCCACGTTCACCACACCCAGTGCTTGACCGCCACTGCCTTGAATCCACAAGCCTTCCACACTCCTTCGGAAATCCACCGAAGAACAAGTCTATGTTTGTAGAAATAATGATGTGAATACTTCTTGGAGTTTCATTGTGGCTTTGACGATTGAATAAGAACTCCAAGCCTCAAACATAAAAATACCCCTTCATCTTGTCTAAACTAGAACCACGCCCTTTTTCTTTCTTTTCCTGCTGCTCCTTTTTTTCTCGTTACCCTAGCATACCAAAAGATACTACCTTTTGTATTAGCCGTAACATGTGCACCACTTCCGCCTCATTTAGGCAGGTTTTACCAATTGATCTTAAATTGATACCCGGTCAATCCATTCCAATTGAGCTCTCTCCGGCCACTTGATCTAAACGCGATCATTCCATTCAATCACTCTCAAATACAAATAAAGATTTGATTTCCTTCCACTTCCTAAACAGACACTCTAGAAATAAATAATAAATAAATTACAACTCGAGAATCAGGGATACAATTAAATGTGTGTTTTGTCTTGAAATTTGCCAACATAGAGAGACCATGGCCCGTGGTCCTAACACTTTCTAAACCAGTGCTTAGTGGGAAGATTGGGAAATGGATAGTGTCTTTAATTGAGTTTTGTCTTGAGTATGTGCCTCAAAAGTCGATAAAAGGTCAAGCATTGGCCAATTTTTTGGCCGATCATCCAAATGAGTATAAGGCACCAAAAACGTTGGAGGCTAGTACGGTTGAAATCAGGCCATGGAAACTATGGTTCGATGGATCAAGAACTATTCAGATGGCTGGAGTGGGCATAATTCTGGAATCCCCCCAAGGCTTGAAAACCAAATATGGTTTTCGACTCAGTGAGGGACAATGTTCCAATAACCAGGCAGAATATGAAGCATTGATTATTGGACTAGAAATTTTACTTAAATTAAGGGTTAATGTTGCTGAAATCTTTGGAGATTCTCAGTTAGTAATTAACCAACTAAATGGACAGCTTAAATGTACCAGTCCAGCGCTGATAATTTATTATCAACATGCTAAGAAGTTGATGGATCAATTTTATATGCTTACTTTAACTTATATTCCTAGGTTCTTTAATGAAGAGGCTGACGAAATAGCTCAAAGAGCGTCTGGCTACAAAGTTTTATCAGAAATTGAAAAGGAATTTTGTCAATTAACTTTGAGGAAATCCCTGCCTATGTTACGCAATAGGTTGATTGACTTCGAAGTATTAAAAATCGATGCTACTCATCGAAATGCTGATTGGAGACAAGCATTGATTGAATATCTAACCAAGCCAGACAGTGTTACAGACAAGGCAACCAAATTGAAAGCAATGAACTATATAATGTATAACAATGAGCTATTCAAGAGAGGAATGGATGGCCTTCTTTTGAAATGCTTGAGCAAGGTAAATGCATTTAAAGTAATGGCTGAAGTGCATGAAGGAATCTGTGGAGCACATCAAGCTGGCATAAAGATGAGATGGTTAATAAGGAGGTATGGGTATTATTGGCCTACCATCCTCAAAGATTGTATAGATTATGCAAAGGGGTGTCAAGCCTGTCAAAAAACAGGCCCACTCAAGCATTTGCCAGTTACAGATTTGCAATATGTAATAAAACCATGGCCCTTTAGGGGATGGGCTATGGACATGATTGGGATGATTTATCCTCCTTCATTGGAAAAGCATAAATTTATCCTAGTAGCCACTGATTATTTCACAAAATGGGTAGAAGCCCAAGCTTATCAGGAGGTCAAACAAACCCACGTGATAGATTTCATAAAGGGGATCATATACAGGTTTGGGAGTCCTCAAACGATAACAGTGGATAATGGTTCCATATTCGAAGGAAGATTGGTGAAGGATTTCGCCACGAACCATGGGATTTCATTAATATATACTAGTACTTATTATGCTCAGTCCAATGGTCAGGCCGAATCAACTAACAAAATTATCAAGAAGGGGATCCAAAAAATGGTGGATCAAAACCCTGAAATTTGGCATGATCTATTACTTGATGTGTTATGGGCATATAGGAATACAAAAAGGACTAGTACAGGTACCACACCATTTGCATTAACATATGGACATGACGCTGTGCTACCCATGGAGATCACTGTAAGATCCCAGAGAGTAGCATGTCAAAACGATTTAGACACAGGATCTTATCATCAGGCCATGCATATGGAATTGGAAGATATTGATGAGGCTAGAATAAAAGCCTTAAACCAGATTATGCTACAAAAGGCAAGAATAGCCAGAAGCTATAACAAAAGAGTAGCTCTTCGAAGCTTCGATGAAGGAGACCTCGTATGGAAAGTTATCCTCCCTATCAAGGATAGAAGAGTTAGAAAGGATGGATTAAGAAAATGGGCACCAACATGGAATGGGCATTTTCAAATCCATAGGGTTTTAAAAGGGGGAGCTTATCATTTGAGAAATTTGAATGGTTATGTTCATCGAAGGAAAATAAACGGAAGGCATCTGAAAGCTTATGTTCCTTCCATGTGGGAGTCCTTCCACAAGAGGTAGTGTAAATAAGTTTGGTTGCATATTGGTATAGTTCTGACTGGATGATTTAGTTTTGAGCGGTTTGATGTTAAAAGCTTTTCTATAAAAGTTACCTTATTAGCATTCGAAGTCACAACTAAGTTATCATACTACCAATCGAAGCTATAAAGAATCGAGAATAGCCAAGCAAGAGTCCCATTTCATTAATAAAAAAAAGAGAAGACCCAAGCAGGTCTAAATACAAAACAGACCCAAGTAGGTCTGAACAAAAAAAAAGAGGACCAACTCTGGTCCAAAAAAGCAAAAATGAAGACCATTCATGATCTCCATAGTCCCAAAGGAGAATCTTCAAGAGGATCCTCCCTCTGGGGGACTTTTTGCCTCATGGGCCGAGAAGATGGTCGAAAGATCATCCCAGGTCCTAGCCAAGCAGAGGCGTGAAGCTGTTTCCACACACACCAGCTGGCTTCGAAGCTGAGCGATCTCACTTCGAAGGGCCTGGGACTCAGCGTGGACATCCCTCTTCAGCTCCATGATCATGTTAGTCAGGCTGGCCAATTGACTCATGAGATCAGCAAGATTTGGGTGGTTCTCAGCCATGTTTGTTTATTTGAAAGAGATGCTGTGATCTATTGACGTCTAGGTGTATTTATAACCCAAAGAAATACGGGGAATCCGTCTCATTTATTACCATTATTAAATTGGTTGCAGACGCATAAAGCCTAGAAGGTGAAGGGTTTGAGAGCGTTAGGCATCATACGTCAAGAGTACATGATCTTTTACAACTTACGAGGAGACGGCTAAGAAGCTACTGGAATTAAATGAGTTAGTTGGAACGATTGGAATTACATTAGATTAGTTTTCGAAGTATCAACACACTTCGAAGCAAAAGTAATAAATAGACATGAAGTAAAAGCACAGTAACAAAAGAATGCCTGGAAGGAAGGTTTCTGTTTGTATTTTCCTTCATGCTATTATGTTTTCATTAATAACACTAAATAGAAAGGGATGGCTAAGAACACCAGTTTATTGGTCAAAGCCATTAGAATAAGATTGATACATTGGTGGATATTTTCTTTGCTCATCACAGTTACACAGAAAGTTACATTGGGGAACATATCTAGGGCCTAATAATACCATGAAGGAGGATCTCTAGGGATCAACCAACTGAGATACAAAGACTTGAACCTAGCTTCATGGGGACCTGATTCTATCTCCTTACAAGCTCCATTGGTAGGGAGATAGAGCTCAAAGCCCATTCTTGTCTTCGAAGCAACAGCCCGGTACAGACACGTCATGAGTGCTGATGTGTCTATACCTAGGGGCTTTAGGGTTCAAAGGAAATATCATAAGGACTGATGTGGCTATGTTTCGAAGTTTTTCTTCGAAAATACGGGAGGAGCCTTCATGATGGTTATCTTTCTTGTAGCCTTACTGGAAAGTTTGGTTCGGATGTTACTACAGGAAGGAGAAATGAAGAAGACGATTTGTGAGTTTTTCTTTCCCCAGAGACCTCTATTTATACTAGTAGATAGTCATTTATGACTCTTTAAGATACGGTAGGTGAGGAGTTGGCACAGTAAGCTTTTGAGCAAGGAAAAGTAGGAACTAGTGCTGATTTTAATTACAGTTGTACTTATCCCAAAAATTGAACGAAATATAAAAAAAGTACAAGCTACGTGAAGTTACAAAAAGGGGCTTATTACATCACGAATGTTGGTTATTAGTCCTCGAAGAGAATTGGAGTTAGTATCCAAAAGTGAAGTATGAACAGCTCTTCTTTTCTTCTCCTCTCGAAGAGAAGGAATAAGCTGTGGAAGCGTTGACTCATCCCGTAATGCCTCATCTTCAAGCTTTGAAAAGCCATTCGAAACCTCAGCTATCTCTTCCTTGACCTTCTTCATTTTTTCTTGTAACCACTTCATCTTCGTGTCAAGTTCTGAAAGTTTATCTTTTCGGGCTTGATAAAGAGACAGACGAGAAGCAGTCTCAAGTGCTTTGGCTTCCAATCTTTTGATTTTTTCAATGGTTGTGCCAATGCTCTCAGATAAGAAGTGATTATAAGCAATTAACTCACTAAATTGCTTAAGATGTTCTTGAAGAGTGAAGTTGATTGAAGAAGGGAGTCCTTGGGAAAGAGACAGGGCCTGATAGCATACCTCGAAGTGATAAGTTAAACTATGTTCAATCAAAACAGGAAGTCCTAAATGATTTAAAGTTCTCAGAAGACTTTTTAGTGTTAGAACTTCTTTCTTTGAAAGAACATGTTTAATTCTAAAGGAAGATAGGTCAGAAGGCATGGAGGGGCTCAAAAGTTGTTGAAGGCTTTCTAAAGAATTCGAAAAGGTAGGAAAGATGGGATCAGCAATCTGGTTACAAAATTTTTCCAATTAACTTTTGAAGAGAAATATATCAAAAGCCACTAGGGGTAAATCAGTTGGAGAGGAGGAAAATGTAGGCTCGTTTCCAGAAATAGGGGCTACTTTTGTCACATGTATAGAGATCATAATTTGAGATTAGATAGCTTAAGAGACAGGAGAGGCAGAGTATGTTCAGTGACAAGAATACCGGATTTGAAGAAGAGGGAGTCAAGTTTGAGTCTTGTCCCCCAACGATTCTGAGGAAATGGCTCTTCGAAGCCAGAGGGAAGTCTCTTTTGTGAGTTGGGAGTGGCCTCATAATCTTCGAAGAAGCCAAATTGGCCATGGCCTGTGCAAAGGTAGGCTCGGTAAGGAGTGACAGCAGGGTTTGCATGTCAGTATCCTTTCTAACAATGTCTTTCTTCACGGAGAAGGATTGAATAGGAGATACCTAGAAAAGCGAGATGTAAGTTAAAATGAATTCTTTCATAATTCGAAGAGATGAATTTTCAGAGGATACCATGTAGGAGGCGTCCTCTGACATCTGTTGAGAAGGCTTTGTCACTTCTTGTTGGAGGCAAGAAAGAGATAAATCCAGTGCCTCAACTGGAGGAGCCGTTTGAACCTACACAGAGATCAACCATGAGTCACAAACATAAGAGATACATAAATGTATACATAACTAGGGTATACATTGTCTTACCTCCTCTGAGCCAGAAGGTTTCCCTGGGATTGGAGATTTTTGGGGATGTACTTCTTTTCTCTCGTAGAAAAGAGTCTCTTTTGTGGTTGCCTTTGATGTGCCTAGTTCGAACTCACGAGTCAGAATGGTGAAAGAGAAGACACTTATTATATATGAAGGAGGAACTTACCCCTAGGGATTAGGCTCTCTTTGTCAGTTTCAGTTTCCTCATCACTGGAAGAAACTTTGGAGCGCCTTTTGGTGGTTCGAACTCTTTTGGAAGCTGAAAGAAAGTAAATGAGAAGATGACTCAATTAAACAATGATTAAGAAATATAAAAGACGTTTAGAGGACACATGAAGCAAACCTGGGACTTTAGATGAAGGCTCAATGTAGCGTTTGGTAGGGATTATTTCTTTCGGTTGAGGAGGAGCAGCTTTACTCCTCTTCGAAGTATTTTTTGGAGGAGAGATTGTACCTACAATTCAGTTCGAATGGCAATTAGGTTTGTCTTTTATGAATATGCAAGTTAGAAACAAGTACCTCTTTTTTGCCTCAAGGACTGTCTTTTTGGTAAAGGAGGAGGGATGATCATTGCAATAGGAGAGGCATCAGTAGGGGACAATTCTTGTTCAACCGCACCTGCAGCGATGTCTTCAATCCCTCCAGCCAGTCTAAATTCATTGTCTGAAGAGAAGGAGGAGGAATCATTGTGTCGTTTATGACCAAATTCAGACTGATCGAACCTAATGTTTTCGAGGAATTTCTTAAAGGGAATACATCCCATGAGGAATGAGCAATTGGTGTGCCACCAATCATCGAATGCAAGGGTAGTACACACTTCAGGTTCCTTGAATTCTTGGACAACAGTCTTCCTCAACAAATTCCTGGACTGAGCGAACCAAGTCTGATAATGCTCAATGGAAATGCTTGATCGTTCAGACATACAAATATTGGCAAGGCCACAAAATGGAATAGGTATGCCTTGAACGAAATCAAGCTGCCTAGCAAATTGTGCAGGGCAGTATACCTCTGAATGTGCTAGGGATTTGGAGGGGTTCGACGAGGATATAAAGATCTCTCTGCCCGTGAGAATGTTGCTCCATGCTTGGAGGGCTCGAGAGGACTTTCCTTGTCTATCTGTCAAAATTTCAAAAAGCCATGCCGGCCCAATAGGGGTTGGAAATGGATTTGGCCATTCCCTATCTGAAGTAAGGCCAGAGAAGAAGCAGAGATAATACACCAATGTGGAGTGTGCATTGGCCTCTGGTTGAGCGTAATTGTCACCATGAATATTGGGTGTTTCGAGGGAGTTAGCAGACGACATGGGTGATTTAAACGGGCCCAACTCAGGGAAATAGGCATGAAGCCACAGTTGTATAAACCATTGGGGTCCTCCTTGAGAGTAGTTCAAACCCTTCTGGTAGAAGTCAGATCCAACCTTGTATACATAGCCAAGGAAGTAAGAGGCAAAATCGAATTCTTCACCTCTGGATAGTGCCAGTGCGAGTGGTATGAACTCACTCATTACCCTTTTTCCAGAATGGCAAAGGATGTACTTGCAAAGGGTATATAGTATATAAGCAAAAAACTCAGTCTCAGACACCTCTCCTGTTAATTTCCTTTCCCTGTTATAAAAATGGGAAAAGGCTCCATTTGTGGCAGTTAAACGGGTGAAATCCTCAGGGGGAGTGTAGTCCTTGGTGGGATCGAATTGAGGACCATATGGAATAAGTCCCAGCATCTGGGTAACATCTAAAACTGTGGGCGCCATCATGCCACAGTTGAATCTAAAGAAATTGAACGAAGGGTCCCAAAAAGCCAGGGCAGCCTGGATTAGGGGTGGATTCTGAGGAACCCCCCTTCGAAGGAGGGTGATGATGTTTTTTAGCCCCACCTGTTCTAGGGCATTCGATTTTTCAGCCAGCATTCTGGTGGTCCAAATTTTCCAATCCTTGTCTAAAGTAGGCCAGCAGGAAAAGGATTTTCTTGGGAAGTTCTGCCAATCGTAGTCCGAACAGGCTCGAATTTCAGCATCTCCCAATCGAGGGTAATAAAGAGAAAGGGAAGCAGGAATTTCTCCTATAAATTGAGGGCCCAAAATAAAAGTACCTTCTTCTTTAGGGTTTGGAATGAAAACCCTGGTATCGAGATATGAATCTCCATGCAATTTTTGGGATTTTCCGGATACGAACCGCCTCAATGCTAGAGAAGGAGTGGGGTGTTCTGCGATTGGTTGACTGGAAGAAGCCATCGATTTGGAGTGGAATTCGACGTTTCCGGAGAAGAGAGGAGAGGAGAACAGAAGAGGGATTCAATTTTTGGGAAGATTTGAATGCGTGGAATGTAATGTGATGGTTTGAATCATTTCCGCTTTTATACTTATGCAAATGGGCCAGACCTGTAGTGGGCCTACTTCTTGGGGTCCGCTGATGTTTCTTTTCTTCTTTTTTTTTTTTAACTTTAAAAGGATTTGGGGTTGTTGGGATTGTTATTATTCTAGCAATTATCCCAAGACCGGCGTGTTGTTAAAAAGGGGGGATTTCATTCAAAAAGGGGAAAACTACCATAGTGCGGAAATGGAATTTTGCATATCTACAAAAAAAAAACATCACAAAAGAACAAAATAGAAAGGCTAATTCCTAAAAAAAGAGGCACAAATTAGGTCTTCGAAGGGCCTCAGTGTTGAGGAGTAGTTTTCTTGTTCTCGAAGTAATGAGGGAAGGACCAAGTAACAAGGCTATGAAACTTGTTCCAAGCAAAGCAGAGGAATTTCAGTTCCATTTTCCTCATATCTTCTTTGGCATCTGATTCCAATTTTTTCTCCAACAGGGGCCTAAAGCGAAGCACCAAAGCTTTGGCTTTCCTTCGAAGCCGAGCCTCCTTTGTTGGACGCTTCATTTGTTGCCTTTTGAAGCGCTTTCGAAGCTTTTTATCGGCATGGCCAGGCACCACTTCGAAGGACTCAGCAGTAAAGTTATGGATTTGGTCATGCAGCTTCTCAATCCTTTCCTTAGTAAGAGCATAGTCTTGAAGGGTTTGATCGAAGCAATACGCAGCAGTATTGGCTTCGAGCCATGACTTGATCACTGGCAAGAAGTCCAGGAAGCAATGGATTTGATAGGAAACCGTGGAGGGAATGGAACATAGCACCAGTGTCTCACAAGCCCACTTAAAATTGGTTAGTGGAACTTGTTTTTCCAGGATAGAAATATCTAGGAAAGAGAAGGCTGCCAAGAGTTGTAGAGCTTTACTTTTGTCAGCAGGGTAAATGGAATAACCATATTGCCATTGGAAGTGAGGGGTATTGATGGCAAGGTTATTCACCTCATTAAACCAGTCAGGCTCTTCAGGAAGGGGAGCCAGCTTGTTGGTTTCCTCGAAGTCAGCTGGATAATGTGGGGTTTGCACCTCTGTGAGCCAGAGGGACCGTTGGGTTTGGGCCATGCGTTTGAAGTCGCAGTAAGGGGCGGGCCCCAGGTAATTTTTCTCTTGTTTCAAGAAAGGGGAAAATTTGAGAGAGGAGTAGATGGATTCGAGCATACCCATGTGAACGGTGTCGTTACCGCTCAGGGGTAGGAATTGGCTTGCGAACAGAGTTCGAAAGTGATGAAATTTATGGGGTGTAGGATCGGGCTGATCGAACCGGACCAGAATGGTGCCAATGTTGGTATTAGTAGGGTTTTCTTCCCATGAGCCCCAGTTGGACCTATCGAACGAATTCGAACGGGTTAAAGAGGAGTCCCAACCTGTGAGAGATGGGTTGGGGGTGTGGAATGTTCGATCTGAAAGGATTTTGCTTGCCAACATTCGAGGAGAGTTTGAAGGAGACATTTGAGGAGAAGGGATTTGGCAATCGAGATTGTCTAAGATAAGATTGATTTCTGGAAGAGAGTCCATAAACGTAAGATTTCTTAACAAAGGAAAACTCGAATTCGAAAGGGTTTATGAGGGGTAATGTGATTCGTTAAACCCTATCATTAACTGCCTTTTATAGGGAAATAATTGTAGCTATCTCTGGGAAGTTCAATAGACGTGCATGGGAATAGAAGCCTATCATGCTTCATGCATCCGGTTTTGAAGGGACATGGCCAGAGAACGTGTGCCATTAACATTTATTTAGCCTAAATAAAATGTTAATGCGGGGAGTGTGTTTACATCCTAAAATATGCCACCCAATAAGAAAGTTACACGTGGCACCAAATAGTGTGTTGACCAATCAGAACACATCCTAAATTGAACCCGAGATACAGAGAATTGCGGGGTTTAATGATGATGTTGTTTTAGTACCATACGGTATCGTTTTGATTGGAACCGACGGCGTTTGGACGATAATTAAGGATGGTTTGAAAAACGGTTTGATTTAAGCCATTGATTGATCTTTGGGAACATCGAACGGTGCCATTACTGTCTTGGTTTACAATGAATGTCAGACGTGATTGCAGGGAATTATTCTGAGCCAGACGTGTGACACTAACCCACGTTGCTTGGAAGTAGGAACCGTTATTTGAGCATGAAGCCACGAATACCATTGTCGAAGCATGCAGGGGGGAAAGAATTCTAGAAATATCAAGGTAACCGTTCGAAGACCCCTCTCAGCCGATTTATGCGGCCAATATGGATATCAATCGAAGACGTGGGGATCAAAGGCAAGTTCAGCGTCTATAAATAGAAGAAGCAAGTGAAGAGAGAGACACATAAAAAAAATCCATATCATCTGACAATTCATACAAAAATGATTGCTCAGAGATCTATCTTAGATTAGTTTTTAGTTTAGAATAGGGTCTTTTTTGTAAGTTGAAGGCTTATTTGCATGTAAGACTACTTTCGATTAAATTCAAGTTCTCTTATTTCCTTTAAGTTTTTTCTTACCAAAGAATAGTTGTTTGCAAGTTCGCTTTTGATTAAATTCAGTGTGCTTGCATTTCTTTATTATTCTTGATAGAATCTTAAGAGTGTTTGTATACAAACTTACCTTTGATTAGATTCAGGTTTGTTTGTGTTCAATCATCTTTTCTGATTTCGAAGCGCGTCAATCTTTTATTTGGTTGATACCTTAAGGAAAAATCCTCTTAGTTGAGGTAATCGGACGGATAACACAATTGCCTGATTGAGATTGGTTGTTTCAAATCATTTTGAAAAGAGTAATTTCTTCTTTGAAATTATTTCTTTTCTGGCACGCCCGCACACAATCATTTGTCAATTGATTTGAGCTAATTCAGCCCAAACAGCTATCTATTACTTTCTATAACGTTTTTCGCACTCTACAAAACGTGATTTTTGTTTAAGTCTCTCTCTCTCATAAAAGAGGAAGAATTTATAGCATTAAAAGAACGCTATTAAAAGGTCCAGATATTTCACAACATCAGCTACTAAGGTGTTCCTTGGAACGCTATCTATTACTTTCTATAACGTTTTTCGCACTCTATAAAACTTGATTTTTGTTTAAGTCTCTCTCTCTCTCTCTCCCTCCCTCCCTCCCTCCCTCTCTCTCTCTCTCTCTCTCTCAATTGTAGTAGATGTAAGAAGGTGGAGAGAGAGAAGGAACATTTTATTAAAGAAAGTGAAAAAAAAAAAAAATCCAATCAAAGGTTGAAAAATACAGCCAAGCACAAAGCCCATAACACCTAAGGGTCGAAAATGCCCAAATAAACAATAAATAACACACAAACGCCTAAGAGGCCTAAAAACTCATATCAAACAATATATTTTACAAAACAGGAACCAATTAAGCATAACCATTCAACTAAGGTGGGCAAAGTGTCACGACCCAAACCCATAGGGTAGGAATACATGACCGGCCAATGAAATGGAATCACCAAAGGTCGTCTTGTACTGCGTCTGTAAATTTCTTTCTAAAAATGATGAGTTTATTAACTTAAAAATGCGGAAGCGGTAAATTTAAAAACTTCATTACATACATTTAGAGCTGTCATAAGTGATAGTACAACACACATGCACCCAGGCTTTATTTTACAACTTGTTTACACTACTATAGGCCGCACCAAATACAAACTATTTTACAAGGTTTTACAAACTTCTTCAACATATTACAATACCGAAATTGAAACAACAACGTCATCAGCAGGAAAGACTAGGGAGACTAGTCAATTATTTATCCACGTACATCCTGAAATGTTTTAAAAACACAAAACATTTCAGTGAGAGAATCATAATATACTAAGTTTCCACAATTTAGCATGCAAAGTCATTTTATGCATTTTCTTTCCACTGTACAGTAGAACGGGGGAGAACAGAAGGGGGAGAACAGATATATCTCTTTTCAACATATTTCATGAACAGAACACTGGCAATGATTGGGTAGGTAGCCCAAGATTTAGGTAATGATATCAAGACCTGGAATACCCGGCAATATTCCTCATAATGGCCAAACTCAACGTTCAAATTTCTCTCTCTAAAGGAATTTCATCCCTTAACTTTAATTGCTTCTCTTTAAGCAATTCAATCACGACATCATATTCAATATCTCGATTATCAACAATCAGAATTCCTTTTCAATTAAAAGTGACGCTTCCTTGCAAGCCGTCCAATTTTAATACGCTTCTAACTTAAAACCTCGCTCTAGTGAAGTAGCATATTTTTTCGTGCTTAATAAAATTCCAACGATGGTTCGAAGCCTCGTGGCTTCACAGCCCGTATTTGGAAAATAATTAGTAACTCCATGACTTTCACCAATAATCATCATTCCTTATCAACTCACACGATTTTTCCCAAAAATCATGTTTACATCTTATAAATAACATAATTATTCTAAAAATATTCTTTTTACTTTAAAAAATATATAATCTATACCAATTATATCTTTTTCAGCTTAATTTCTAATTCCAAAATCAACAACTTTTTCAATTATACAATACAATCAATTTTAAAAATTCATAACATTCCAATTTATTCACTTTTCCAGTAAGATACATGTGATTTAATAAAAATCATATTCATTCTATTTTTATATCTAAAAATCAAATTATTACGTTTTCACACTTCAAAAACATGTTCAAACTTCATTAAAAAAAAAAAAAAGATTGTTTATTCAACTGAAGATCAATGAAAACAATCTTTAACAGTAGTATATATGTAACTGATATCTAAATATATACCTATATACATATTTGTACACGTATACGTACATATACAGTGAGAGGGAGAGAGGACCCGTGAGTGAGAGAGAGAGAGAGAGGAATATACCGAGAGATAAAGAGGGAGAGGAGGTGGGTGGTTTCGGGTGGTGGTGGAGGTGGTGCCGAGAGGAGAAGGTGGTGCCGTGTGGTGTGGGTGGTGAACCGTGGTGATGCCATGGCGCGGCGACGGCGGTGGTTATTAAGAATAGCGGTGGTATAGGCCGTGGGGAGAGTAGCCGTGGGTGGATTCGGGGTGGTGGTGCCGTGAGGGAGGTGGCCCGTGGCAACCTCGGGTGGTGAGGCGTGGGGTGGTGTTGTTGGTAGCTGGAGATGGTGCAGGTGAGTGGGTGTGTGGAAGAAAGAGTGAATGAGAGGGAGATAGATATAGGGAAGAGTGAGATGTCGGCAGGAGAGAGAGAGAGAGAGAGAGAGAGAGAGAGAGAGAGCACCATGTGTACGGCTGGGAGGAGGAAGGTGGTTGTAGGGGAAATAAATGGGGTGGGAGCCAACCCCATTTCTGGAAACTTTCCATATTAGGTAGACAGTTGTGAAACTCTTGGGTGGTGATATCTTATCCCGTTGGTTCCCTAACTTGAGTGGTGAGTTTTACCCTTTTTTTTTCTTTTATCCTCTTTTTACTTTTGTTCAATCCCATTTGCAAAACCCGCCGTCAGGGTGTTGGTGGCTGGAGGTGGTGCAGGTGAGTGGGTGTGTGGAAGAACGAGTGAATGAGTAGGTAGACGGTTGTGAAACTCCCACGCAGGCGAGGAAAATGGTGTTCTGGTTTCTAGAAATAATAACTTTTAGAAAATTAAGGTAATATTAAGTACAAAAATTATGTGTTTACGCAAATAATTTCCTACCAATATGGATCTTATTTGATAGATTTCATTGAGATCTTTTATACGGTGCAAAAAAAATCAAAAAACTATTTTTCATTTTCATTATATTTGAGTTTGAAAATTAAAGAAAAAAAAACTTTAAAAAAAAAAAAAAACCCTTACTAGAACGGCCTTTGAGTCCCGTTTCAATCACGCAGTCCGGGTTTCGTCTCGGAAAATTCTAAAAAATATTACTCCCTCCGTCCCATTTTAAGTGTTCTGCTTCGTAATTCCAACTTATTAAAAAGACATCATCATTATACCTTTCACATCAATTTTTTTCTCCACTTTCCTTACTTACCCATCATCATTACACTTTTACTCACTAACTTTTCAAAATGGAATATACTTTTAGGGACAAAATAGACAATGCACCAACTTTTACCCACTAACTTTATAAAATGAACACTTATTAAGGGACAGCCCAAAATGAAATACCGGACTCTCAAAAATGGACGAAGAGAGTATTGTGACCCAAACAAATTATTCTGAGACTACGCTCCGGACTTGGTTTTTTGTTATAACAAGAATGTAAACAAAAGACTAACAAAATCAAATCTTAGAAGTTGTGAAACAATACAAGTGCACTAATTAAAAAGTAGTGAAGGTATAGTTACACATACCGTAGATTTGCGTTTTCACCCATCGAATTGATCGTTGTAATTCTTCAGTCGAGCAACTCCGAGCGCAATTGCCAGTAGTACCTTGTCTTTGACCATGACCACGAACTGAAAATAAGCATGCCTCCAGGACTTCTTTAACAGCAGAACACCTATGAATCCCCATAACCCCGTTGCGTAGCCGCTCATTATAGCCGCGTAGAACCAAACTTTTTCAGAGTCATCTTCCTCATGTTCTTCACGGTGACCTGTGGCTGTTGGAGGTTGAGATTTTTCATCACCATGACATTTTCTGGGTAATGGATCTCCGCAGAGCTCACTGTTGCCAAGGTAACTAGATGAGAGAAAAGTTTGAAGCTGGGTTCCTGTTGGAATTCGTCCAGACAAGTTGTTGTATGACAAGTTTAAGCGGCTTAAGAAATTCAACCCCGAAATGCTTTGAGGAATTATCCCCGAAAGTTGATTCTTGGAAAAATCAAGAGATTCCAGTGACGTCAACCCACCAATTTTCTCAGGGATTTTTCCTGTCAGATTGTTATGAGAGAGATTAAGCCCGCACAGCCCAGAAAGATTTGTGATCTCTTTTGGGATTGATCCAACCAGATTGTTCCTCGAGAGGTCCATGTTGACTAGAAATTCCAAGGTCCAGCTGGTGAATTCAAGTTCACGTCCTTTAATGACTTGCATCATGCTTGTTTGAACCAAACGCTCATCATAACCCTTAGCATACGAAATCATGCCAGAGAGATTGCCTAAACAACGCGGGATGGGTCCCGTCAAGAGATTATTTCCGAAGTCCATGATTTGGAGTCCCCTCATTTGGCACAATTGTGAAGGAATTTTATCAATGAACATATTCTTGTGCAGTCTCAAAACTTTCAAATAAAACAAGTCTCTGATCCATGTAGGTATGCTTCCAGAGAATCTATTCTCACCAAGATCCAATGCCACCAAACTTGTGCAGTTTCTCAATGTCGAAGGAAGCTCTCCATACAAACTGTTGTTGTTCAAGTGTAACCACCCCAGAGAAGTAAAATTTCCAATAGAGAAAGGAAGAATTCCCGAAAGATTGTTCGACGATAATCTCATAACCCGCAGTGCTGAAAGTGCCCCCCACGCCTTATAACGGGGAAGATTCCCAGATAGATTGTTTTTGGAGATATCAAGAACTTGTAGAGTTGGAATTTCCCACATTGAGTAGGGTATCAAACCACTTATCGAGTTACCGTCCAGTAACAGAGTTTCCAAACTGGGCACCATCTCACTGATATTTTGTGGAAGAGGTCCAGAGATTGAGTTATCGGAGAGATCCAATTCCTTTAAAGTGGGAGGAAGTTTTTCAATCGGTCCACCGATATGGTTATGGGAAAGATACAAATACTCTAAAGTGGGAGGAAGTTTTTGAATTGGTCCACCGATAAGGTTATGGGAAAGATACAAATACTTTAAAGTGTGAGGAAGTTTTTGAATCGGTCCACTGATAAGGTTATGTGAAAGATCCAAGGTCACAAGAGGCATTTCATCTAGCCATTGAGGAAGGGTTCCTGATATGCTAGCATTAGAAATATCCAAAAAAGAAACTTTCTTTTGGGTTCGAAGCCACAGAGGGAAACCAGTAGTCCCAATTTTGCAAGAACCCATAAAAAGTGTTTTCACTTGAAAAGGGGGCATCCAGTCAGATATCACCTTCAATGTCAACAAGTTAGAATCTATTCTCAGCTCCTCTAAAATTGTGAGATTGGCAAAATTGGCCTCAGTTAAAACTCCTTCTAGGTGATTAGAAGAGAGATCCAGTATCTTTAGGTTTGATAATTGACCAAGAGATACTGGAATGGTTCCAGTTAACTGATTGTAAGAAATATCTAAGAACTTGAGGCTTGATAATTGACCAAGAGAAACTGGAATTGTTCCATTTAACTGATTCCCTTGAATATACAGTACTTCCAAAGCTAACAACGTCCCCAGCGATTGAGGAATGGACCCACTAAACGAATTCACTGAAAGATCAAGGTATTTTAAACGCTTGAATTGCCCCAGCCAATCCGGCAAGTTACCGGAGATGGATAATCTGCTTATAATTAGCCTCTCTAAATTATACATGGCGCATCCAGATAAATTTCCATAGCTTCTTGACATCTGCCCTTTGAATTGGTTTGACGTCATGTCTAATGATTTCAAGGTACATTGAGTCAGCAAGAGACTCGATAACCCAACATCACCACCGGTAAACGAGCTGTAGGCAAGATTGAGATGTTCAAGGCTTTTAAGGTTTTCCAGATAGAGAGGAAAAGAAGAATTCAATTTGTTCCAGGAAAGATCGAGAACTCTCAAAGCAGTCAAGTTTTCAATAAATTTAGGGAATTCGCCGGCGAATGAGTTCATACTAAGATCCAGTTTCCTGATATTGGAAGCAGTAGAGTTCAAATAGAAATGAGATACTAAAAGAGTGCTATGAAGTTCACATCTCGACAAGCGCAACTCTGTTAAAGAAGGAAGCATATTTAGCATCACATTCAAATTCAGCGCCTGACTAAGATTCATGCCACTCGCATCAAGGTATTGCAAAGAGGAAAGACGAGAAACCCAAGTGAAATCATCAATAGTTAACGATCCCTTAACTATGCAGTTAAGATCAAGAACCATCAAGTTAGAAACATTTCCAAGATGATGGGGGACCCTTCCCCTAAAACGTGAATTGGAGAGATTAAGATACCTCAACGACGTCATTGATCCAAGGAAAATGGGAATCGAAATGTGAAAATTGTTTCCGCTCAAGTCCAAGTGCTCCAGATACTTCAGCTCAAGCAGTGAAGGGTTAACTTCATTGGCCTCTATTGTCGCTGCGTGTGGGTCTAAACTGACGAGCTCAAGCTTCACGACATGGGAAGTATTTCCATCACATTGAATTCCTTTCCAGCTGCAACAATCTTCACCGGTCCAAGAGGAGAGCCGACGTGTTGTGTCTGTTAGGCTTCGTTTGAACTTGAGGAGAGCTTGTCTCTCTTGTTCAATGCAGGTGACGGCTGGAATTGATCCACTGCCCAAACAGGACTGCAAGAAAATTCCATTACAAAGCAGAACAGCTAGAAAGAGCCCAGCAGTGGAGAATATCCCCATATTTTACTTATC
The DNA here is from genome assembly GCA_019656295.1 of Rhododendron mucronatum var. ripense. Taxonomy (NCBI): domain Eukaryota; kingdom Viridiplantae; phylum Streptophyta; class Magnoliopsida; order Ericales; family Ericaceae; genus Rhododendron; species Rhododendron mucronatum. Next base: position 1,954,735 of record BPLT01000050.1, on the reverse strand, counting down.
CAACTGGTTGCAAATTAAGGGAAACAACACTACTTGTCCAAGGGTTTACAACAGCATCATCTGGACCTCCTTGGGGGCATACAAAGTGCAATTTCTACTAAAAGGACCTGGGGTGGTTGTGGGGCTTTAGTTTTGGAAGGACAAGAATAGACTCAGTCGTCAACGGATGCACACTGTCCAACATAAATCTCATCAACAAAGTTGACTCCACATCCCATTTTTCTATGGTTGCACTGCTCATTAAAAGGGTGGAGGATGGTGCAACCAGCCCGGCCAGCCCTGGGATAAGCCTAACAAACCTACTATTACCTTTTTTTGTATTACTTTTTCATGTGACCTCTGCTATAAATAGTTAAAGGGTTTATTTGGTAAATAAACTTTATTGTGATATATCTTTTTTTTGTTTTGTAAAATCATTTTACTTTTATATTTCTTTTGATTACAATAACTAATAACTATCGAATTCTAGTCTGTGAAACATTGATTGCTCTTTAGGCTTTGCTTTTCTGCATTCTTCTTGCTTTTGCTATCTCTAGCTCTCTACCGTCCATTGGGTGGCACTTACTAATTTTGGTGGTGGGATTTAGGGGTCCACTTCAATTTCCAGGAATTTTCATAGGCAATGATCGATAGAAACGGAATGCTTTTAGGTTTGGAGCAAGCTGGGAAGAACAGACTCCATGCCAATTAAGGATCCATGACAGACGGATATTCTGTCGCTATCCAGATCGTCAAAAAGGAAAATCCGAAAATGAAAGGTACATTATACGGCTCAGATATAACTATTTTCTGGATTCCCGTGCAAGTTGGGGCAAGACTCCTGTCAAGAAAACACCACATGGCACGACTTGACAGAGGACTTTGAGTTGATGTTGTGAAATGAGATGCACAGCAGCGTGCTGCGTACCTCTGAGCCATCGAATCGTGCATCCGTCGGCTTGGATCTCATCTCGGCAATCAATGATCAAGAGCAGTTCATTGCCGAGATAAGATTCTAGCCGTTTGATGCACGATTTGACGGCTCGGAGGTTCTCAGCACAGTGCCGCGCACACCGCTGCACAGTACCATCCCCCAACTCCTTGACACGTTCATCTCAAGTAGAAAAGAATAAGGACTATTGCGGCGTTAGCGTAGGGTTAACTTCTTCTCCTTTATTTTTTTAAAATTTTTCTAGCAAAATCCGTGTTTTTTCTCTGGTGGGCGATTTAAGTAGTCCTTGAAGACATCAAACCCTTAACCCACTATCCTTTTCTTCTTTTAAGTCATATCGTGGTAACAATAAAGTTATATAATCGGAATTTTATTGTTTTTTTTATTTTATTTGATGTAATACAAGTTAAAAGTACAATGTAACGTTGATTTTTATTTTGACTTGTATGTCATTCTATTTTTTATAACATAATAGTATGGACAACCAAACTTGAGATCGAATTTGGACAACCCAAACATCAAGCCAAGCAATGCGACCAGCAACTTACCTCCTATAGGCGTTACCATAGAAGTTAGAACTACAGACCCCGAACAGGTTCCATGAGGACCAATAATTCGTAGATTTCGACCGCCACCGAGGGCTTTTGGAAACAGCTTGCCGGCGTGAATTCCATTAGACATGTATGGTCCTCTTGTCATCAGTAATTGGTGTAACACGCTGTCTTACCTCGAAAGTCTATATGAATGCTATTGGACATATAACAAATCTTATGAGTTACTATTAGTACCTCATGCTTAAGTATTTTGGGTCATGCGGTGTGGCTTGTGGATCAAAATTAAAATACTGAGCCAATAATTTACTATAGTATGGCTTGTTAATCAAAATTAAGGAAAAATGACGGCTCATGACGTATTTTGATAATTATAATATCCACCAAGAATATGCTAAAAACATTTGTTAAAACTGAAAATGTTCTTGGCGGGTATTAATTATCAAAACACGTACTTAATCATCATTTTTTCCAAAATTAAAGTACCAGACCAGTGGTATGCACATTTCGTTCTCCATTAACAGTCTGAAAGCTCTTCAATTGAGATCCACTTGAAAAAAGTATTATTACCTTCTTTGAAATCTGGGACTCTAATTATAGGGTGGGACTGGAAACTATATTTTCACTTTTAAAAATGAACTGAAAATGTCAAGAACACTTACACATATATGCACACATTTGTGTGCGTGCGCACGAATGCGAAAGAAGAACTTAGCAAAACTAAACAAAAACAGAAGCAGAAGTGAGCTAAAATTGAACTCATAACCAATTACAGCCCGTTAGGTGTAATAATAATAAATGTACAGAGAACATAAGTACATAAAACCAATTACAATCCCGTTAGGTGTATCGGTTTGGTGAGAAATAATAAGAAATAGTACTAGCATTTTTCTGTTCACCACTTAAAAGAAAATCACTAAATCTCAAAGGACTGCCCACAGAGACATGTAAAATCTCCTCTTGATATAATTATGCATACGTAGAAATTGAGGCATAAAGTACACATGAATGAATTCATACTGAATGATGAATATACCAAGGAACATGACTAATTATGTTTAGTTTGATTCTCCCAGTATCTCTTCTCCCACAATTCTACTTGGCTAATTGAATTTGCTTTCCTTTTGACAAGCGTATGAAGAGCAAGAGCATCATATGGGGTAGGCATGTTGCATGGTCTCACGTCTGTTGGACCCTTCACCATCGATTCCATCATAAACTTCTTTTGTGATCCTATCGCGGGACACGCCAATTTCTCTGAACAGATTTCGATTGCTCTTTTAGGTATGGTGGGCTTGTATCTCATGAGTTTGGCATATTCACTCAAGAGATGAAACATGTAGTCATACACATAATCCATCTTCAAATCCTCTTGAATGAAGTCACTTGCTGCCTTCCCAATTTCTTGTGCCTGCAAGGATGGAACTAGGATTTCATTTCCAAGAGGGAGGGAGCCAGTAAAGTAATAAGAATTTTTTTCTGATTGAGGATAAATGGACCTCCGCAATGAAAATCACGAACAGTAAAACTGATTACACTATGAAAACCCCTGATCTTTCTGGGCCGAATTTCTTAAATCTGATATTCAAATCAAATGAAGCTTTGGACAAAATGACCAAAATGGAACAGTAGGTATGGCGCAAGTTTACTTATTGCTTATGAAGAGAAGACCAGACTAAGAAAAGAATGTACCTTTTGCTTGTGGCTGTTGCCCCATTCAACTGCGAACTTAATAGATCTGCACTTGTCGTCCTCTCTTATGGGCCAATAGTGGTGCACAGGCATCAAACTTCTTGTGAAGAAATCATAGTAATGTGGCTTCACCAGTAAGGTAAGAGAATTACATGCAAGAATGTATTTTTCACTCACTGACCATGCAGATCCTTCAATGTATATCTTATACCTGTTAAAATAGCAGGAGATCAACAACGAAATAAAATGTGTTGGTAAGTAGAACATTTATCAAAAGACACGAAAGTAAGCGTGCAAGTGAGTGCAAGTGAATATCTCACTGTAAAAGAGACGTAACTATACATTTCGTAAAATCACTTGCCTTCAAGGGAAATAACAGAAAGAGGGATACTAAAATTTTAAATCTTTTACCTGTGCATACACTGGCTGGCCAAGTCTGATTGCTTGTACCCTTCCCGTGTTTCTTTAATCCAATCCTACAAAAGTTCCAAATTTTGATAGTTGCTAACTTGCTTCCACAATTTCTAGTTCGATTTAGAATAAGCAAATGGAATCATAACAACAATGTAAAAGCATATTAGCCTTGGCGCATATGTGGTGTTTCAAAGGGACTCGATTTGCAGTTTTTGCGTTCATGGTATGTAACTTGCAACAACCAGACAAGACTATCCAAGGCTCCAAACACATGACGTTAACTGGACGCGTGAACTCTCAAATCTTTTCCTCCACGTATTAAAGCCAACACCCTTGTATTACGACTTGAGGTCTGAGCTTAAACCGTTAAAAACAACAGATTTCATGATCATAGCAGCACAGTTTATCAAAAAAAGATTTTTAAAATTGATCATAGCAGCACAGCTTTTATCAGTCCTTACTGTTGTTCACTTTTGGTGCATAAATATTTCAAAGAGGTGGGAGAGGAAGAGAGGAAAGTATAGAAATCCAAGAGTAAATTACTGATCACAATCTGCTTCAGAGATTGGTTACGACATTGTCAGTTAACAACTTATCTCCCATTCATACTTGATTAATTCTCAAATTATCCACATTGCAAGACAGTTTTATAGTTTTTAGAACAAATCACATGTCGCTTTGAAACAAAATAAAAGAATGAAGATCAACTCGCCAAGAAAGTTGCTTAGCTATGCCATCATGAATCTATTGCATCATGAATCTATTACACCACTACCCAGTTCAGAAGCCCTGAAGAAACCATTTGGTTTTGATATGAAGGAAAATCCCTCGAAGGCAGCCACTTTGGACCCAAAGGATAGAACTTGAACGTTAGAACATTGTAAGCAGTACAACAATATACTAGTAAAAGCCATTTTAACTTCTAAGAGTAATGCTTTGTTAAACTCTGCTACTTTAGTCATTTTCATAAAACAAAAGGCCATTAATTACATACAATCGACCATATCTTTATGCATATAGATATGTACTTTACATGCTCACGCATGGAGAAATTTTGAATACCTGGTTGTACAAGCGAGCACCCCAATCCTGTTTGTCAGAGACATTACATTTGAGGAGATCCACTCTAGTTGCAGCAACCACCGGGTTGCCCTTCCAGTATGCATAAGCCTCCCTTTCCATCCATCTCTTCCTCTTGTTCCCTTCTTTTAGTTCCTCTAACAATCCCTCCCATGGCTTTATATTTATCTCTGCCCTACAAGAAATACTTATGTTATTAAAATATTTCCTCCATTGAATACCACACCCAAGATATCTAACCCATAAAAATATATCACAGGTATGAATTTAGAACTGGACCCAATTACAGCACGGTGTCTGTGTCCAAAAAACAGGAATCATCCCGAGCCCAAAAATGTGATTTGAACCGTTCTATCTTCTATGTAGAACTTGACGCGTAGAACAAACTTGTAAAAAATCAAGTCAATTTGATATCGGTAACTCAGTTAATGAACTAAATTTTTGGGCAATTAAAAATATTCGGAAAAATATATTGTGAAAAAATGTGCTTTGTTCACTGATTTACTAATCTCCGATCAACTTGATTTGCTGAGGATTGTTTTAAGCATCAAGTTCTACATAGTGAACGGTTCAGATAGTATTTTTTGGGCTCGGGATGATGCCCATTTTTTTGGCACAAACACCTTGTCAGGCTCTCCCATTCCGAAGTAAGATACAGTGACCCCACTAATTTTGATTTCTCACATGGACATTTGGTAGTTTGTAGCCAAATTTTGCTATTTAGACGCCACAAAAAAAACAATCTAAATTCATAAAAACTATAAGCATTCTTTTTTTTCTCTTTTCAAGAGTTCATAGTATTATAAATGAGGCTATCTATCATGCATTTTTTGAAAAATATAACAAGTCTTTGGGACCACTTGTAAAGCGAAATTACTCCATATAAATCTACCTTATAATTGACCTCCTTATTCAATTAATCCTTTAGATTAGCAAATGAAAGAATAACTTGCATATTCGTTTTTAAAAATCTTGACTTCGCCCCTACTATCACATCTTCAGAAAACAAAACCAATTACTAAAGTCGAATTACGTGGTGATAAAGATCAAAAAAAAAATCAGCGGCTTCTAATTTTTCTAGAAGTGCAAAGTGCCAAATGCCGGGAAAAAATAATTTTTCTACATTAGTTAACTTTCGCTTACCATCCCCAAAACGACCAATCGGGAAAAACAATGTCCAACGTGGCATCATCTCCACAATACCGGAACAACGGAGGCGGGGCCGTCGCATTGGGCCCACTGTAATCAACCGCTTTGACAACCGGCCAATCCACGCAATCAAACATCAGGTCCAAATCAGGTATTTTCCCAGGGTACCTCCGTAACAATTGTAAGATTCCCCACACCGTAAAAACATCCCTAGTCTGGAAGGCCCTCGCATATCTCTCCATGTAAGCCCTTCCGTCGACTATCACCAGCCGGAAGTTGGCCGTCTTTTGGGCCCTCTGCACCATGTCCCTCGTGATCCCCGTCTTCTTCCACAGCCGTAGATCCTCGTGGATCCAACGAAAGTAATCCGGACACGTGGCGGGCGGGGGACGGTCCCGATCATCTTGGGAGTGGAAGAAGTTCTTAGGGTAATAGTTGGCCGGGCAAGTTCGGGTGAGGTTACCGGATGTACAGTTTAGTGGTATTTGGATTTTTGGCAGGGGCTTTTTGGGGATTTCGGATGGGTACACATGGGTGGTTGTGGTGGTTAGGATTGTATTCGGTGTGGGATTCCCAGCAATAGACTGCATGCAATAAACAAACACCAAAACAATACCCAATGTAAGCGACAGAAGTCAGATACTGACAGCATCTCCGCCATTGGGTTTTGATACTGCAGGGGTGTAGTTCATCCCTTCGCATCTCTTTATTGGCCTTACTTCAGTATTTTCACAATCCGAGATGTTCATATTTTGGATCTTGTCAAGATGCTTGTCTTTGTCAAAAATCATTTTAAGTACATGACCTGAAAAATATTGATCCGTAAATTGTGTTTTGCACCCTCCTAATCGGGCCGCAAAAATCCCAATTATTGCATCTAAATGCATTTGGATCAATCATATACTTACAGATGTTCAATTAAACTAATTTTTGGTGACGACGAGAACATATCAATAAGATCTAAAATATGAACAGTTAAAATATGAACGGTTAGAATTATGAAATTAAGGCCGATACTAGAATGCAAATGTCCATCTTCATTTAAAAAGTTAGTGCCACAGAAAAATGCACACACATATACCAGCACTTCCCACACACCGCACTGTGATTTTAAAAACTCCTAGTCATAGTCTGTATCGTATGTGGTTGGAGAAGGATTTATGGTTCTTTACTCAATAAAACATTTCCCGCTCCGAGAGGGATCCAGGCATCCTGTAGTGCAGAGGTGCACGACTGGTATATACTGCAGCATTTTAACCGTCTATTTCAGCAATTAATTGTTCATACTCTTCTCAAAAAAAGTATCCTCACAAAATCAAACAATTGAAAATACTTTTGGACGATCGAAATACGCAATCCCTCTGAAAGGAGGATATAGTTTATTCCCGAAATGAACGGCTCTGGAAGGCGGATGTAGTTTATTCTGATGCTACAGACATTAGAGTTTAAAAGACCATTAAGGACTTAAATTCGGCCCACAAGCACATGCACTGTCCGAATAAGAGGAAACATTATTCAGTAATTCCGGAAGCGACATTTTCAACCGCATCTGATTATTTGATTCGACACAAATGCCTGCTGCGATGCCACTGGAGCACACTGTTCCAGGCTTAGAAGCAGGGAATAATCTCTGCTCCGCCAGGGCAATCGTAGGAAAAGGGTTATCGACGCTCAAGGCGCACGTTAGCAAAATAAAAGTAAGTAACCCGTGTCGGAAGGCGGCGCGGCTACCGACGTTTCAAGGACGGGACGTCGTTTTAATTGACCAAAAAACCTCTCTCCAGTCGTGATTATTTAAGAGCACCGTTCGAAGCACTTGTGGGCTCGCAAACACGAATTATTCCAAATACAGTTGTGTTAGTAGACTTTTTGGGCGAGATTAATACGCCTACTCTTAAAGAAAAATACAGGGAGAAGAATAAAGTGCAAATGGACCTACTAAAATACGATAATTAATGCAAGGTGAAGTGTTTCGGGAAGGAAGGAATGAGATTGGAACTTACAGTGAGGAGGGTGGAGTCGAGTAAGCGCGTGGCAACGAACGCGCCGGAAAAGAAGAGGAGGAGGAAGAAGAGGAGGAGGAGAGAGGATCGTTGGGAGGACCTCCTGGCCGTTAAAAAAGGAAGACAGATGGTCTCCCTAAAATGCCTGTAGATCCCTGCTTCGTGCCACGTATACCTCTGCATACTCTCTCTCATATCTGCATACTCCCTCTCTCTCTCTCTCTCTTAATTGATGGACAGAAGAGTAATCTTTGAGGGGTCAGCAAAATCTAGCTCTGGCGGTGCAGATCCAAGAAGAAGTTAAACTGTTCAATTAATTTCGAAGAGAGGGAGTGGGGAGCGGCGATGCAATGGATGACCCGTGGGACTGAGGGTAGGACTAGTTTAGGTGGGTGATTTTGGAGCAGCTTCTGCTAATAGTATAGCAAGACTGTGGATTTTAATTTACGGATCAGTGAACGAAATAAATAAGAAGGGCCGAGAATGTGAAAGAAAATACGTACGCGCTTTGTGGGGAAATACTTAACAAGAACTACAAAAAGGACAATTAGAGGGGATGAGGGTGAGAAATGTGTGAAGGGGTACGTGTAACGGAAGTGGGTAGCTAGCTGTGCAGCACCGCACTCTCTAGAATGAAAGAGAGAGAAAGTGTGACAATTTGTTTACAAATTACTGTACAATGGATTGAGATGTGAGGATTTTACTCCGGTTCTTGAAAAACGATTTGAGATGTTTATTAGGAGTAAGTAAATTCAAAATATCTTTTCAAGGACTGATCTGTTAAAAATTAACTCAATTTGATCTATAAGTACTGGATCATTCATCTTATTAGTATTTAGGTCTAGTTTGGATTGAAAAGTTACCCAACTTATTTTTGTCTTTATTTGAATTTTTTTTGCATTTATTTGTTTTGCGTCAAATTTTTGTGACTTATTAATTCGTCTTGACGAGAGGAATCGGAAAAATAAAAAAATTTGTCGAAACTCATAATTTTTTTAATAAAGACGAAAATAAGTCAAAAAGACAACCTTTTTTTTTTTACTTATTTTTGTCTTTTTTTTAAAAAAAAAAATTATGAGTTTTGATCAAAATTTTATACGTTTTTCAATTTTTCTAGCCGAAACGAATCAATAAGTTATAAAAGTTTAACACAAAACTAAAAAATGTAATTTTTTTTCAAATAAAAACGAAAAATAAGTTACTATTCCGCTTTTCAATCCAAATCCACCCTTATTCAGGTTTTTGGGTGCGCACAGTGTCTAATTTTTCAGTAGTTCTAAAACCACAAACACACCCCCAAACAGAATCACAAGTCTAGTTGCTGATTTTTTTCTCCATAGGAACTTTAAAAATTCAGATTCCATGTGCGGGCCACTTGAGAACCCACCTGTAAACGTGAACGATCTATAAAAGGCTCGTTAAAAAGATATTTCATTTCGAGTGAACAGAGAACTTTTCTTCTTTTTTTAACGGGTATTGAGTAAGGGTGTTTTCACTAACAAAAAATACTCAAAACTTAACGCATGTTACCATTTCATTTCCATTAACAAAAAAGTTTCTTCATTTTACCATCCATTTGCCACTAACAAAAAAGTTGTCAACAAAAACCTTTTTTTACTATAATAATTATACTCACAAATCTATTAACAACTTATTCACTACCGGAAATAACTTTATATTTCTCAACAATTTATTCACTGTCAGAAACACCTAACAACTTCTCAATCACAAATAAAAATCTATAAAATTTTCACTACCGAAAACACCCCCTATTTAGTTGTTTTGATGGGGGAGCGACGATACAATGGATGACCCGTGGGACTGAGATCCACCAAATTGCAACCTTAATTTGGTGGCGTCCCGACAGTGTGGGTAGATTAGGTTTTGGACGGTGGGGCTTGAAATCTCATAGATGAGTAGATTAGGTTTTGGATTTTTTTTGGAATGGCGTAGCCCACTTATGTGACCTAATTTTGTTCTTATGAGCTGTTAATGTTGTATCTGGACACCTTAGGTCCACTTATGTTAATGTTTTCTTGAGCTCTGTATTATACTATCTGGCCTCTTCAACTCTGTGTTTGTTTGAGCTTTTATTATAGTATTTAAGCATTTTAGGCCTATAGGTGTTATAGACTTTGTCCCGTTTGGCTGTTTAACCAATCTTGGTTGAATTTCCTTTTTCCTTCCCCCTATCTTAATGTACTCTTGTCAAGATTTCTAATAAAATGTTACTTTTGCCGGTAAAAAAAAATTAAGGAAATAGACGAGGACAATTGCAATGAAAATCATCGCCCGTTTCGGTTCTTTGGTAGGTGGTAATCTTACTTATTTAGCATAGTACACAAATAAATTAAGTACGAAATTCTAATAAAATTGGCATTCGCTTTATGTACATAAGTTTATTTGTTTCAAATCTATGTTATACATTATAAGAATGTAGTTACCTAAAATAAAATAAAGCTCTCTCCTTAACTCTCTCTCTCTCTCTCTCTCTCTCTCTCTCTCTCTCTCTTACATAGAATTTTCTCTTTTTTCATCTTTTTATTATTATATTCTACACTTTTTACAAAATGTAAAATATATACATTATTTTGCTTGAAAAGAAAACTAAATTCAATCAATAACATAGTAACAAAAACTCCTTGAAACATGTACTATAGGGATTTAGAAAAAGTAAGTAGATTCGGCAAGACTGTTCTTTTTAACTTTGACTAGAGGTCGGGGTACACGCAATGTGTGTGCAATTTAAATTTTGACAAAATATGTGAAAATTCAATCAAACAATATGTGGAAAGCATTTGTGCATATTTTGTTCAAATTCAATTTGCACACGTATCGTGTGTACCCCGACTTCTAGTTTGGATGATGGTTGTCTTAACGTTGTACTAGTTGGTCCATCTCTTCTGTTATTGGGCCTTCTAGAAAACCAGCTATTGGGCCGGCTAAATAATTTGTCAATGAAGCTGTGTCTGTTGTCGGCCAAATTTGGCCCAGTACGTTGACTTTAGATTTGGGCCTTTCTCTTTTGGGAAAATGAACGTCAATGATGTGCTTTAATAATTACTCCTTCCGTTCCAATTTGTGAGTCCCTCTCCGGGAATCCAACAATTTTACCAAACATCATTATTGCATTGATAGGTTTTTTAGTTTCCAATTTTACCCTTAAGTGGTTTTCAATTCTTAATGTTTGAAATTGCCTCTGCAATTTCGGCTACTCACATTTCCCAAGGAGACAGTCAGATTTGTTTCTATACCACATTGGCGCCAATTATGCTTTTTTAAAATTGTCCTCTCACATCATTATTTAATGATTATTTAAGTTTGGAGAAGAAAGGGCAAAATGGGAAAGTTCTAGCTTTTTGGTGTTGACTTTTTAAATGGGACACTCATTTTGGAACGTCCAAAAAAGGAAAGATGGACCCTCAAATTGGAACGGAGGGAGTAATACTCACCAATGACGTAATGAGCACATTTGTTAATACTGAAAATGTCATCGGCGGATATTAATTATCAAAACACATACTAGGCCATCATTTTCGCTTCTCTTTTTTTCTTTCTTTTGAACAAGATTTGGGCATTTTCCTAATGGGCTTATCCAACACTACTGCAATCCAGCTAGCTTCAAAAATATCTACACACTTCATGGTTAGCTCCGTTTGTTTGAACGTAAAATATTCTATACCGGAAATCATTCTTCGTGTAAAATGATTTTACTTAAAAATAAAATTTAATTTTGTATTTTACAGCTCTTGGTTGCCATTTGAAAAAAAATCAATAGTAAACAGCATATTGCCGTCGAACCCTCACAATCTTATCAAAATTCATCAGCTTGGGTAATTAGAGAGCATACATAATATGTGCACATATAATAAATCTCTCTCTCTCTCTCTCTCTCTCTCTCTCTCTCTCTCATCTTCTTCAGCCTCTAGATCGGAGGTTGTTAATCACTAAAGCAATCGTACGTGAATTTCTAGGAAAACGACTTACGGAGAGTTTAAAAGTAATTTATTTTTTCTATATGATGAAAAACAATTTATTTTGAAAAATATTTTACACAGAATTTATGTGACCAAACAACAGGAAATGGATAAAATATTTCACAGAAAAACATTTTACGTCCCAACAAAACCTAAGAAATGCTAAAAAAAAATACTAGCAAGAGTTTTTTTTTTTTTTTTTTGGGTAAGTTAACATTTTATAACAAACCACAAGAAAGCATCTATCCCAGGGCCAAACCTTAGGAGAACACAAACAACAAAGCAACTAGATACACTCAAACTAGAAGCACAGCTCAACTCCTACTTTTTTTTTTTTTGGGTAAGTTAACATTTTATAACAAACCACAAGAAAGCATCTATCCCAGGGCCAAACCTTAGGAGAACACAAACAACAAAGCAACTAGATACACTCAAACTAGAAGCACAGCTCAACTCCTACTCCTACAAAGCAAAGAAGGAGTTACATCCCAATTCCTACATAAAGAAAAATTTTCACTGGAATAAGGAAATTTCCCCCAAGAGCACACTCTGTCTCTAACATGAGCCACTACAATGGAAAGAACATCATCAGAAGTGCAGGACTTTTGAGAGAAGATCCTAGCATTTCGTTCCAACCAAATGTAATAGAGTGTAGCAGCCAAAGATAGCTTGCAAAGGGAGGATTGCAGACTTTTCCCCCGACAATGTTGACTGAACCAAACAATCTCGAAGTCCCAATCACCAGGTAGTCGAACAACCAAATTCCTTTTCAAAATGCTAGACCAAATGATTCTTGAAAAGTAGCAAGCAAAAAAGAGGTGCATATGGGACTCCATTTGCTGCTGGCATAAAACACAAGTACGGTGCACATTCATACCCCAATCTCTAAGCCTATCCTTTGTGGCTAACCTCCTGCAACAAGCAAGCCAAGCAATAAAGGCCCACTTGGGCACATTCCCATGAAACCACACAACAGAAAACCAAGGTTGTTCCTGACCAACATTCCGAATAGCATTCCAAGCAGATTTGGTAGTATATTGACCGGAAGAAGAAGGTAACCAAAAAATCTCATCCTCCTGCTGAGGATTAGGAAGAAACCCAACATGAGTAGCTTCAGCAATCTGCATAGTAAATCTATTGCGAGACCTGGGCCAATTCCACCTGCCAGCTTGAATAATATCAGAAACCTTCATAGATAGAGATCTCCCTAAGTTGTAAACCACGTCCTCACCAAACCGAAGATACAGGGGCCCAAGCGGATGCCAATTGTCAAGCCAAACAAATGTATTATTGCCATTCCCAATTCTATGCTTGATTAAAGGCTGACCCAAAGATCTCAGTTTGAACAATTTCCTAATGGTCCAAGAGGAATCATTAGGGGGGTCCACTTTCAAGAGTTATCTCACAGAAGAATAGACATTGCATATTTTGTCCACTTTCTTGGAAAAAATATATTTCTCAATTTGCAGACTAGCCGATTCGCAACTCGCATCAGCTTTTGCAGAAGTTTTCACATTATCAGAATGATCTAAAATTGACGATGTTAATTGGTATTAAGGGTCAAAACTTTGTTTAAGACCACACTCGATCTCCTACAGTTATTGTCCTCCATTGAGAGAATGTTAAGAGAATATTTAAGTTGTGCCATTTACCAACTTACTATTATGAGAAAACGTACGATTTTTGAAACAAAAAATAAAATACTTTCGTACATAGTTTTCCAATCGCACATCTTCTCGTAATAGACTCTCTTTTAGCAACGGAGGGAGTATTGATGAGGTAGTGACCCTACACCACTGGCCTGTTGGTTGCATCACGTTTCCTTCTAAATAGTCATGAAGAAAATAGGTTCGAATTATCAAATTGTATCGGAACAAATTTTGAAACAAAAAACATTTATTCCTCAAAACAGTATGATATGAATAGTCGGTGCCCTCATTCAAATAAGGTATAGTCCACGTGGTATTGGAGCGCGAATTCGAGCCATCCAAAATACGTTTGGACAACCAGGATTTTAGAAAGAGAGAAAGAGGAGAGAGTGATCAACTGAGGGGTAGAGAGAGTGTTTGGATTTGAGCCGTTCAAAACACATTTAGATGGCTCGGATACTCGTAAAGTATCGTCACAAGGTATCCAATTTGCACGTGAAAACTTCTCCCCAATGATAGTATATAGGCTTATACGTTCACTGGGCATATGCCAAATGAATGCTCTAGGATTGGGGAACCTAGCTAGTAATTAGCCTTTTATTCCAGGCCCATGCAACCACTAATTGAGCTCTCTCTCAAAACCACATCAACGCCACCTCATGTCCCGTAGCTCCCCTTGCAGCAACTACTTGGCACCACAGAAACCACCACCTACTACACTTGTAACCCACGCGAACCACCATCAACCACCGCGGTCGATTAATGCAGCACCTCGATCTCTCTCCACCGTTGCACCATCGATCCAGTGTTGTAAACAAGTTGATCGAGTCAGTCACGTTGCAAGCTGAGCAAATATTGTCCAAGAATTTTTGGGTTCTGGAATAAGAGATCACACTCCAATAAACCAAGATTAACTTTCATGATTCATCTACACACGGGTACTTAAAAAATAAGAAATTAATTAAGCTTCAATCCCCTTAGTAATGCGGTAAATATTTGAAATAAAAGTATAAAAAAAAAAAAAAAAAACCATCACCACCCAAAGAGCAATATCATTCCGTTTCAAAAAAAAAAAAAAGGGCAATATCATTATGTAACATAAAGCTAAACTTTATTCGGGTTTTATCCACTCAAAAATGATGCCAAACAAACAGTAACACTTTTTCTTGGTACCAAACAAAAACTAACCTAGTAAGTACCTAACGCAAAATAGTGAGTTCGATTTGATTACGGCTCCATTTGTTTCGATGCAAAATCCATGTAAAATGTTTTTACAGAAAACAAAGTTCAAATTTTTATTTTTTGGTATTTGGTTGACACATGAAAAATATTTTCACAAATCGATAAAATATAGTGTAGAGAGAGGGGAGGGGGCTTAAACAATGGAATTCAAAGAGAGAAATATGAGAATAAGAGAATTGAACGTGCATACGGACTGACGATCAAGAAAATTGAGTAGTTAGAATTGCAATAGAAGAAAGCGGATTTATTTCGGAAAATAACTTATAGAAGATTTAAGAATAAGTCATTTTCATTCAATTAATAAAAAATATTTTTCTTATTTTTTATATAACCAAACACCCAAAATTAGGCAAAACACTATTTATAGCTGGGATTGCTCTGCACCTCTAGACAAAGAGGTGGTGGGGGTACTGTAAAATGTAAATACATGCGGATATTGTCCTTTTCTCCAAATGGTGGGGGGAAAATCCAGCAATAAATCTGTTCACGTACGTTATTTTCCATGTCCAAACGATAGCGCATCCAATTGGACCACAAAACTCTTTCTGCCCAACCTCACTTTAGCCGGCCCACAGAAATAGTAGCTCTTTTCTTCTTGGCTAAGGAAAAAAGGGTACGTGGAGGAGTGTTTATATTTCTTGAAGGGTTCCAACCAAAGCAATTGGCAATAGGTGGAGTAGCTTGTAAAATATATTAACTAAGGTTTGGTGGCTTAAATAGGCGATGTGGGATAAGTCAAATACTCTCCCTCACGTGCAGCTTGGATGCATGTGGAGGTGATAGACCTGGAGACTAGTAACTGAGCGATTGACTCGGGTGACTGAGATGACAGAGACTTTCCAACGAGAGATGAGGCCACCCAAGACTTAACTCTGATACCATACTAAAATTGTGTGGAAAGAATGTTTCTGTTGTGTATATTACCAATGGTTTTTTTGAAAACAATGGTTTTTTTTTTTTTATTACCAGTGGTGATAACAAACATATATACAACCCTAGCACTAGGTTTACAAGGTATAAATAATAAAGTTGAAGGTATAAATAATACAATTGTCTCTCTCTCTAATAGCTTAAGCTTTTAAATGAATTGGTAGTTAATAATCTAATAAGAAGGGGACGATTGGGCATCGCAACCCAACGTGACCATATAAAGACTCTAGACTCACTACAAGACCTCGAAAGAGACCAAAAGGCCATAACAATTACCGTTCCACCAGGGCTAGTACTCTAGGACACAATTGGACTTCACAAGAAGGCAAAGGTCTAGAGGGTGTCCTTAGCATATCTCAAACCTTGGACCTCTCTTGATCACCCAAATCGCCTGAGAGTAAGCCATGAACCATTAGGCTACGCTCTACATCACTGTTTACCCTTGGAAGGTGGGTAAGGAGCTGGGTGGACCTGAAATTCTGAAAAGGTTCCCCTTTGAATTTTGAATCATCTCATATTTGAACAATTTGATTTTTAAATTCTTCTTCTCTCTCTTCTTTGATCAAAGTTGAACCATTGATGATGCTTTTTTGACCATGAGCAAGGACAGCAGCCGAGTCTATAGGGCTTTCGAGTACGTTCTTATCATGTTGAATTTGGAAAAGAAGAAGAATTTTCTTTGTCATTTGAAATTAATTTAATGCGTTAATGGAAATTGAGTATAATATACAAAAGAAAACATAACACATGAGACATATCATCAGTTGTGAGTGATGTCTGAACACATTACTGCCAAAACCCTAAAATCTTAGAGAACATGTATTAAGTTTAGAAAATCATTTTAATACTCCATTTTTTTGATAAATACACCTCCACTTCTTGTCTTTTAGTAAAAAAAATTACAGTAAAAAATAAATGTAGAGTGCATTTATCAAAAAATGGAGTATGAAAATCACTATCCATTAAGTTTTAAGTTTTAGCTCTTTTCACAATTGAGGCAGTCCAATAAATTTGATACTAGAGTATTTTCCCTAAAAAAATTCCAATAAAGATCAATAGGGATGAACGATTCTCACTTATAGTGAGTCATCAAAAGAATATTTTTAATGGTGCTGGTAATATTGAACCTATTATGCAACACTCTCAAATTTTAAAAATTTGTCAAAAGAATATTTTTAATGGTGTTGGTAATATAGTGAGTATATCTATTTTGTTTTTTGCAATAATGATATTTATCTAGGTATTAAAAGTCACATTTTTCTGTTTGTTGAAAGCAGTATTATATTAACATTGTCAATCTATTTTAATATACGAGAAATATGTTAAGTGTCTTTCTATATTAAAATGTTTAACTAATGCCGCTAAAAATATGTTTAACTTATAAATTTTTAATGTATTTTTTGTTGGCGCAAGTCGGCCTCGGTTGGAATCTGCCAATCAGGATCACGTGGTGAGATGTGGTGAGAAAATCACGACAACAGTGCAGTGAGTCATCTCAATCTTCTTAAAGTGTTTTTAGTGGTCTGAATAAAAAAAAAAGACTCTTTGCATGAAGGAAAAAAAATCACGTGAAGAAAAGATTTTTCCCACAAAGAGTCTTTTTATAATCCGAACCCTTTTTTTTTAATCAGCAAAGAAAAAGTTTCCATATCAACGATTGAGATGACTCACTACACCCGCGAATTGACTTACTCACCACAAGAACCCCGGATCGGCCCTGATAGTTTCAGAAAATTTAAAGATATTTTTGTTTGACTTGTGAAAAGAGAACAATTATGTATTTTGCGACATTTGAAAAGGGTCTTATCCTTAAACAACTGTCCCGAACAAATATTTTACGTATCACATTAATGCAAGAGTATCTTTTCGAAAAATGCTTTTGAGGGTTCCACAGCTGTGAGACAATTACGGGAGAAAATCTACATCCATTCCAAAATGGAATTATGGATAAGCAATATGGAATTCTTGAATTTTTCTAAAACAAATGAACTTTTGAGTGCTTTAGAGTTTAGTGAAAGCCAATTGCTTGCAAAAAAAACCTGGAAGCAACGTTACGTGGTGCTCCAGACTGTTTCAGAACTACACATTTATGTGTTGTCCACGTACTTCCTCATGGACCTCATGAAAATATGTAATCGTGGAGTGGTTCGTAATACTATGTAACGGTGCTCCTGAACTACTAAAAATAATTTCACGTTGTTTCTTATCCTCCTCTCCAAACTACATTTTTCTCTCCCGATGTCCCTTGCCATAGTCTTTTAAGCTAAGTTGAAACATATATGTCCTTTCTCTCTTTTTTTCTACAATCTAACAAGTGTCTGATTCAGCTTATACCCCTCTCAATTAATCTTTGGTAGATAATCCCGTCGTTCTCTAGCGAGGCTCCAATAAAAATCGAGACAAAACATCATACAATCTTTGGTAGATAATCCCGTCGTACTCTAGCGAGGCTCCAATAAAAACCGAGACAAAACATCATACCAACTCTGTTTTATGTTCTATCTATCTCTTGGCTTCTGAATAATACTACCCTTTAATAAGTCTTTTGATACCGTCATAAAGATGCAATCTTGACTAGATTTTGTATTTATTTAACTCTGTTACTCATCAGCTGTTTTGCTTGCGTTTATAAATACCCTCAAAACCCAAAAGAGCCTTTTATTACATCTCATCTCGCCCTTATAAAAGCGACATATTACCCAACTCCAATATCTCCCCATCAGCTTCATTCATTTTTCCTCCTCCTAAAAAATTCCTACCTCTTCAAATGACTCAGGTAATCAAACTTCTTCCAGTTCATGAGATAGTTATGGATGTCTGTTTCTGTTTTCTAGCACTAAAATCAGATCTAATCTCAGAGTCTTATTTTTCCTCTTTCTTTTTTCATTTTTTTGTTTTTGTTGGGAAAATTCTACTTCCAGAAGAAGGTGGTGTTGAAGGTCATGACCATGGCCGATGACAAGACGAAGCAGAAAGCCATAGAAGCCGCCGCCGATATCTTTGGTGCTCTCCTTTTCATACAGACCCAAGATATTATTTATTTTAAATTCCCCCTTAAAAGTTTCTTTTTTTAGTATAAAACAGAACAATTTTAGCCTAATGCTCTGTTTGTCCTTTTTCCTTTTGTATTCCCTAAAGTCTCTCTCTCTTGAACTGGGCATGTGTTGGATCCGCAGGGGTTGATTCGATTGCGGCTGATCTCAAGGATCAGAAGTTAACAGTAATCGGAGAGATGGACCCGGTGGCGGTGGTGAAGAAACTGAAGAAAGTGGGAAAGGTGGATATAATCTCGATTGGCCCTGCAAAAGAAGAGAAAAAGGAAGAAAAGAAGGAAGAAGGCAAGAAGGATGAGGGCAAGAAAGAAGAAGGCAAGAAAGAGGAGAAGAAAGAAGAAGGCAAGAAAGAGGACAAGAAATAATAAAAAAGCTGTAATCCAACAAATTCCCCCAATAACCATCGTTTCCCACTTCTACTACCCCATTGGAATAAATCTCCGCTGGGAAATTTCCAAAAAAAAAAAAAAGAGGAAAATTGAGCAGAGATTTTGCTACTGTAATTTTCCCTGGGGGGGGTGATTTTGGGTCTTTTGAGTAGGAAATTACTATGCAGATGTTTTAATTTGAGACGATTGCCGAGCTCAAGTCCTTTGTATCCAAATTCCTCTGTTCATATGCATTTCCGGCCATTGATCAAGTTAAATTTTTTGTATCATTTAAAAGTTTCGACTAAAAAAAACACACAGGAACGTGGGTACACCAATTTTCCTCTACGGAGGGTGTGAGGGGAAGATTGCCGGCTTTGTACTCTTGTGGAACAGAAGTTTGAAAAAAGGGAAATACTTTTGGTTTCATTTGTTGACAAGTCGTTTTCCCAGTAATGGGCATGCTAATCGAAGTCCGAAGGGATAACAATTTCTCCACCAGAGAAAGAGCATTTAGATACAAACAAGTACTGCTGAATCATCGAATAAACCTTCATCGCAGAGAGAGAAAGAGAGAGAGAGACAGAGAGAGAGAGAGAGAGAGAGATTTTGATTGCTTGAAGATGACTCCTTCCTGATGTGGATATGCATGTTTAAATATTTGTTTCATCTGGTGAGATTTTACGCATGCAGCCGTATAGAACATTCTCTTTGGGTCAAATTTGCATGGGTTGAACTTGAGCGTGCACCGATTGACGAATAATAGAGGCACATCTGTGTATATAAAAGTATAAATATTGTTTGATCAGGTAGAACGTGCATCAGAATTTTGGTCCTCAGATGCATTGAATCCGACCCAGTTTGCATTTTGAACACTCAATCCATCTGTGTCAAACTTCAATCAAGGACTCGAGGGGTACCAAAAGATGAGCTTGAAAGGACTAAATTGCCCTTCACAATCCCAAGCCAAACTGAAATGAATCTCTTTATGCGCACACTTCTGCAGCACTTGATACTTCAAGACTAATAAAAGGGGCCATTTTTATTTGCACATGCACTGCAAATTAAAAAGTCCTTCTGTTTCACCACAAAAAGGAAAGGACAAGCAAAGTGCAAAAATGATAACTTTATTTCAAAAAAAAAGAGAAAAAAAGAAGCAAAGTGCAACAAATTCTTGGGTATTGATTTTCACTCACATTTTCTTATATCAGCACTCCCTCTTTTGTCCGTGTGAATTCCATAAGCATAATAGTGGTTCAACATTTCACACATCAGAGGATAATATAGTAAATTACGTGAGTAAGAATAGACACACACACACACACTCTCTCTCTCTCTCTCTCTCTCTCTCTCCACCCACTTATCAAGAAATCAGGGTTTCAACTTGAGGGGATGGGTGGAGGAGCCGTTTCAACTTGAGGGAAGGGGTTGCGGCTCCAACTTGAGGGGAGGGGTGGAGGAGCCATTTCAACTTGAGGGAAGGGGTTGTGGCTCCTTCACCCCTCCCCTCACTTCTCCGCCATGCTCCCCTTCCTTTGTCCCATTAATCTCTCTCTCTCTCTCTCTCTCTCTCCGACTACGAGGTTTGTCCGACGAGTCTTGTCTGACGACTTTGAAGTCGATTTATATGGCAAAGCACGATATCTACCGAGACCAATGCTCGACGATGAAGACCCAATAGGGGTTTTTCTTTTTATCTTGTTATCCTTATCCTCTCCTCCCTTTTGTGTTGTGTTTTTCTCCTTTACGGAACTTTTGCAACGCTCAAGGGTTGTTTTTCTTTTTTGTCGTAATGGATTTCATCTCTGTTCATTTTCCTTGATTTGGGCTACCCATTTGTTGAGGCATCTAACTCCTCTTACTTGACTAGCACTGTTCCCGAATTGTATTTTGGGATCTATTATGCTTTTAGCCTAATATATACTCGCGTCTAAATGTAGATGGTTGTTATTCTTACCATATGGATGTGACGAAATCGCTCTATAAATGCCATTTGACTTTATGAATGAAATTTCCAAATGTTCCAAAAAAAAAAAAAGAGAGAGAGAACAGAGAGTGCGATCCTATTATATTTACAATGACACGGCTTTGAACTGTATGTCCAGGTGGAAAGCAATAAAATGCAAACTAGCTTAATACCAAGTACCGGATAATTATTGGAGCTAAGATTTGCGGGTCGGGTCCCACGGAAAACTCTTACCGGTCTGAATCTCCAGAAATGTGAGAAATAGTTGCATCGTCCGGGACAGTTACTGAAGAATATCCAAACCCTTAACAACGATAAACTACACCGTACACAGATAGTACACATTATCTACCATTTTACGACAGTAAAAACTGCAACCCAGGCCCAGTAGCCAACCCCATTCACAGCATAAATAGCATTATGGCCACACTCAAGATTGTATTGTCGATGATTATTCCCATGAACTGTACCAAAACTTAAGCATTATCATTGTCGAATTGAGACAACGTTGCCAACGCAATATGCTATGCATCGCCTTGATTCTTGAATCCTTTTGGGAAGGTTGACAATTGAACCATTTCCAAGATCACTTTTTACCACCACAACTGAACATAGAAGAAACATATCGCAACACAGACCTTGTTCAAGTGGTGATCCCTTTGTTAAACCATTGGCATCCCGTACAAATCCAAAGCTGAATTATATACAGCCAGTATAGCAGAGATGAATAAATAAACGACTAACCACAGCTCAAGAATTCTACTCTTCAATCTGTTTTACCATCGAAACCGAATATGAAGGGGGACAAGTTGAAACATAACACAGGTCAAAACTAATCTGTAAGTCAGCACCTGAGTCTGTAGACTACACATTACACCTGTGTTCAGGACAGCCAAACAACAAAAAACATTCGCCCACACTCCATACTGGAATCGGACCTTTATAACTTGGTTAGAAAAATAATAAGAGACACTTAAGAGAGAGAAATATCCGATCCTCTACCAACCCCCGATATTCTTGAGAGAACCTTATTGTACTTCACAAGGTTCTGCCACATGGATTATATTGTTCATCTCCGAAAACCTTTATACTTCCACAACAGGTAAGTCTGGATGAATCAATCTAACAAATGGCATATCTCACCATTTACCAACGCTTGAAGCAATACTCTTAAGTATCAAAATAAGACCAGAAGACCAAACATCTAAGGCCAAGAGAAACTCAGGTGAAGTATACTTACTAATTCCATTCGGTTTCAGCAGTAAAAAAGTACAATGAGGGAGCTAGATTGGATATCATTTTTTAATGGGGGAAAAATAGATGATAGCAATAGGAAGTACACGGTTGACAACAGATTTTTCTCTTTAAGGACCTAATAAATTGACGTCAATCCACCGTCAGATTCTACAGGGATTCCAAAAACTCACTTATTTGTTTCAGTTTGTACATGCCAACTCCAACTAGCAGTCAATAGACTCTCACTCTCCCTTGTCCCTAGATCCAAGACTCCTTTCTTGTTAAAGCATAAGTTAGTCTTCACGTGGTGATCAAATAAGCAGCATATACAGGATTGTAGCTCGAAGAAAGCAAATGGAGGGACATACATGCCCAACAGAGGTGACGTCCAACAGAGGGAGACAACCTTTTTCCATTTGGAACAGATATGCTCTAAAATGATTCTGAAAGGGTAAAAAGGTATATTAGAAAAGAAAAAACTGATGGTATACTAGTGTGATAAGAAAACTACATTGGGTTTTACATCACCATTTTGACAGGATTTTCCAATTTAAGTCGACACTCAAGGTAGATAAAACTTTAGCATGCGTCCGGGACTATATTTCAGAAACATCTCTGATTCTATGGTACATGGACTGGGTCGTGGAATCCTATTACATCCCAGTGCGCCTAACTAGATAACCCCATAGTCAACTAACCAAGTTCCACAAGAAATTATTGAAGTTGCCACACAAAAGGATGGAAGCAAAGATAAAATCCAAAGCTCTGTCAGGTATGATGTTCAGTAGTTTCAGCAGCACAGAAACAATGCTAAATAAGTTTTCTTAATTTGGCCATCAAAGACTCATTCACTCTGGATGTGCCTGACTCAAACAAGATTTTGGCTAAACTAATATACAAGGGAGGGCAAACTTCAGTGTGATCCCTAGGGCTTTGGGTCATGAGCATATTGTAACCCTCACGTTTGATTATCACCACATAACCTTCTTGTGCTTTGTGAACTGCACAATTACGTTTTCCATTCAAGTCGACAGAATTTTAACCACACACTCTTGGGTTGAGAGTGTGAAACAAAAACCCAATGCACAAAATCCTTTTTTATCCTTGTCGTTATCTTCATCTTCATCTTCCAACTTAACTCAAACCATAACCTTAGGTTACCACCATTTCTTTCCTATTCTTAATAGATCATAAGGCAGGGAAAATTTGATTTGTTACAGAAAAACTAATTTACCTGAACCTGCTGAAAGAAGCGTGATGTGAATAAAAAATAAATAGTAAGATAGTAGAGATCGAAGAAACACATATACAACTACACATGCAAAGTAGCACAGCCACATGGACATGTGTGAGCGTTGTACACACAACTAGTTGAAAACTTGGACTCCAACAACCATCTCTCTCTGACTAAACACCACACCTAGAAGCACATGTATACATGTATATACGAGTTCATGAGGTCAGGGGGGCAATTCACCCATGATCAAAAGCACAAGCGGTCAAATTGAAGTTTGCACTAAAAGGAACCTTCCCTTCTCTTTTTCATCAAATCGGATTCATTATTCAGTATTTGCTGTCTCAGTTCACAAATCACACCACCTTCTGTCATCTGATCCCCAAAACTTAGCGAGTACAAGCATACCACAACTTTTGTAATTTTGGTCGCTTCTCAGTCATATATATCTCACCAAGGCTATGGCTATCACTCTCGCAAAAGAACTTCCACCTCCACCCTGCGGTTGAGTTTCAAGTACGTTCCAATTGTGAACGATAACCCCAGGTTATATATAAGCGAACCACTGTATTACAGAATCCATTTGAGAAAAGCTCAGTTCAAAGCAAAAGCTAGAACAAAGATATAATTATTTCTACCAACAAAAATATAGATTTTCATGCAAGAAAGGTTGCTAAAGCCCTAATTCTGAAACCTCTTCCTTTGAAAGGAGAAAATTATATCAAGGATACAGGAAACCCAGGTAAAAAACAAAAAATCTAGTTCTATTTGTAATAAGGTGTGGACCGTCAAGAGAATTTGAGCGTATTATGGGGACAATTGTAAGCATAATGAAAAACAGGGACGCAAAATTGTAACTTACATGACATCTGCAATGAGCAATGCGCCAACGATGTCAACTGAGCTGGATCAAGAAGTCTCCATAAAGTTACAAATGAATTACTGTCACCACACATAACCTACCACTTCAGCATCTCCTGTATCCCTTGATCTTCGAAACCAGGTGGATGTACTGCCCCTTCTCTACCATATGTCTAATTACTTCATGAGCTTCAGAAAGCTTTCCAGCATTACGCAGGTTACTAACTAGAGTACTATACAAAAGGAAATTTGGATTACAACCCCTGAACTCCATCTCTTTGAGCATCAAGCATGCCTTGTCAAACCTTCCCGCCATACAAAGCCCACGGATCATGGAATTGTATGTAAATACGTTTGGCAACTGTCCCCTTGTGATCATTTCATCAAACAATTCTTCAGCCTTCTCAAGTTCTCCTGCCACAATATATCCCGTGATCATGACAGTGTAACAAACCACGTCAGGCGTGCATCCATGGTTATTCATCTCATCAAAAAAATAGTTACAGGCATCCAAGTTTCCCGCTCGACTGAGCCCATCTATCAAAGTTGTAAAGTGAAGAACACTCGGATCACAGCCTACTTCTTTCATGTGGTTCAAAAGATTAAGTGCCGCCAGCGGCTTGTCCCCTTTTCCAAGAACATGGAGAAGGATGTTAAAGGTATGGAAATCTGGGGAGAAACCACTTCTACCCATTTCATCTAACAATCTATGAAACTGATCTAGCTTCCCCAGCCTGAATTTTGCGCACATTAGGATATTGTAAGTTAAAATATCAGGGGAATGACATTCAATCAACATCTGCTGATATACCCACTCAATTAACTTGTACTGGCTTACTACAAGAAGGGAATGTAGAATAGCATTGAACGAATGCTTGAATGGCCTATAGTTAAATGTCTTTGATTTGATGAACCTCTCTACAACTCTCTTGGCTAGGCCTGCCTCTCCGCATGTACATATCAATATGTTAAATGTACGTGCAGTGGTGGGATATCCTTTCTCAATCATCTCATCAACCAGCCTCCACATTGCTTTAAATTCCTCTGCATCTGCAAAGATCTTCATGATCAAGTGGTATGAATTTGCTGTGTGCCTGAAATTCTCTTGTTGACCAGACCACACAAAGAACTTGTAAGCCAATTTCGCACAACGGGTCTTATTCACGCAATTAATAGTTCTCAATATCCCTAAAAGAACTTCTCTTACGAGTAAGCCTGACACTCTTATCTGCAAATCATTTAAAGCTGCTTTCGCATCATACCCGGGACCTTCTTGCTGAAGAATTACAAGAACTTTCTCAGCATCACCCCTCACATTACTGAAAAAACTCCTCCTTCCATTGAAATTCCCCCATGAATGCCCTCCACGACTATTTTCCGACTCAGGTTTTGCATCTGGAAAATCTATTTCCTGACTCTTCCAATCTCCATTCAACAACCCCTCTACGCTCATAAACCCATCATCGACACCGTCCCCAAAATACGTACGGCTGCAGAATGAGCGGGCAACGCCGGAGAAACAAGAAAGACACTGAACCATCCACTGACCGCGTGCAGCTATCGAGTACATTGCGCGAGCAAATGAAGAAATGGGAAACACCCATTATGTCTGTATACGTACAGTCTCCACGAAAACCAAGAAACCCACCAACCGACTTATTCGATGCCCAGACACAAAGGGGTCTGAAAGGTTCGACTTTTGCCGTTGAACAAATAGAGAGACACCCATTAAAAGCTCAAAACACAAAAAGACATAATACTGTGGCGAGCATTCATTTGAAGATGAGGATGTGTTTAACTAATTGAACAGCTTGAAATCACCTCTACTCACACGACAATCGATGTGACTCACTAGAAACTAGGGTTTTTTTAGAGTTGAGAACAGAAGGGGGCGATGAGGGTTTTGTTGATTTTTTTTTTTTTTTGATCAGCAAGGGTTTTGTTGATTGATGGGGCGTACCTGGTTATTGAGTGGTTTTGGGGCGGCGGCGCCGGAGTTCTGTGCCCAGGTTACTCAACGTGTTTGTGAGCGACAAGCTGAGTTGTAATCGCATGAGGAAGAAGATGGTGGGGCCGAAACAAATGAATCAAGATTGTATAACTGCGTCTCATGTGATTGATGTAAGTAGGTTTCCATACAATAATTAAAGGACCCGGATCCTATAGTGCGGCATCCCGGCATCCAGCCGTCCGTTTCTGCGATCGATGGTTTAAATTCATTGAAACATTCTTATCAGTCAACCATTGATTGTCGAAGTGAACAATTCAAATGCCACGCTACAATGTGCACCACATGTCTGAACGGCAGGATCTTCGTTTCCATAATTTAAGCTCATTTTAGAAGTATTGATGAGTGAGTTATTCTTGTAAAAAATTAGACCGAGCATATATTTATAATGCTTTGAACTTGTAATGTTTATTTAAAAGTAGTGAATGGCCAATGTTTGACTGTCTATTGCAAAAAAATAAACATATGATTCAAATAAATTTTTATTGATATTCAACAAACTTAATTTCAAAATCAAGGAAGTATGTTACTCGTAAAAAGTTAAAATAAAACAAGGTGTTTGGTAAATGGGCCACATACAAAGATCATGTAAGCTACGCTAAAGTCGCTAACTTAATGGAGGGACTTTGTAGTCTTCTTGGTAGTATTTTTTTTTCACCATAATGGAAATGACTTCGATGTCCCCAGTCATTTTGAGGACACCGTAATTTTTGGTATAACAAAACCTTTATGAGTATAACCAAAACCATTATGAGCATAACAGAACCATAGTAAGACATAACTTGTTTGTTATGCCTTGGTTGGATTTAGTTATGCATTGGTTGATTTTTTGGATATTTCTTGGTTATACCTTGTATGGGTTCGGTTATACTTGTAATGAGTTTTAGTTATGCTCATAATGATAAAATTATGCCAAAAATTACGGTGTCCCCGAAATGACCGGGGACACCATAACATCATCCTAATCTTTTAATCTAAAATTTACCTTCTCTCTCCTCTTTTCATATTCACCAAAAACACTTGTAAATGTTTTCTAAACCAAAAATGCTAGGAACACAATAATTCAAACACAACCTCTCACATACATGTAGGGTCTACGTGCACTAGTATGTGTAGACTCTACATATATGAAAGAAGTTGTGTTTGAATTATTGTGTATGTAGCACTGTTGTGTTTTAAACACAGAATTTCTTTTTCAGTCAAACAACACAGAGAGTTTTATTTTGACTGATTTTAATGGGGGTGTTCACTCTAATAAATAATTTATGCAACACAACTTTTTGGTTTTGTCATTATTCAATTTTTTTTTTCACTTTTTTTAGTTTTACGTCAAATTTTTACTATATGATATTGGTTCGTCTCGATAAGAAAATCGAAAAAATAAAAAATTATAAATTTTACATAAGTATTTTGAAAAATATCCAAAAAAATCTCAAAAAGTCGGTTTTTTTTTTTTATAAAACGAATGGTTAGTGATAGTTGTCAGAGGCGGCTTCTAAATAGAGCCTTCCATAGTTAACTAAACACCCAAACAATTTATTTTTTTGCTTAGAATACATGTAAAAATTATGAGCTAGCCTTTTTTTGAACACCCAATTTAAATATCAATGAACACCCCATTCTAATAGTCTTGGACACCTGACTCAAAAAAATTTTAATACCCAACCCAAAACCAATTGAACACTCAATCATAACCCATCAATTCACCTAATTCATATTTGAACACTTAACACATTAATTACTTTAAATAAAGCTCATAATCATAATAAAGAGATTGAAAAAGAAAGACAAAAAGAAGAACTTATTAGTGTAAGTATTATGCTCTGTGTTCTCTCTCTACCTTTATTGTCGATGATTGTTAATTTCGCATTCATAACAATTATAACTACTCTATTTGTTTTTGTCTTATTAGCTATTAGAATTACAAACAAAGCTTTAAAAAAATTCAATTACATTGCAAACTCTGTTAACTTGAATAATATATTCCTTCAAATTTAAGATTATGATGGAAAATTAAATCTCATCATGTTTTCCTAAATAACAACATATTTTCAAAAAGATCAGTCCCAACATACTTGCTAAGTTTTCTTCAAAAGAGTTTTAGTAGATTAATACGCTAATGAAACGTCGAAACAAAATATGAGATCTTATCTAGGACAACGGTAAAAAAAAAATCCCTCCTCCATTCTCAAACACTATCTACTTCACAACTTTCAAAAAAAAAAAAATTGCTGAAAAAACAAGTATATATTTTTAAGTGATCATTTCGTCTCTTAGTTAATTTTTTTAGAATAAAGGATATTTTTTGACCGCACTATTTATACGAGTATATGACATTTTGTACTTATATTATTGGTTAAGAGATCAGCCGGTAGAGTTAAGGTAATTTTTAAACACCCTTTTACAAATTTCAGGAGCCGCCACTAATAGTTTTGGATGGATGAAGAAAATGTAAGGTTTGTGTGTGTAGGTTAGAAGCAGAAACGAATGGTTAGTGATAGTTGGGCTTAATTGCAAGGACACCCCTTCAACTATCACGGTTTGTCAACATCACCCCCCCAACTACAAAACTCATCAACTTCACCCCCTCAACTATTAAAACTCGACAACCTCACCCCTTGTGGCCAATTCCGTTTAAAAATTGGACGGCAACGAGTGAAAGGACAATTATACCCTTTCATGTTAAAAAAGGTTTTCGTACTGAGAATCACTGAATCACTCTCACTCCTCTTCTACCCTCTACATCGTCGACCCTCTCACTCCTCTCTCACTCCTTTCCTCTGAAAACCCAGTCAAGAGAACCACAGAAAACCAGTCGAGAAACCAGTCGAGAAACACGATGAGAACCCTACAAGCCACATGAAATCCATCGACCTCCACCCTCAATCCTAGAACCGACGGCTTTTCTGCTCGCAGCTTCGAAAACCCTAAAGTTTGAACGAACAGCGGGCCATTTCTGCGATGTCCACCATGTAAGTCGCACCATATCTATTCATTATAAGTACGATTTTGAAGCCTAAATCATTGATCGAAGTTGTTAAATGTTTTACGTGGTTTTTCAGTTTTGGGTTTTCAACTGAAACCCTAAAATTTCGAAATAAAAATTGGGGATATTCTCATATACGTACATATTTGTTCATTGTCAGTAAGATTTTGAACCCTAAACCTGTGGTCGAAGTGGGAGAGTAATGTCAGTAAAAAATGTTCAAAACCCTAAAATTTTGAATTAAAAATTGGGGATATTCTCATATATGTACACATTTGTTCATTGTCAGTAAGATTTTGAACCCTAAACCTGTGGTCGAAGTGGGAGAGTAATGACGTGGTTTTTCAGTTAAAAAATGTTCAAAAACCCTAAAGTTTCGAATTAAAAATTGGGGATATTCTGATTATATTCTTATTTTAGGTACGACGTGGAATTCTAAACCTTCTTTTTACACTTACCGATTTGGGGATTTGAACTGAAACCGTAAAAGTAGGAAATTAAAAATTGGTGATCTTATTTTATGTGTTATATGCATATGATTGTGGGCTCAAACCCTAAAAGCATGAAACCCTAAAAGCATGAAACCATAAAAGCACGAATTATGGCTTTAAAAAATTGGGGGTTTTGTTCTGGCACTTAAAAAATTGGGGTTCTGTAATTGGGTCTTGATTATGTTTTTGCGGTGATTTCCTGTAATTGAAATTGGAATGTGATCATTTTTCTTGCATGTTACTTGATTTTTTGTTCTGTTATTTCATTGATTTAAGTTTTCGGACTTCGAACAAGGCTTGATTTGTTTGTAAACTAGACAAACTTTGAGGGGTGATCAATCTGGTTGTCAACATGGATAACTTGGACCCCCATCTCTCTGATTTTGGTCCAATGGGCCTTGTTAAGTTTGATGAGCATGTGTATATTACTGTTAATGTAATATATTTGTTAATGTAAAGAGCATGTGTATATTACTGTTAATATAATATATTATCAGTTTTGGGATTTGGGTCATGGATGGATTGTACATGTATATAGGCTAATGTTAATGTAGTGAGCATGTGTTTGTATTATTATCATATTTTTTTACTTTTTTTGTCTACATTGTCCCACCAGTGGTCCTATTGATAATCTAACTTAATTTGTGCAGAGAAAACAATCTTGACTTTAGGTGTACTTTGGAAATTCAAGTTGGTGGCAAACTTGTGAGGGGGGCTCAGGTTGAATACTTGGGTGGGTTTGTTGCACAAAGCAAGGTAGATCCAGATTTTTTCTCATTTTATGACTTCATGACTGTAATTAAGGGGTGTGGGTATTCACAAGAAGATAACATTAGTGTATTTTATAGACTTCCCAACATTGACATGAACAATGGTTTAGTTGCATTGACTTCTCATGATGAAATGCTTAACATGTTTGCAACACATTCTCCTGGTCTAAAGTATTTCTGTATTGATATATATGTTGACTGTCCTGATGTGGTTGATTCAGAGGATGAGGAGGTGATAGGTAGAGACACGAACACTGTAGACCAAGGTTGCTTAACTGAGTTGGGATTTGACTTACAAGTAGAGGAAGGACAGGGAGGTGTTGACTTAGGAGTAAAGGAAGGACAAGAAGTTGTTGACTTAGAAGTTGAAGGTGTAGTTCAAGGTGTGGATGCAAATGAAACTGGTCATTTGGAGATCCAAATGGATGATGATGATAGCTCAGACATTGAGTGGTTGCCCTATGATGATGGCTCAACTTCCACTGGGTCTTTTAGTGGGGTAGAAGAGTCTTCTGATGAGGAGGAAGAGGACAATATTCCCTTGGTAGGTTTAGGTAAAAACTTGGGTGAAAACATAGGTGATGAAGAAGAGGACCTTAGTTCTGACAGTGATGATAACAATTTGGTTGATGATGTGATTGATGAGGATGGGAAACCTATTTTTCCAGAGTTCAAAGAACATTACATGAAGAAGCCTGAATTAATAGAAGGGATGAAGTTCCCTAATGTGCAAGTTTTTAGGAAACTATTGAGAGAATATCATATAAAAGAGGGGTATACATTTACATTTTTGAAGAATGAGTCTAAAAGGGTCACTGTGAAGTGTACACATAATTGTGGGTTTAGACTACATGCCTCTCCCATGTACGAAGAAAGATCCTTCCAAATAAAAAAGATAAATCAACAACATGCATGTACTAGGAAGTACACTAATAATAATGCTACCTCATCTTGGCTTTCCCAAAAGTACTTAGCAAAAGTTAGTGATGCCCCAGAGACTAAGGTCAGTTCAATGAAGAAAATAGTTAGGAGGGAATGGTTGTTAAATGTTTCAGAGACCAAGGTGTATAGGGCAAAGAGGAAGGCACTTGAACACATTCAAGGAGATCACAAAGTTCAGTATGTGAGGTTGTGGGACTACTGTGAAATGGTAAGAATTCAGAATCCAAATAGTATTGCTAAGTTGAAGGTGGATAGACCCTTGCCAGATGAAGGACTAGTGTTTAAAAGGATGTTCATAAGCTATGCTGCACAACTGAGGGGATTTTTAGCAGGTTGTCGACCAATAATTGGGTTAGATGCCTGTTTTTTGAAAGGGCCATTTGGTGGTCAGTTGATGCATGCAACTGCCAAAGATGCCAACAATCAAATGTTTCCTTTGGCATTTGCTGTTGTGGAGGCTGAAACAAAAGAGAGTTGGACTTGGTTCTTGGAGAGTCTGATGGACATGATAGGCAATCCAGAGGAAAGGGGTTGGTGCTTCATCTCTGACAGGCAGAAGGTATACCTAACTGTTTTTGTGCTTAATCACTGCTTTCTCTTTTTTTTCTTCATGAATTGTTGCCTATATATTAACATTAAATTTTTTCCTATTTCAATTAGGGATTGACACAAACATTTGCACAGTTATACCCCAATGTGGAACATAGATTCTGCATTAGACACATGTACTCTAATTTCAGTAAAGTGTATAAGGGTAAAGAGTGGAAAGACCTTATGTGGAGGGCTGCATCTGTGTACACAATTCCTGAGTTTGAGCAAGCTATGGAGGCCATTAAAGCAATTGATGTGAATGCATATGAGTATTTGATGAGTGAACAACCCTCAACATGGGCTAGGTGCATGTATGGAACAAGGTCTAAATGCAATAGAATGGACAATAACACAAGTGAAGCATTCAATAGGGCAATCAAAGATGCTAGGGACCAACCAATTCTAACCATGGCTGAAAGTATTAGAAGGTACCTAATGACAAGATTGCAAAAAAGAACTCAATTATGCCAAGGCTGGAAGGGTAATGTCTGTCCAAGAATTAGAAGAAGGGTTGAGAAAGCATGCAAGTTAATGGGGGAGTGTGAGGTGATTTACAGTGGTGGCAGAATATTTGAAGTACTTACAATACTTAGGACCCATGTTGTGGACATAGGAGAGAGAACTTGCACATGCAGGAAGTGGGATGTAAGTGGGATACCATGTTCACATGGAATGGCTGCAATTATAGAAGATAAAAGTGACCCATTGGACTTTGTTCATGAGTGCTTTCATATAAGTACATTTGCCAAGATATACAACTTCATCATCAAACCACTTCCTGACCAAACAATGTGGGTTCATACACCGTTCGATCCTATAGGTCCTCCCCCTTTAAGAAAGAAGAGTGGGAGACCCAAGAAGAATAGGAGGAAAGGGGATGATGAACCAAAGAAACCCAACGGAGGTGTTAGGAAATATTACACAACTCTCAAGTGTGGAGTATGCAAGCAGCCAGGACATAATGCCAGAACATGCCCTCAGAAGGCAAACAGCACTACCGTTGACCAAGTAAGAAAAATCCATTTTTTTCCATTGTCCTTTATTGTTTTTTAAGGTATATTTGAAATGTTAAATTTTTTGTATAGGAGTGTGCAGTGGCAGTGGAAACAACAGTGATTGGAGGACATGAAATTGAAGTGGCGGAGGAAACAAGCCCCAATAGTGGGAGAGGTAATGGTAGAGGAGGGAGAGGAAGTCGAGGGAAGACTGCCAGGGCAGGTAAGAGTGCTAGAGGAGGGAGGACTAGTAAAGGAAGTGGTGCAATGGTGGTTGGAGGCACGGGAAGAGGTGGTGATCCAACATCAAAGCGTGGCACTATTGCCCCAAGAGGTAGAGGAAGAGGAAGAGGAAGAGGTGGAACATGTACTCCACTTCCTGGAATTGTGATTAGAGAAACAAATACGAACACTAGGACCCATGTTGGAATAGACAAAGGTGTAAACTGTGGGAAGGGTAAACAACCTATAATTTGTGGAGGCAAAGCACCGATAACAAGGTTTGGAGGTGCTCCAAGGGTGGGTCTGCCACCACCACAGGTAATACATTAACATCATGCCCATACTTTATCGTTTATTTCAAAG
This sequence comes from Rhododendron mucronatum var. ripense, assembly GCA_019656295.1. Lineage (NCBI taxonomy): Eukaryota > Viridiplantae > Streptophyta > Magnoliopsida > Ericales > Ericaceae > Rhododendron > Rhododendron mucronatum. The sequence goes on along the minus strand of BPLT01000050.1, from coordinate 1,921,031 downwards.
TATAATCTAAGTTATGCATGGTGTCAATGTAGGGATGGAGAAGATCCACAAGGATGGGGAATGCCATTTTTTGGACTCAACCAGAAAGTTCATCTGCCGCATCATGTGGCAGTGGTGGTGGAAGTGGCAGTACCACAATGCCAAGCACTCAACCATCAAGTTCAACCCCAAGTACCCAGAAATCAGCCACTTGAATCTGCTTTAGAGAATGGATTAGGAAAAGTCTTTTGGAAACAATATGTAATGTTTAGGACAAGTCTTTTTGGTTTAGGACAAGTCTTTTGGAACTAATGTGTAATGTTTGTACACAGTTGGAACAATGTGTAATCCATTAACTAGTACTTTAATGTTTCTTTTGTGGGTTGGAACTACTTTATTAGCTTTTGTATGATATGCAATCAACGTGTAATCCATTAACTAATACTTTACTGTTTGCTTACTTCGAAGACTTTTATGTTAATGCTTAGCTGCTGCTATGGATCTGTCTGTTGTTAATGCTTACTGTTATGGTTGTTTCTAGTGTGGCTATTATGTTGATACTGCTGTCCAGCTGCTGTATGGAGATTGCTATTGTTAATGCCTGCTATTATGGCTGTTTGTGGTGTGACTGTTATGTTAATAATGTTGTCCAGCTGCTGCTATGGATCTTGATGTTCTTAGCTTACTGTTATGGTTGTTACGACTGCTATGGTGCATGCTTGTTGTCATGGTTGTTATTGCTATTCTGTTACCTCCATTGCTTACTGTTATGCATGTTAGTGTTTGTGTTGCTTTCTCCTATTTTTCTGTCATGTTTCTGCTGTTATAGGAACTCTGTTCTGTTCTGTTTCTGCTGCTACAGCTCTGTTATAGCATGCATGTTACTGTTTGTGTTGCTTTCTCCTATTTTTTTTGTTATGTTTCTGCTGTTATAGCAACTCTGTTATGTTCTGTTTCTGCTGCTACAACTCTGTTATAGCAGCTCTCATCATAATCGTTCATTTTGTTCTTTTATTTATTTACCCCTCCTATAGGAGAGCAACTAATTAGGTTGTTTACAAGTGCCAGTTGGTATTTTCGAACTGCCACTTGGTCTGATGAACAGTTTTCTGTTTGCTGCTGCTGCTGTATTACCATTTTCTGCTGCTGCTCCTGCTGTTTTCTGCTGCTGCTGTTTTCTGTCTGATAACCAACACCTAGTATAGTTGTATTGTTGCATTTACATCTGCATTATGCACCTCTCTAGATTAAGTGATTGAACTGTTATTTTCTTGTTGGTTGGTCTCTCATAGCAGTTCTGTTGCTTTCTTGTGCATTGTTTAGTTGAATAATCTGTTGCATAATCTGAAAATACCATGGTGGAAAAGCATGCTTTTCATTCATAATCAAGGCAAGTACAAATATTTTTCATTCTTAGGGGTATTATGGTTCACACTTGACATAAGCACACCAATCACAAACACAATGACTACCACTACTATGATGTTCCTAAAATGACTTGGTCTTGTCTCTCTAGTCTTCCTTGCTCCAATCTCTCTAGTCTTCCTTGCTCCAATCTGTGCATTTAGGGCTTCAATAGTAGTTGTAAGGTTGACATTCATTTCAGTCAAGTCTGCCAATTTGACAATCAGGGCATCATTTTCTTCTTCCACCATTTGTCTTCCTTTTTCCAACCTCTCAATAATCATTTTCAACTCTTCAACTTGTTTCTCAAGTCCTTCCTTTTTGGCTTGCATGATCTTGGCATATTCCAATCCTCTAGCGCACGTTTCGGGATCTACCCAGACGAAGAAAGTGCATCCATTTTTTTTCTGAAAATACAACATAACCATACCATATTGCATTATCTAATTTTTTTTTAAAATGTACTAACTATAAGATCATTTGGTGTAGTAAAAACAGTTACATCATTTGTTGTAGTAAAAATTGAAAAATTACCTTATAGTTGACACACCCAAGGAACCTTCTTCCTGGATTTTTCACGGTTAGTGACGTTTGCATCACAACCCTCCGACCACAACTGCATCTTTCATCTCCATCATACTGAGATAAGTTGGTGGTGTAGCTAGAGCTGCTCATGGTGAATCTGGATTTCGATTTCAAATCTGGGTTTCGGTGGGTTTTTGAATCACTGGGTTTTGGGTTTGTGGTTTAAGATGTTGGCTTTCAAATCTGGAGTTAGATGGGGAGGGCGGAGGGCAGGAGGGAAAGTTTGGCTTTCAAATTTGTAGAGTTAGATGGGGAGATGGGGAGGCCAGGAGAGTGAGAGTGGGGCAAACCTGGGTTTCCTGGGTTAATGTATTTCAAAATCTGATTTTTATTTTGAAAGATTTTTAATGTGAACAAGATGAGAGATGGGAGATGGGTTTGGAGAATAAGAGAAGAAGAAGATGGGGGAGTAACATACCTGGTTTGGAAAGTAAGAGCAGTAGAGATTTGAGACTGCTTTAGACTGCTTTGGTGGGTGAGAGAGAGACTGAGAGATCAGAGAGATCAGAGAAAGGTCGGGATGAGAGAGAGAGAGAGAGAGAGAGTGATTTGGGTTTTGTGGTGTATGTATGTTGTGTATGTGTGTATGTATGTTAAAGAGGTATAAATACCCCAAAAGTATTTCCCGCCCACAGGCCCAAGGGCATTTTTGGGTATAAATTTTGTTTTTCTGTCAATGTAGCCTCCAAAGTTAACATTTCTTACCAAAACTAGACGGAAGGGGTACGGAAGGGGTGAGGTTGTCGAGTTTTAATAGTTGAGGGGGTGAAGTTGATGAGTTTTGTAGTTGGGGGGGTGATGTTGACAAACCGTGATAGCTGAAGGGGTGTCCTTGCAATTAAGCCGTGATAGTTGTGTCAGTACATGCATAGTCGTATGCATCTCTCACGGTGATCATTTTCGGCTACGTTATAGCAGTCGTATTAGCATAAGAATGCTAATGCTAATATTTGCTAGTTGATCTAAAGACAGAGGATTAGAATGTCTAAATTAAAAGAGATTGGTTCAAATTGAAACAGAGTGGAGTAGTATCAAATGGAGTAGCAGAATTTTGACCCAACTTCCATATTTCGATCTTTAGCTTTTGCAAATACTAGTAATATTCAGATCCAGCAGCAAGGGAACCCTCACTTTGCGATAGCGGCAGCTAGCTGCAGAAATTTCAAATAGGGTACTCAAGAATTATCTTAATTTTACTAGCTCTATTAGCTTCTGGAGGTGGCTTTTTGTGGTTCGAGGGTGGTTGTGGAGGTGCTGTCGTTGATGGTGATTTCCGATGGGGCGGCGGCTTAGTTGTGGTGGTAGGGTGCTGTGTTAGAGTTTGGTTTCTCAAGTGTTCTAGGCTTTGGCCCTGTCTGGACTTGGCCCATGAGGTGTTTTTTTTATCGGGCTTGGTCCATTGGGTGAATGGGCTTTGTCCTTTTGGTATTTCATCCAATATTTCATTCGATAATCGATGTACCCTTATTGAGTTTAATAAAATTATATTTTGTCGATAAAAAAGAAAAATCAGTAGTTTATAAACAAAATTTCATATACTAGTGCAAATAGTGCGATTCGAAAACATATACACACATAAAATTTTATAATTGCTCTTGACGAAAGTTTACAATTTGAGCTAAGAAAGATTATTGACACTCAGATATACTAATATTCAGAAAAGAGTAATTGTAACTAATAGGCTGGCACGATCTTTTTTTTTGGGACATGTTCTCTTCCTTTTAGAGGTGTCAAGTCGACTCTCCTTCAGAAAAATGCCAGAGAACATGATATCGATGCTAATAGATCATTCTTTTTCTCTCGCTTTCTAAAAATTTTGTTGTTAGGATTATGTACTTTTTATGAGCTTAACGTATTAGATGTTTGATTTCTGAATTATCTAAATCAATGAACCCTAAGACAAACTTACGATTAGCAAATTAAAAATATATATTTTAAGGTGTTCAATGCACCACTCACTCCAAAGGGTGCGGCCGCCTATGCTTTGCAACATCTCTTTTGTGAGCGCGGGGGCTCTCTTCCTTCATCAACCTCACAGATCTGAAATGAATTTAGCAATTTTATGCAATCAAATCGGAGGGGTGGACGAAGAGAATGGGCAATGGCTTGATATTGGAAAATTTTGCAGTCTTGAATCCATTTGAAATAATACAATGGCAGTGTTTTCTCACTTTTTTACAAATTGAAAATGCAACACATTTGCTTGTTTGAACAAAACAGACCAATTTTATTTATCCAACCAAATTATTCGAAGTCATAGGTACACCGCAACACACCAAAAGGACAATTCACTTGCACAACTTTCATCAAAGATACACACAAACAGACAGACAACACAAAAACAAAAAACACAAGTAGGGACTTTTTTAAGAGCTTGGCTTATAACTTATTTGCCTGATTCCTGGAGTCTCCCATCTCCAACACCGCTTTGGCCACGACGGACGGCTTCTTCACCGGTTGAACTCGATAATCGTTCTTCCTCTGCAAACATAAACGAGAATAGACAATCATCAAATCGTAGATTTGTAATGGACTTAACGACTCTTTAAAATACGCAGACACTACTGTATGATTAGACCCTAACACCGAGTGCATCTCTACCAAATCAACAACACATTTTACTACAATAGAAACGGGACTCGGAGATGGCATTGCATCAAAACCGCAAAATAGACTTCTAATTCGTGTACGAAAATTGCAGCAAATGGATTCGGAGATGACATTGCATCAAAACCGAAAAAAAGACTTCTAATTCGTGCGTATGAAAATTGCAGCAAATGGATTAAGTCCCCAAAAGGTCCCAATACTCTCCCACGATTCTTCCTTACGAGTAGTGATTTTTGAAATTCACCCTACACCGGACCAAAAATAGAAGCAAACCTCTTAATGAAAAAGATTCATCTTGCAAGTTCGATATCACGGGTAGTTCCTACACAGGACCAAAAGTATAAAAACTAGGAGCAACTGATAATTTACCTGGTATAGTGCCAGGTGATGCTTCAGAAGTCTGCTTTTGATCTCCACCCTTTGAAAACCAGGAAGTAACCGTACCTTTAACACTTTCCACCATGCCTTTCCCAGTAGGACTCACATTAGGAGCAGCCTTGGATTCAGTTTCCGTAATCCCCCTATTACCCTCGTCGCTTCCCAATCGCTCCCTCACTTCCTCCGACTCTGTCACAATCCCTGCCGCTGGCTTCTGTTTCTCCCCCTCCTCCTCCCCATCTACTTCTTGTTTTCGGTTATGCAAAGCATCCGATATCACTTCGGAAAGCGCCTTATCGTCATCGCTCGGCCTCAGCTTCTCAGCCAGATACCCCTTCACCGGCACCCTTTGATCCTGCCCTCCAACCCCTTGATCTTGCCCTTCAACCCCTTGATCCTGCTTCGTATCCGTTCCACGCACCTTCGACACCACTGAACTCCCAACACTGGAAACCTTCGCGTACAAGGGTGTCACAACTGAACCCCCAGCGTTGGAAACCTTCTCATACATTGTTGTCGTCCCCGGTTTGCCAATCTCTTCTCCTCCTTGAGTAGCTTTCGGTGATGCAGTGGGATCTTCGGTACTGCCATATCCCATCTTCGAAGCGACCACATTCTTAGCTGCAATTGCCGTACCAGTTATTGCAGAAGTGGCATACGAGATCTTCTCGGTGTAGCTGCTTTGGTTTGGTGGTAGGTTGGTAACGTTGTCGAGTGGTGCGTCTTCTGGTTTATCACCATCAAAGCTTTTCGAGATTGACCCTGGATCGTCGGGGTTGATGGTGGAAGTGGGTGGAATCGGTTCTGATGAGAAGTGATCTTGGCTTTCTGTGTACGTTTCGGGTGCCCGTTCTGAGATTGGTTTCGATTCTGGTTCGGCGTAGTCAGCGTTCACTTTGTTGAAAGACTCCGGGGCAACAATTTTTTGTCCATACTCTGTTGTCGTCCCCGGTTTTCCAATCTCTTCTCCTCCTTGAGTAGCTTTCGGTGCTGCAGTGGGATCTTCGGTACTGCCGTATCCCAGCTTCGAAGCGACCACATTCTTAGCAGCAATTGCCTTATCAGCATATGGGATCTTCTGGGTGTAGCTGCTTTGGTTTGATGGTAGTTTGGTAACGTTGTCGAGTGGTGCGTCTTCGGGTTTATCACCATCAAAGCTTTTCGAGATTGACCCTGGATCGTTGGGGTTGATTGTGGAAGTGGGTAGATTAGGTTCTTGTGAGAAGTGATCTTGGCTTTCTGTGTACGTTTCGGGTGCCCGTTTGGAGATTGGTTTCGATTCTGGTTTGCCATCGTCGACGTTCAATTTGTTGAAAGACTTCAGAATTGAATTGACCCCTGCATCCTCTCCACCTGTTAGGAATAACACTGATTTCAGTCCATATTTGATGTTGTATGAAAGAGAGAAAACTACAGAAACCGAAATCATACATGGAACTTCACATCAAATCCAATGGTACAAAATTAGGGCAGAGTTTTTGAGGATTCACAGAAATGAACGTCTTTGAAGCAGGAAAGAGTAAATGAAAAGGTTGATGCTACCATAGTTTACATCAGATCAAACAAACTTACACTATGTAACAAAATTTTGCCTTATTCATTTTGGGATCTCAAAATCCATGGGCACGATTGCCCATAAATTTTTTCTATCTATCTTTCTACACTTATTACACTCAAAAACTTTCCTCAAAACTCAAATCGAACAGGATGTTCTATTTCATTGCAGTGGGTGAATCTGTACAAACTATGCTAAAGGTTGAAGGTAGCCTGGGACATTTACATGGTATATATCTCTTTTCAATATAGAAACAGAACACGAGTTCAACTCTTCTGTACCACATACGAAATTATTGCACCATAAGCGAAATACTGAAGCCATGAATTGTAGTCTTACCAGCGCCAGTTGGATCGGCGACTTTGCTATGATAATCAGGCGTGTAAGTATCCTCCTCCATTGCAGCTGGTGTTTCCGAACTGATCCTCGGATCCCCCATGTGACCACCTTCCCCATGTACAAAATTCCCAGCGGATTCAGAGGCCGGGGTTCCGAGAGCTCCAGAAGATGAAAACAAGCTGTCTTTGTTCTCCGGCACCTGTACGCCGGCCGCCCCCATGCCGGTTGGCCTTGCAGGATTCACCCCACGGTTGCCTGTGTTCTCGTCCGGCCACTGCGAAGATGGCCTTGTTTGCGCGTCTGTGTATTTGGAACCGTATTGATCCTCCGCCACCGTTGCTGGTTTTCCCAACTTGTCATCGGGCTTCTTCTCCCCTGCCACGGTGCTCGTAACTGCCGGAGAATCGTACTCTGCAACAGAGTCAAGGTCATGGAGCCAGTATGTCAATTACTACTATCTCAACTAGTAATAAACAAAACTGATTTACAATGTTTTAGAAACAAAAAAGAATGCCAGTTTCCAGAACTTCAAAATCAATAAACAAACAACAGCAGAGACAGTCAAAAAGATGAGAATTAATTTTCGATATAATCACTCATCAGAAATCAAAAGATGAAAATAATAAAATAACAAGGGAAAGCTCCAAAAATTGCATCTTTGTTTATCCTTTTTTTTTTTTTTCAATTTCAAATCTTAAGGAGGGAAACATCTGTTTAAATTGTGTGCAAAAATCATACACAAGTATCTCCGGAATAACAATTTTTTTTTTAAATGAGTTTTTCCGTATCAAAACAGAGTGGAATTACAATAAACCAATCATAAAGTCCACTTATATGCTACTATAATATAACCAGTTGAGAGCATTATACTTGGTACGGTGTCATGCACGTCCGAGCCTTCCACCATTTGTTCATCTTCTTCCTCATCGTGACCCTGATCATTCTGATTGGTGTTATCAAGATCTTGTCCGTGACCAGTTTTCATTTTAATCGTGTCCTTCATCTTCCTCGCCTTTGCCTTGGCCTTCTGGAACACCGACGTCTTCTCCTGATGATTATCCTCTGCCCCTTCCATAACTGAAACAAATCCAAGACTCTGTAAGTACCTAAGTAGCCAAAACAGAAAAACATGCAGAAATTTAACGGAGGATCAAATCTCACCTTCGTTGAAATGGAGACCCTGCTGGCGTGGGATTTGCGAGTAGTAGAGTTTTGATTCGGTATACTAGAAGAATGTCGCAGATTGAGAGGATTGATATGCACAGAGTAACGAGAGGGGATTTCAGTTTTTAAATAGAGAGGGAGGAGAGACAGATGGGATTAGTGGGAGTAATTAAATTGCGCATGATTCGGCCAGCATGCACAGAGGGGACGTTGGTGTCAGGGTAACACGCGTTGGATGACCGACACGTCTTTTGTCGATTAACGCGTGTCTCGTGTTCATTGAGGGACGTGGCTTCATGGCGCCAGTGATTGGCTTAGATATTAGTATTCGTTAGATATTTTGAAGAGAGAAGAAAAATGGAATGGAATGGATAGGATCCGTTTTTTTGCTACAGTCAACTACTCTATGCTGTCGGCCAGGACTCAGGAGAGATTTTTTGATACCAGGTGGGTACCACGTGGACAGGTGTGGTGTCCGAGCAGTTCATCTCTGAATCGTTTAAAAGTGTATTCAGATTGAAATTTCTCTCTCCTCTCATTTCACCATTCTCTCTCCTCTTTCGCTCTCCAATTCGAGCCGTCCAAAATCAAAATTGATGTCCTGGATGCGCCAAACAGACACTACGTGGTATCCATCTAGCAATGAAAAATCTTGTCGGTCAGACTCTCTCTCTCTCTCTCTCTCAACCCTAGCTGCCACATTTACCTTTCTTCAACCCTCCTCGGGATTTCACAACCCTAATGAGGCAGCGGGAGGGGAAGACCACGATACTAGTTCACTCTCCCTTTCTGTTTTCTAATCTTTCGTTTATTTTTCTCCTGTCTCTACAAATTAACGAATCTGATTTTATAAGTATTTTGTCTGTCTTTTTTGTGAGAGTTTTGTCCCATCTTTTTGTGAGAGTTTTTAGTTTCGTCCTTAGGTGAATATTACGTCTATATATCGGGATTTTTAGATGATGTTGCTTTACAAACGGCGTCCGTGTCAATAATGCTCTACTACCTCATATGATGTCTTTGCTGGAGCAACTTGTGATGGCTTGTCGGATCTATAGTTTTGAGGGTTTATTATTGCATTTATATGTGGTTGGAGTTTGTCAAATGGTCTCGTCTGAATATTTGTTGTCTTTTGAAATAAAAAGAAGCAAAAGAGCACAAAAAATCCCTCTATAAATACTCCGCTTCTACGCGCCAATTCCTCCACGAAAAAATCCGTTAGCCAAAATTTTCAAACCTCCCCCTCCTCCTCGCCTCTCTCACTCCAAAATCCAACTCTCGCACCCTTCCAGCCTCCAATGCGAACTCGATTCCTCAGCGCCGATTACTCCACCTCCTCCACACTCCAAACCCTCGAAACCCTAGATTTCCTCCGCCTCCCGCCTCCTCGCCTCCCTCCTCCTTCCGATCCCTCAACCTCTGAAATCCTTCGCTGCTTCCACGATGTCTCCGCCCCGATCCTCTCTCTCCACGCAGATACGCTCCCTATCGATGACGCTCTCTCGAAGTTCTTCTCCGACGTTGTTCCTCGTTCCATTGACGTCGAAACCGGAGATGTTCGGTTCCATCAGAAGAGGAACTTCGGTCTTCAAAGCAATGCCGAGGTTCGAATCATTAATTTGCATCGTTGCCACTGATTTGAATCGTTGATTTCGTTGTTGATTTTTTCATAAGTTGCTGTCTTTGTTTTTTTAAAGGTCGATCAGTTGTTGTTTGCCAGAATTTAGGTTCCTTTTTATCCTACAGTGAACAGTCAATCAAGTCGGAGCACGTGCATATTCAAAGTGAACGGTTAAATCAACATTTGATTGATAAATTTCTGTTTATTTTTACGTCACTTCTGCCGTGATTCGATTTCGTTGAAGAACATGCAAGTAGTTTCACTGTGGGAACTAATTGGAGTATATGACTTAATTTACGAGAAGCACTTGTAGTGAATTCCAGTTAATATATAGGATGTTTTAACTTTTCGTTTCAATCTTTGTTATTTTAATCCTTTGAAATTGAGGTTTTGATTGATTCAGCGGTGAAGTTTGGAAACTAATCATTCTCGTAGAAGTGTTGAGGTTTGGTTAAAGATGAAGGTGTAAGTTTAATCTCATTTTTCCATGAAGATTCAATGTTGCAGTCCAGTGTCTGAATGAAATTTACGCAAAGTTTGCTTATTATGTGATATTACTTAATCAATTACGAATACGACCATTGTGGTAGGTTTTATATTTTGTTAACACAGTCAACCAGAGTTTTGAATTGGCTGCTCTTATTTTCTTCTCCTCTCTCCCACACATTTTTCCGTGAAGATTCAATGTTGCAGTCCAGTGTCTGAATGAAATTTACGCAAAGTTTGCTTATCATGTGATATTACTTAATAAATTACGAATATGACCATTTTGGTAGGTTTTATATTTTGTTAACACAGTCAACCAGAGTTTTGAAGTGGCTGCTCTTGTTTTCTTCTCCTCTCTCCCACCCATTTTTCCGTGAAGATTCAATGTTGCAGTCCAGTGTCTGAATGAAATTTACGCAAAGTTTGCTTATTATATGATATTACTTAATCAATTACGAATACGACCATTTTGGTAGGTTTTATATTTTGTTAACACAGTCAACCAGAGTTTTGAATTGGCTGCTCTTTTTTTCTTCTCCTCTCTTGCACACATGCGAAATTCCAATTGAATTCTTGAAGATTTAATTCTAGTGGCTACTTTGTAGCTTAGTGAAGGACCTTAATTTTTAAGTTTGTCGTAGGCTATTTATGGGATTAACTTGCTGGAAGAAGCTGCGCTTTTTACTTAGTGAAGGAAGTAGAGAGTCAGGCAAATATTAGGTCTTCTTCCCTTGGGGATCTAGTTATCAAAAGCATGGATTATTTTGTCCTTTCATGAAGTCTAGTTAATGTCATTGCAGGACAAGAATGACTTCTTTTGTAATCGTATGGAAGAAAATGATTTTGAAGCTGTTGAATTTGAAATGCCAGAGTTGGATCTATTCTTGGTAAGAATTTCCTACTAAATGCAGGTGTTTGATACAATTTGGTTCTGTAAATGTCGCTTAGGCATATAACTATTTTATTATATTCATGTCCTGTGTTGCAAAGTTTCTTATGTACTCTCTAACAATGGCGCTTGCAGGAAAATGCTTGCTTCTTTGAAGAAGAGAAGATTGAACTTTTTGCTGAAGTTGAGGAGGCTGATATGAATTTGGTAAAAGTTAGAATACTCCTTCTATCTTCCAACTGTTATGTACACCAATGTTTGCAATCAACATCTTTGCTTAGGCGCAGCTATTGTGAGTAGTAGAGCAAACCATTTGTGATGAAGTATCTACCTTGTTACTGTCAATAGTGCCTTTTCTTTCCTCATCATCATCAATAGCAGAACAGTCCACACTTGACAATATTGCGGATATGATTGTTGTTTCATTTAGGAACACTCCGTAGCCAGACAGCTCTCTCTCACTCTGTGCACTATGCCTATTTATCCATCTTCTCTCTGTCTGTGTATCTATGTATCTAGCTGTACAATGCCCTTATGCTCCATAAGAGTTAGTTTGATAGCGAATTTTGTCCTTTCTTGCAGGACATGCTCGACCCAAAGCTGATGCTTTGCCAGCCCTTTGAGATTCTAAAATCATTTTATTCAGTTGATGATATTACTCCTGAGTACCATATGGAGCAGAAGGATTTTCTGTTAGAAGAAGCTGCTTGTGATCAGGACCAAGTTCACCTCCATAATAGCACGTTCCCAGTTTTGGAAGTGGATGAGATTGGTTTGGGAATTTCCAGTGGCATACATATGGAGGAGGGATTTCTTCTTCTTGAAAATAGAGAAGTGTGCCCGCAAAGAGAAGAAGTAACGGTTAATGCCCAGGAGCTTTTGGGTTCTTGGGACGTTGACATCTTAGATTATCTTGCGGGTCATAGTTTATCAAATCACTGCTTTGACTTTGAAGCTATGCCATCATACTCAACCTTTCCTTTAGAAAAGGATGTAATTAGCATCATTGAAATCTCACTTATTGAAGGAAACTCGGCATTTCAGCAAGGCACACCGGATGATAATTCGTTTTGCTGCGTGATCCAAGTTAATTTTGAGGAAATCCAGTTCCTTGAGTCTGACTCCTACCAATTTCTAGAAGTCTTTTCCAACTCTTTAACTGTTTGTGAAGCAGAAACATGTGAACAGATGTTTGTAGAGGAGTCAAACTTGGGGAGTTTCAATGAATTGATTGTTAGTCATGAGCTCACTCTGGTGGATGAGTCATTTAAATCATTGCCTGTTCCTATTCTTTCGGATCCTGAAAAGGTAAGGTCGCAATTTTTGTTTGAGGAAGAAATGCTAGCTGGTTTGAAGCCACAACATCTTTCTACTTCTGATGCCATATATTTGGACTGGCATTTTTTGGAGGATGATTATAGCAACTGTGAGAAGTACTCCTTATGTTGGAAACAAGTGGTGGAGATAAAGGATTACAGTGTCGATTCCGTTGTGGAACCTCTGAATGATGGGATGCTGATATTTGATCTTGTTTCCTCTGGTGATACACAATACGGAGCAAGGGTAGAAGATAACAAGGAAACTCTAAATATACTGCCCCCTCATGTTCCCACAGTAACTGAGTCATTTAATGACATTGGTTCAGGTAAGTTTTTAAATGATGGGTGTGAAAAGCATGGCGATGGAGAAGTTTTATCTGGCATCAATCTGGAGGGAGGTTCTACTTTAGCTGAATCGGTACTGCCATTTAATGATCTAAATTTTTTCTTAAATCCTCGGGGGGCTACTGCAGGGAGCAGTTCTAAACCTGCAGTCAAGGCATTTGATAGTAATGCTGTGTTTCCTGAAGTTTCACGTATTAACCAAGCTGCACCATGTGCCGCCACCACAGTGCAATGGCAGCAGCAGGATCTCAAGTTGCATGAATTTGTTGATAACTTCCACGAGGAGAAGTGTGATATAGGATCCTCAAGAGCTGGAGATAAAGTAAAAGCTTTCGGTATGCCTTTACCGGTTCCACGTTTGACTTCAGCTGTGGAACCGGAGAGAATTCCCACGAATGTTTCTTCTTTTCCAGATACAGTCATCATAGTTAACACCAAGAACTTTGATAAAGAGATGATAATTTCCAGGAGAAGCACATACCAAAAGATTCTAGCAATGGAGAAACAAGGAGCACAAGTTGTCGAGCGTGATTTAAAACTGCCCGTGGATGTTATAATTAGTGCTGCAATTTGCTTGGTGTGGTATGATTGCAGAAACATTGGAAATAATGCAAGTGCTCCTGATGAGTCTTCTTCATGCTTAGCCTTGTGCATTGAAAATATTGCAGCAAATGTTCTGACCTCGTTGAGTTTTGCTTTCAGCAGCTGCATTCTGGTAATTTTTGCCCTACAGTGTTAAGATTCAAGCTATTCAAGATGTGTTTCAAAACTGTTTTATGTGAGGGAGTATATCTACTTTAGAAACATAGATATTGTCCATTTCTGGAAACTCTGCATTTTGTTCGAGAAACTTGGTATGCTTGCATTTTCCTGCGAAGGAAACCTCTCCCATTGATGTCAGCAGTACTTTATGGTATCAGTTCATTCCTTGTTGCAAGAGCTTCTGGGACATGAGATCCTTTTCTTGTTCACCACCATATCAACTCGTAGTTGTTTTGTCAGGTCTTTGAGGGTGAAAGCAGCTTCCTTGCTGCTGTAATGGAATCGTCAGATGAACTGTATGCTGCAGCAGCAAGCTTGAAGATTGACCTGCAACTCTTTTGTTCATACTCATCTGAATTGACTGATGAAATTATATTGAGCTGCATTGGATGTGTCCCCAAGTTAACTACACACACTTATCCTAAAATGCCTGAATCAGAAACCCTGGCAGAATCTTTTCTTACGACATTTCCTTCAATTAATCCCATCTCAGCTCATGCAATACTGTCCTCAGTACGCATTCTTGGTGAGTTTCTTGAGTGGTCACATGAGCACAGGATTCGAGCAATCCAGAAATATCATGTTCCTGATGAAAGCGTTAGTTTATTCAGTACTTTGTGCAAATATGGGGAGCGTGAGGATTCTAGATCTGCAATGACTGATTGTTCCTCTTCTGTGTCCTCTGCTCCAGACTCAGAAAATTGTCGGGAGAAAACTGACTCTTTTAGAAAGAAACGAAAGTACATCGAGAGTCCTCCCAAAACTGACACACCTGTGGATAACTTGTTTGATTTTCAACTGCTAAAACAATTTCCTGATGGCGGCATGAATCCTCCCAGAGTATCCAACCCACATGATACTTGGATGTCCGGTGTTGAGGAGATGTTCGACGACATTGAAAAGCCTGGTGCTTTTGTCGGTGGTAAAGTGTTTAGTCAGAAACAGGGTTCAGGACCTTCAAGAGGGGCTGGGATATCAAATGAACTAAAAAAGCCCAGTTGGCCTTTGGATGATACAATTTTTGGTCCACAAGATGCAATTGATATGGCCCTGATGAACAAACTGGATTTCCGTCTCAAAAATGATTCGGCAAATCTGCGGGAGGACTTAATAGGCGAAGTCATTGATGTCCGTGATAGTTCTTCTCTTGTTGAGGAGTTATCTACTTTTGCAAATTCATTGGATCTCTCGTGTTTGGTGTCTCAGACAGCTAAAGGTCGTGCATTGGGGAATGTTCGGACTGCTAAAGGATTTTCATTCAGTAGAAGCTCCCATCCTACGTTTCCCACTGCGGCTGAGATTAGCTCCGACTCCAATATTCTGGTTAAAGATTATGGACAGGGTTTAAGGGAAGGCTATGATAGACATACAGATGAAGATTTCAGTAAACATGAATCTTCTTTAAGGCACCAAGAAAAGCTTTTAGAGGATCATTCGATTCAAAGAACTGCTACAAATTTCCCCCGGCTGTCAGTTCAGGAGGAGGATATACAACACCATGGTGGAACACCATTATCAAAAGCCGTTCAGTCTGCTCAACCACGTCAAGGATCACCTTGGACGATAGAGTTTCTGAACAGAATAAGGGAAAGGAGCAGATCGCGTCAGCAATCCCTTCCACATGGCATGTCACCCCTTTGTTTTGCATATTCCGGGAATGTATCCAAGGTTACGAAGAGAAAAAGTCCATCTATTCTTGACTTTTACAAGTACCAAGGGGGTAGCACTACCAGGAAAATCATCGAACAGAAAAGGCAAAAGCGACCTACACAACCATCATCTTCATCCAAGAATGAGAAGACTTCAGCATCTTTTGGTCCATCATGGACTCCACTTGACAAGAGAGCAAGACGGGTGTGTTAACTAGTATTTGGTATATCAAGTTATTGCATTATTATTCCATTGAAACTTACACTTAATTAACTGCAGATACTATCCTTTTCAATGGGTGGAGGTGGAGGCCAGAGTAAGCTGGTCTGGAGTGATAAAGATGCTCAGACCATGGACAGGCGATTTTACAACTGAGCATGACATAGCAGGAAGTGTCGGCACTACATGTATAAATTTGGGATCATTTACAACTGTATTGAGGCTTCATCACCTCTGATTGTAATTAAATGTGGTTTCTATATGCAGCTTGTGCTGGAACTTCAACAATTGATTACCAATCTGAGAGAGCACCTAGCCTTCATGTGCATCATACATACGCTTTGGTTATTGGTAAGCTCAATCAGGACATCTGCTCCCTGGTTTGGGTCACAGGCAATTTTCATTTGGGAGAAAGAAAAGAATTCTCAATGTTTATAGGAGGAAAAAAACTAGTTGTAGATAAAGTCATACTTCTACACCCGAAAATAGAATAATAAACACCAGCTCAGTTTTAGTTTGGAACATGCACCTCATATCTCTATCTTGGTGTCTATGCATTTGAAGTGAATTCCATCTATCACATATTATGCCAGTCTATCACATTATGCCAGTCTATCACATGGATTTCTTCCACGTGTGAATCCATTCATGTTACTGGCATAAGTAATTTACATCTAGAGTGAGCAAAGAAACCTAGTTTCAATCAAAATTGTCATTTTTACATAGTTTGACCTACATTGACCTTTTTGCTAACTTGAATGCATACTTCCCAATGGAAGCCATATTTCCTGTATTTCATTAAGTTTGCAGCAGCACTGTTGGCCTATAGCCATACACGATACATCAATATTACACAAAAATGTCGGAATTCTCCATGATAGTAGTGATTTTTCGTATTGTCTTAGACTCTTAGGACATGGTTTGCCACATGAGCATGTGCTGTTGAACTGATCAATTGCCTGGGTTAGCAAACATCTATCGTGGTAATTCCAATAGAATTTGGGGCTTCAAGTGTTCACCATGCGTCGCTTCTATTTGTGAAATTTTTGTACTTGTTCATTAGAGCAATTGGTAGTCTTCGCATATTTGTAAAAAAGTATCTCTTTCTTGACTAATGTGCTGCTAATCTTTGAGCTTATCAATAGAAGGAATGTGCTGCCCATTTCAAACAGTCGAGAAATGTTTCTGTTTCAAATTCTCAGTTGTTCAAAATGACCTAGTTGGTGAAAGAGGCCCTGTGTTCCTGAAAACTTAATTTCTTTTTCTGGAAAATGTCTTACCTCAACTAGAAATGTGAGAACTGAAAGAGGTTCATAATGTAGGACCTCCAGCAAAATTGAGCTTTCTGTTTCCATCTCTGTTACGGTTACTTGTTTTTCCAAGCTCCTTAGTTTCAATTCTCAAGTGGCATAGACTGTTGAATGTTTTGCTGCCGCTGCAATAATCTGTGAAGACAACCGGGAGTTAACAGACGGAATGTTCCGAGTTCAGTTAAAAGGAACTTATTTTGAGCTTCTGATCTGAATTGCATTTTTATTGTGGTTTTAACTCGAAGGAACTTCATTTAGATACTGTTGTCATTTGGTGAGAGGGCCTTTATGTTTATCCTCTTTCTTACCGGAGAAGATGTAGTTTTCTTGATCGACCACTGATTCTTTGAGTTGTTGCCGAGGTCTTTAGTGAAGCTTTTGTATGCTGGTATAGGTTGGGTTTGGTAAGATTGAAGCCAAATTGGTACTTGGAATTGTAGTAAAGTCAAGAACTTGGTTGCGGGTGCTTCCAAAGTGGGTGCATTCCCGAGATGAGAGCTCAAATCGGCGCTCCTGAGCAAGGAGTGAGCTCTTGTCTCGCTCCCATGGAGAAGCCCAAAAAGTTAGTACTAGTTTTTTTGGATTTTTCTTGAGTATTTTTAAAAATATTTATGTAAAAGTCATAATTTTTTATTTTTTTCAATTTTTTTTCGTCAAAATGAACTAATAATATATATAAAAAATTAATGCAAAACTAATAAATGCAGAAAAAATTAAAAAAGATAAAACTAAAGAATTGTGGTTTATAATGGTTAGCGAAAACGGGCCCTCAGTATATATTTTTTGTACATGAAATGGTAGAATTGCAATTTTATTGTTCCTGATTATAGTACTACCTTGGGCCAATTTTATTCTCATTTCTGGTGGACCGATGCGTTATCCTTATTAAGGGACTTCGACGTGGACATTGAACCTAGCCACCATGATGGGCAGAGGGGCCGTCGTCCTTGTCGTCGTCGAGTATCAACGTTAATTTTAATTTTACTACGTATTGCTCATTTTCCCTATCAAATCTGTCATTAGTCTCCGAAATGTGACGGCAACGTCACTGCTTACATCATGTGGGGAGCTTCTTCCATCTGCTTCTTTCCCTTCTTTTTTTTTTTTTCGTTTTCTCCTTTAATTATTGTCTGCAATTTTTGTCTTTGTCAATAAAGATGATTGGAGTCAAACTTGACTTTGGTAGACACGAGAATTCTCAAACGACACGTATGTTGGGAATCATAAATATTTGCATTGAATTACCCGCTCAATCTCGCCAACACATAAATAGAATCTTAGATGAAATAAATTGCTATTTCAGTAACAAGTCTTTCCCGCTTAATATCTTATAATCAGATCTCTCCTTTTGAATGGGTGAGAAAATGCTAGACCACTTCCCCGATGCAACCTCACCCACCTACTATTAGCTCCTTTCTCACCTTTGATCTTAGTGACAATCGAAATAGACCAAAGATGCAATTGCAATCGAATGTCTTCTCTCTCTAATTCTCGTGAAATAGTCCGCTTCTATTGAATCTAATGAGGAAGTCAGCTTACCAAGCATAATCTACTAAAATAGGGCTACAACAAACATTCTGCCTTCGTTTTTTGTGGGTCGCGCCTCACCGTAGACACTGAATGAATGAAATGAGTCGTTTTGTTGCTCGGATTCGAGAGATGACCTTTCAATACAATAGACCTTGGGGGAAGATAAGGCAGACGCAACACTAATCCCGATGGATGCGAGACAGCAGACGATGCGTGAAATATCTTTCCCAAGGAAGAGAATACAAAAAAAAAAAAAAAAAGAGATCAGCAACTTCTACTTAGCCCAAGCAATGCGCTCCGAAGTGCATTGCTTCACTCTTTCGTTCACTCTATTGTTATTTAACCTCCTCCTCCGGCAGTGGGTCTGGGCCAGGTTGTATATTAACTGCGACGTGTTATCAATGATTTTATTTATAATATATATACCCCGACAACATTTTATATGACCCCAGGAAGAAATCTGCCATTTACAAATAAACAAACAAGAGAAAATCGAAAGTAAAAGTACTCCATAATTCTGTATTGTTCTTTCTGTATTCATATTTGGAGTACTTGTTATTTTGGTTGATATAATTGGTGCCTTAGTGGAGTGATTATTTAGTGTTGTTGGAGCACCACCATGTATCGTTTCACAGGCTTTTTCTATTACGCATTTGTATAAGAGCCACACACTTAGTGATAGAATCCATATTGACATATAGTGAAGAAGACTCTTGGAACACCACGTGACAGTGCTCCAGGAGCAAGTAATCTTCTTCCGCATTATTTTTGTAATGGATCTTGAATAAAAGAAGGTATGAGTACATAAATTGAATTAGATCTCTAGATCATTTTTGGAGGTGCATGGTGTCACTATTTTAGTCGTAATAATTTCTACGATCAATTATTTTCGGATTTGGGAGGTATACCAAGTGTCACTATTAGGTTGAGTTCCACTTAACTTTTAGGATTTATTTGGAAGTTTTCTCCTCATTTAAAAAAAAAAAAGGCGTTCGTTAATTTTGCGACAAACTTTTGCTGATTATTGATTCGTCCTGATGAGAGAAATCGAAAAAGTAAAATATTTTTACTTTTACCCAAATATTTTTGAAAATATCCACTTTCAAGCTAAAAAAGTGCAAAAAGTGACACTTTTTAGCTTAAAATTGGATATTTCCCCAAATTTTTGGATTTTTTTTTGGAATTTTCAATCTCTTTCATAGAAAAGAATCAACAATTTACAAAAAATTAGCGTACAATTAACAAACGCAAAAAAATTTGAATAATGACAAAACTCACTTTTTGTTTAGTACAACTCCACCTAAACATCCCAAGTTCCCAACTACTCATACTAAGGCCCCGTTCCAGAACGGATAATAAGTACTTATTTTTTAAGAAGGCAATTTCAAGCTCAAAAATAAAGGGCTTAATGAAATTTAAAAATATGCAATATGGATCTTGTTTTGAAAGATCTCGATGAGATCTTTAATACGGTGCAAAAAAATTAAAAAATTATTTTTCATTTACATTATTTTTGAATTTAAAAATATAAAATAAGTACTTATTTTTTAAGAAGGTGTTCTGGAACGGAGCCTAAAGAAAAAATTACTCCAACTATGGATTCGGTGAGGCGCGAGAGTCTAGCAGTAATTAGTAGCTGATGTCCTGACTGACCAGTGAAGGGAAGGGGAATGTACTACAGAT
Organism: Rhododendron mucronatum var. ripense; assembly: GCA_019656295.1. Classification (NCBI taxonomy): domain Eukaryota; kingdom Viridiplantae; phylum Streptophyta; class Magnoliopsida; order Ericales; family Ericaceae; genus Rhododendron; species Rhododendron mucronatum. The sequence continues at coordinate 1,901,209 of BPLT01000050.1, read as the reverse complement.
AAAGCCCAAGGGCGGAAATTTTGACACGAATCGCACAACACGTAGCCCTATTACAATCTGCCACGTGGCAATCATTCCAAACGAGATGGAGTTTAATCTCAATCCAACGGTCCGTATCCCACACGAATCACAGGTGCGGAAGGAACCAAGGCGACTTTGTATTGAAACAGAAAGTCTACCCACACAGCAGACGAAAACGTGTCCAATTTATACTTATAGGTACAGATCGAGTCGTCGCCTTCCTCGTGCAGCACCATATTCCTCTCTGCATCCCCCAACCCCCGCCCGACCCAACAGCTTGGAAAAGACCAGACCAGACCAGACCAGACCAGACCAGAGCAGAGAGATGGCGATAGCTATACCGGTGAAGGCGTTGCCGCTGTCGTTCGTGGTGCACGCGCTGGCGGTAGCGGGCGCGGTTCTGGTGTTGGTTTGGAACATCTACTTCAGAGGCGGCTTGGCCTGGGAATCCACCAACAAAAGCCTCATCTTCAATGTACGTATTGTATTGTATTCTCTCTCGCCCACCACCATACCTCGTCCTTCAATTTCATCCTCCCTTCTTCCTTATTTTGCAAAATTCGTCCCTCGATTATTATTTTTTTTCCCTCTGTTTCTGCTTTTTCGTTGGGACTGTTATTTATGTTACTGCTATTTTCTGATTGAGGGTGGTTTTGGCTCAGCGGGGACAAAAACGTATACAAAATTTATTTACGGGGACCTCTGTATAAAGTAAAAAAGTGTAAATTCCAGTTGAAAATTTATTGGGTCTGATTTTACTTTGTTGACCATCAACATCTACTCATCCCCATTTCTTTGGGACTTGCTATTCGGTTTGGTTTGGTTTATGTATATGCGTACTCACAAATTTTAGTGGATTTTCATTTAGTTTTTCTTTCGTACAAATAGTTTCAGAGACGAAATATTAAAAATGCAAAAAAATACAAAATTTGCTGCATTTTTGGAACTCAAGGGATTCAAGCACCATATGGTAGAGGTAGAGCCGTCCAGACTAATTGCCCCATAAAACTATATAGGTTTTTGGGCATTGCCTTTTGAATGTGACCATTTCTTTTCCAATATCAGAAGTCGAATATTTATTTATCCAATCTGTCATATGAGTGTGTGTTTTTCATTTTCAACTTGGATGGTTGACTACATCATGCAGTAAGATGCTTTCCAAGGCTGCTCGACATAGGTTTTTGTGCTTTCAATTATTTTTCTCGAGAGAGTTTTTTTTGTCTTTTTTGGGGTTTTTAATCGTTGGTGCCAATGGTGGGTGAGTGGTTTGTTTGGTGTAGGAGGCTTTCCGGGGCTGTTAATCTGATTCTCACTTCTTATTTTATATTAGGAATTGATTTTAACTCTCTTTTTTCTTTTCTTTTCTTTTCTTTTTGATCTTCAACACTCTTCTTTCATGCATCTCATTTTTCCCCTTATTATGTGGAGGGTAGTTTTGTAATGCCACACTAGCAAGGACAAACAAAATAGAGAGTTTATGGATGAAAAGAAGTCCTAAAGCTGTATTTGCCCCAACGTCACCTCATGAATACCTACCCTACCTTCCCTTCTTGTGTTTTTTTTTGGGTAAATCCCTTCCCTTCTTGTTGTCTCTCTTGTTGGCAAAAACCCACATTTGAGAGCACCTCAGGCACCTACTCTTCTTCATTTTTTCCCCTGGCAGAATATGAGCCAAAGACTTAAAATCTCCACCTCACACACCTTGGGGGTTGGCTTCTTATCTTATACATTTTGGACCACTCTTAATTGATGAATCACGTGGTGGCCACGTTCCGTCTTGACCACTTAAGTAGATGGGTTGGCAGCCCGGCTAGGTTTGTCACTTTGCTACGAGAGTTTTGTTTGGTTACACACAAATAAAGATAGCCCCACGTTCTTGAAAGCAATACCTTATTGCTGCAGTGCTGTTGCTTGGTGTACGTTTTCTGAATTTTCAATTTTAAAGTGATCAGAATCTTGATTTTCCACCTTTTTGTCCTATTTTGGAGTATTAAGATAATAACAACAAATTGTATTGACAAGAAGTCAACAACTTTACCAAGTGCTACTTTTTGTGGTAAAAATCAACAACATTGATTTTTGTCTTTATTTTGTTTTTGTGGATAAAAAATATGATGCATTACACTATAAATTAGCGCTTGAAGGGAAGTCTGGGGGTAAGAAATTACCAGAAACCTTAGTCAATAGGACTTCAATACTAGGAGGAGCATTCCAAAAACAACAAAGTCTTCATATTCCTCATTCCTTGCTATGTTGGCTAGCATATCCACGCATTGGTTACCCTCCCAATAAACCTGTTTTATCATTGGGACCTCTAGTTCCATCATGAGAAACCTACATTAAAAAAATAACGCTACTGAAATGATGAGCTGCGGTTAACCTACTAGTGTCACTTGGTTCTGGCCATATTCGATGACTAATAGTATGCTGCAAATCCTCAAATCTCCCCGAAGGAGATCATCCTTTCAATTGGTTAATATATATGTGAAGAGGCATTTAACATAAGTGTGCAACATTCTCAGTAATTTAAGAAAACAAATTGGACTCGGTTTGCATCCAACTAGTTCTTGAGCAGCCCTGAATCCTCCATGGAATCCTCTGTGGACTAGGCAGCTTCAGATGGCTTGAAGGTTTGTAATGGTCCTAATGGATCACGAAGTATGGGGTAGGCTGTGATCTAATCGATAAACTGTCCTTGAATTTTGCATTTAACAAAGGTAGATGGATTTGTATTGAAGGGCTTACATCCGATGTGGCTGGTTTTATGCATAGCTATTTTGTCAGTTTCTTTGGGTTCTTTGAAGTTTGAATAATATGTCTGAAGTGGTCTGTTTTGCCCCAAGTACTGTGCGGTTTTAATCAAGTTTTGCCCATGTTAGTTGTGAATCTTATGTCTCGCTTTTTTTTCCCCCCAAAACAGCTTCATCCTGTTCTGATGTTGATTGGTTTGATTATCATTGGAGGTGAAGGTAATCATTGGGTTTTCTTTATTTGTTATTGTTGTGCGGCTATTGCTGAACTTTTATTTTCACACACACAGTAATATTTATCTGTATTTCTTCTTATGCAGCCATTATTAGTTACAAAGCTCTTCCTTTCAGAAAAGAAGAGAAAAAAATAATTCACCTAGTTCTACATGCTATAGCACTGATACTCGGTATAATCGGTGTGTATGCGGCATTTAAATATCACAATGAGAGCAGTATTGCCAATCTGTACAGTTTACACTCCTGGCTTGGAATTGGAGTTATTTCCCTCTATGGCATTCAGGTAACTACAATCGGATCCTGGATTTCCCGTCAATCAATACAAATGCTCTTAATTAGTTCTTAAGCAATTTCAGTCCTGATAGATAGGTCCAATGTGGAAAGATTCTTGCTTACATTAATAATGCGGGTTCTCTTATCATTCTTGTACAGCATCCATATTCCAATGTATATTTTCATGTTAGTCTGGTAAACTTTTGTCATTTTTGACAAACTAGTGTAGATTTGTGTGTTTTAGTTGTGTAGTATTTCAACAAACATGATATTGTAACACAAGGTTTTGCCAAGATTAGAAGCTAGGTTCTCGTATATCTCAGTGTTAAGAATATGATTACTCTTGTTATGGGAAGAATGATATCATATTCTGTACCTTATACTTACATATCACCATGTCATCTACAAGCTACGACATTGCCAATTTTGCTATTCAGTTAGCTTTACGTCCAAGTCCTATATTGTAAGCCTATAAATTCACACCCTGTGTTTGTTCAGTTATTTTTCCAATGATTTTTCCCATTTTGCTGAAATTTTGGCTAATAGTGTGAATAAATTTTCAGTGGCTTTATGGATTTGTTGTTTTCTTCTTCCCTGGGGGAACGGCTGCAATTAGAAGAGAATCACTTCCATGGCATGTGCTGTTTGGAATATTTGTCTACATCTTGGCTGTTGCCACTGCCACGTTGGGGTACCTTGAGAAGCTGACATTCCTTGAGAACTCTGGCCTCGCTAAATATGGCTCTGAGGCTTTTCTAGTCAACTTCACTGCCATTGTCACTATATTGTATGGAACTTTTGTGCTATTGACAGCTCTCTCTCAAGGTCCAGTCGAAGACGACTATAGCTACTCTGCAATATGAAGTGATGTTCTTATCCACTGCTACAAGTTGTAAGGTACCATAGGTTACGCGTTTGTAATATCCATGTGGAATAGAATTGTGATATTTATGGATGTTACGTACGGGTTGTAGTAATTTTACCTGTTATTATTTGAACCCTTCGCTTGGGGCTTTCTCTTGTCCACTCCTTAGTGATGTACCATTTCAGCCCTACTGAAATAAGGTGAATGAATGTGGTTTAGTTGATGCTTTATCCAGATGGGTAAGCTTTTATGTTCACATTACACACCAAGCCGAATGATAGTAAAACTATGTATGCACCTCATTAGAGAGAATTACATGAGTAGAAAATTATCGAATCGAAGATTTTCTAGGCTTGTTGCTTAATTCTATGTAGATTATCAACGTACAACCACCCTCCTCCACATCATGACGATTTTCCAGAGGTAATGCATACTAGATTATTCTTGTAATTGGTCTTAGTAACTGTATTGGTGGTGATTTATGCAAATGATATCTCCAATTTTTCTGGACTAGTAGGACTGGATCATATTGAGCTAGGTCAGAAAAAGGAAGTAAGGTCTCGTTTGATAATGGGTAGAAGAGCATGTGACTAAGCTGAGATCCACAGCCACATCAAACTTAATTTGACCATGGCCCCCGGCATCTCTCTCACGATAGATGTGACAAGATATTTGTAAATTTTTCCTAGACACATGAACTGGGAATAGAGATAGCTTCCTTTATTTTTCTACGCAATTTAATTATGTCTTTTCGTTAAAAACAGAAAAACTTGAAACTCGCATTTTATTGCAGCTAAAGTTGGGATTTTACTATTGCCTTTCCCCTTGTTGCCTGGTTGAATTACAGGTAATTGCAAGTGGCATATTTTTTCATTTCTGTCTCTTTGTGCAGATGATTAAACGTGGTAAGTGACTCGTGATTCGTATTTCCCCAGCGAGGTTCATTAACTTTTCATCATCTTACAAAAGCTTAAAAACTCCCGTTGCTGGTTTGAGTGTGTAGATTTCAAATTATTGTGTGCACACATTCTAAGGTTACATGTTCATCCAAGCATAGCGAAACCAACGGTATACACTGTGCACTGGCTGCTGTTAGTGCCAGAGTAAGTGTAGGCTGAAATGTTGGAGCAGTTGTATTTTGGTGTGGCAACAAACACTATTCCAGTATATACCCCTATGGTCCTGACTACATATACATGTATGCTTGTGTATGGAAATTGGAAACTACATGAGTACCTTCGAAGAGTACTAATAGCTGTATGCATAGAGTGTACACGGAGGCGGCTCTAGTATGTGGGGGAGGCGGCTGGCACATGCCACCCCCTGTTTTAAAAATACCAAAAAAAAATAATTACTTAGAAAGGCTTATATATAAAATTACGAAGAGCATACAAAAAGTTTACCTTGGTCCGAGTGGTTCACTCATGTGCTTTAGGGGGGCTGTTTTATCCTTCGCACTAGAGTTCAAGTCCCGGGGGTACCATTTTGATTTTTCTTCTTTTCAAGACTCTCTCTCTCTCTCTCTCTCTCTCTCTCTCCCCGCACTTATTTCGTCCATCTCTCTATTTATATCTCTTCGCTTATTATTCAAAGAACCCCCGAAAACCTTTACCAAACAACCTCTCAGTGTTTGCCCAAGAACTTTGTTCAATGTATGTACTCAGCTCTGGTTCAAGGCCGGGAGGCTGATCTGGGTCTGGCCCGGACTTCATTGGGTGATCTGTAGGAGTTTCTTAAAGCCCAAATATACAGGACTTGAGGGCCATTTTGTTGTATTTGTAGAAATACGGGGCTTCATAAATCTTTTAGTTTGAAGTTTGACTTTCGCTTACTTTTGTTTTTTTTGGTTTTGATCGGCACGTGCTTGTTATCAATTTTCACGTCAGTTCATACAGATGTTACTTTGTTCCGACTCTAATCGGGTCTTTCACTTATTGACAGTAAGATTGTTCTTTCGAGAAAAAAGTGTCATTTGTAGTTTAACAGTTTAACTCTAGAGTTGAGTACCTGGGTTTGGAATTGTGGTCAGTACGTATTCTTTTGTGACATGTTCCAACTTTTTGAACCTCAAAGCATATAAAAAGCACAAGAAATCAAACTCGGAATATTGTTTACGCGCAGGCTGCTTTTATTGAAAGAATATAGGATGCTGTAATGATTGAAACAATCGAACTTTCGCGTGGCAAGTACTTGATAGGGTAGCGTGTATATGAATCATACTGCGATCTTAGTCCCAAAAAAATTGACCGATCTGTAGAACGAGAACTTAAAAATAATGCATCGTCGTTTAAGGAAAAATTCAAAACCTTTTGCCACTACTAGAAGACAATGTGAGTTCTTTCAATGTATCAATATATATAACTTTTTCTTTACCAAAACTTATTCTAATTTCTCGTTTTGCGGATCATATTCTTTTTGATAGGGAGGAACATATGGGCCAACCCATTACGAAAAGAACACATTTATGTGTCCAATCAAAAGTGTGGGTCCGAGAGTTTTGTTCCTGGTACTTGATTTGCGCGGTGAGGGACCAATTTGGGATAAATTGTTTGAATCATTGACATGAGATTTGTGATAAAATACATTTTGCACCAATAGCACAGTTTTCACCCAAAAACTAAACTTGAATATGCCCCGTTCTTTTGAACTTAACTTATATCTGAGAGTTTTTTCGTCGTTTGAATTTTTTTTTGCATTTACTAATTTTGTGCCAAATTTTTTTGAGCCAAAAAGTGGTTATTTCTCAAAATACTTGAGTGAAAGAAAAAAAAATTTACTTTTCCGATTCCTCTCATCGAAACGAATCAATAACCTATAAAAGTTTGACGCAAAATTAACAAATGCAAAAAAAATTTAAATAAAAACAAAGCTCCCATATTCAAGTTAAGTTCAAGAGAATGGGTGTTGCTTCTAAAAAGAAAGCATTGGGGCTCATCAACTACCACTTTTTTTCATTCACTTTTTTTTAATCAGATTGCAATTCGGATTATCGGTGCGGGATCCAGAATAGGATCAATGGAATGGTAAAGAATGAAAATGTGCCTTCTTACCAAATACTAGAAAAAGAAAAGGGCAAAGTACAGATTACCTCCCTGTGGTTTGACGCTTTGGCAGATGACCTCCCTGTGTTTTAATTATGACCAATTTGCCTCCTTGTGCTTTTGGAGTAAAGTGCAACACTAACTCCGTTAACAGAAAATGCAAAATGACTTTAGTACCCCTATACTTTAGTTGGGATAAGTTAACTCTACATCTATGCTTTCTCTCTCACATTAAAATCGTAAATTGACAAGAAATTACAATATTTTTCTGTTTAATTATGTTACCTAATTTATTTTCAGTTTTTATTTTTACAATTTATTAGTGTATTTTATCTAATTGTTAATTTGTTAGGGTATTTTCTTCTTACAAAAACTGGTCCAGGCTCTGTTTAGGGCATTTGGGCAGTGTTAATGAAAAATTATGGGTGCCAAAGAAAATTTCTCCCTCTTCTTTGGGGTATTTCCTATTTTTAATCCATCTTTTATTGTTTTTCAAAAAAAAAATTCCGTCTTTTCCTTATGGATGAGGAGGTATGATAATAAGGGGAAAGGGAACAGAAGAGAGAAAAAAACAGAGGGAACAACAATTGGGAAAATTGAAACAGCCGTGGCTGCCCACTGAGTGCTTGGACGGCGACGAGAGGTCTGACTCGGAGACAGTCGTGGCTGCCTGCCTAGTGCTGTGCGTGATATATATGGGTGTGCAGTGTGCTCTATATGTGTGTGTATACATTTATATATACATATATGTTGTATAAATACACAATGGAAGCTGAGAGACAGAGACAGAGAGAGATTGGCGAGAGGGGAGAGAGAGAACCAGTCGGTGAAGAAGATAAACCTGCTGGGTTTCCTTTTATTTTTCAATTTTCTTTGTGTCTTCAGTAATTATGGGAGAGAAGATGAACAAAGATTGGATTCCCCCATGTGTGAAAGGGGCCTTGTTTGACCCAAACCCACGCCTGTATCCAGACAAATTTCAAGCATGGGAGGTCAATTTGGTGTATTTTTTTCCCTTCGATTTGAGAGAGAGAGAGAGAGAGAGAGAGAGAAAGAGAAATGTGAAAAGGGCCTTATTTTTCCCTTCGATTCAAGCCTGTATTTTTTTTCCCTTCGGTTTGGTGACGGGGTGGCGTCGGTTGTAGTTGCCGGTGTCGATGGTGGTTTGGGGCAAACGGTTTTGGACATTTTGGTACAGGTGGGTTGTGTTCGATTGTTGAGACAGAGAAAGAAATGGTTCGGTCTGTCGAGTTTGGTGCAATTATTGGGGAAGATGATGGAGAAGGATAGTATGGTCATTTTACACCAAAATCTACCTTTATTTAATTTTTTTTGTCATTCTCACTCTCAAAATAGGCGTGTGTTTTACACCTTCCGTCAGTTTGGAAGGAAAAAGTAACGGTAGCAATTTAGTCCAAAACCATAGGGAGGTGAACTGGTCATTAGTAAAACACAGGGGGGTTATCTGCCAAAAAGCCAAACCATAGGGAGGTAATCCGTACTTTGCCCAAAAGAAAAAGTGCGGGTCCATTCTGGGTCATCATGTTGCATGTGGAAGTAAATTGCAGTTATGGGACCACTAGAATCGGACGGCTGGGATTCCTCCAAGGGGGCTTGGCAGTTGGGGGAACTTCGTCCAGACCGTTGAAAGAAGGGGAATCTTTAACGAGGAGTCCGAGCTGGCGTCATGGACACCTCATCATCGTCGCGGAATCTTCCAAATCATCTCATGGGGCCCCCACAACGTGGCACACTTGCTGGCTTTCACGATTTTACCCTCTCCCACAACCACCCTAGCCGACACTCGGAGCGATCAATCGGCTCCAACAACTCGCCGTCGTTCAGTTTTAATGCTTGTGCAATTCCTACCCGATTCGTTACCAATAAAAACTTATGGTTTGTGAATACTTGTAATATTTTTCTTTAAATTTGGATTTTATTATCTTTTAAAAAAGCTGAGTTTAAAAAGTTCGCATCGGGCCCTCGGAAGGAAAATTATTCAATGCTCCGGGGGTTATACTCACTCCTCTCACATAACATGTGGGGCTCACACGAAATCCACATGTAGACTCCATATGTTATGTGATAGGAAAAAGTATATCCCAAAATACTAAATAATTGCCCCTCTCGAAAACTGAAAACCAGCCTGGTGATTATCTGCCAATAAGATACTTATGTGTTTTTTTAATGCGTGGCAGATGGATTGCCCACATAGCAAAGCCAAATGTTTTTGTTGAAACAAGTGAGCCGGCATCCAACACATGCTCTCACGTGAGTCCTTAGATGGTCGCTTTCTAATGGTTCTGAGATGTGGCTCTTAGCCCGTCTCATGGTATTCCTTGTCTTCTAAAGGGGAGGTTTGGGGTTTGAGAATACAGAGAGATTTTGAACTCAAATTGGTTGTTAATCGATCTATTAACTCTCGCCAATGTATATTGTATGGCAAAAAAAAGGAAAAAAGTGGTTTTGTGGTTGGAAAAGGTTTGTGGAGCAACACATTGAGAAACAACTATTCGGTGTTCCTGGAGGCTTCTCCGCCTCACCACACGTTGGTATAGAATTTACTAGCAAGTGTATGAACTCCATGTCTACGTGTTGGAGGAGAATCTCTACGGAATCTACTAGAAGTTGTATGATTTCATTAATGTCCAATGTGGTGGTAACTAGAAATTGTATAAACTCCACGTTAACGTATGGTGGGTTTTTGGGATCTCTTTCTAATGCTATTTTATATAGAGCAAAGGAGATGAACTTGTAAAAAAAAAAAAAACCAAAAAATCCCAAAAAAAAAAAAAAAGGTGTATGTACGGACTCCACTTCAATGTATGGTAGAGGAAAACCTCAGGAATATTGTTTCTCGTTTGTCCGGTAAGAATATGAAACTCTTGTGAATTAAATTTTTAATTTTCCTTGGGCATGATCCCAACTCCCTCAAGAGCCACCCGAGTTTTGTCAGCATGATCAGTTCTCAACAGGTAACGGTGTGGCCTCTAGCTACTTCGGCAATGAGGGGTTTGAGGCCCTACTGTGCAACCAAAATTTACATGAGCTCATTTTCAAGTCCAAAATAGTGTTCAGATCGTTTATTTTCATTCGTTCATCGAGATCACTTCTGTAAACACGGAGCTAATAATCCAACATTAGGTCACAGCAGGACCTCTTATGTGTCACCTTTAGCGGCTCGTTTGAAAGACAAATAAGACTTTGGATGGATAAGAAAGAATGGGGGATATGTTATAAGAGGTGATTAGTGATAATGGATGAATGTTTTGTTTGAGACTAAATAGTTCACGATAAAGGGGAGTATGTTATCCCCCCAACTATTTTATCTGCTTTCTCAATCGTTACTTGTAGGGGGTCGAAATATTCAGGGGTTCGGAACGTCCAGAGGGGTCGCGGACCAATTCATTATTTGTTATGGACACGTCACTCTGTGGACCCATTCGCATCTGAAGTTACAGGAAGCACCGGGTTCGGTAGAGACCTCCCCGGGCTCGGTGGCAACCTCCCCAGGGCTAGGGAACTTTCTTTCCCTATGTTTCTTTGTTGTGGGAACTAAGAAGCATATGTTTCTTCCCCTACCTGACGCGCCATTCTATGATATTGAGCTCTAACGTTCGGCGGTCATGTCCCTAGTGCTCGGCAGACATTTCCTTAACATTGAGCGGTTATCTCTCTAACGTTCAGCGGTCATGTCCCTAGTGCTCGGCAGACATTTTCCTGACGTTGAGCGGTTATCTCCCTAATGTTTGGCGGTCATGTCCCTAGCGCTCGGCGGACACTTCCCTAACGTTGAGCGGTCATCTCCCTAACGTTTAGCGGCCATTTCCCTAACGTTCGGCTGTTATTGTAACGTTCAACGGAATTTTGCTCCCTAAGAATCTAACAAATATCCAAAAGTCGGTTTAAAAGCTTCTAGAAGCTTTTGTGAACAAGTGAAGGACAAGTGTGATAAAGCAAATCTTCTGACAAATGACGTCATTTGAACAGTATAACGCGCATGTAAGGCACGACCTACTTGCTCAGTACTCCAACCGTTGCCTATAAATATGAGACCACCCCTTTTGGTGCAAAGGGCGGAAAAAGATGAACAGAGCACTTTTTCTCTCTCTTTTTTCTCTCACTAAACTTCTTCTTTTCCTTCCTCCACTTACTGACTTGTTCGTCGGAGCTTCTTTCCAGAGGAATACTCCCCCCCGCCCCCCCTTTCTTTTTGCAGGTCCTAGGCTCGGTGGGAACCTCCCCGGGCTCGCCAGCAACCTCCTCCCCAGACTCGGTGGATACCTCTCCAGGCTCAGTAGCAACCTCCCCAGGCTCGATAGAAAACTCTCCAGACTCGGCGAACACCCTCGTCGTTAAAACAAGAGGAAGAAGGGTCAAGGGTGATTTCAGCCCCCTACACTACCTAACACCGGATTAAGGGACTTGGGGTAGCTGCTGGCATCGGTCCGGCGATCGGAGACGTTCAACGCGTAGAGCTCGTCGAGTTTTACGTGTGCGCCAAAAATCAGCTCGATCAAATATTGTTAAGTGCCTCATCCGAACATATATAACTTGAAAAAAATGAAATCAAATGGATCCAAAACACTGGATCAAAACCACTGAACCTATTTTTTTCAAGTTATATGTGTTCGGATGAGGCACTTAACAATATTTGATCGAACTGATTTTTGGCGCACACGTAAAACTCGACGAGCTCTACGCGTTGAACGTCTCCGATTGCCGGACCGATGCCGGCAACGCCCGCCGGCGGCTGCGCAGCTCGCTGTGCAGCACGAAGCTGCACAGCAGCTTCCCCAAGTCCCGGATTAAGAGGGAAGAGGATAATTCATCCGTAATCCGGCAGAAAAGAAAACATAAACAAATAGCAGAATGTTGGCTAGCTGTATCACATGACACTGTCTATTTCAGTGACAGTAGCGTCACTTGTGTTTTTATTATTCAAAAGAAAAGAAAAATAAAGATTGTGTCATCACATGCCACTTTGAGAAATACTCAAGTGGCTTCTTGCCAATTCATTTTTTTATAATCTGGGTACGAGCCAACTTAGGCGACTAATCTCCCCGTCCATTAAGAATTTAAGAGGCGTTATTTAAAATTAGAATAAAACCCTATATGAACTGACCCAAAAAAAAAATTAGACCGTAAATCTCAGATATTGATCACCGGACCATCGTTGCGTGTTTCTTTCCATTTCTAGTTCTCATTGATCATTTGATCGGCAGATATTTTTGGTGATGGAAAAGAAGGCGACGATCTATTGAGAGGGAGAGTGTGACAAGTTATTGCTATGTGGATAATAATTAAGCCGCTTCCCAATGGGACCCGCGACAATCTAATCGTATCTTCAAATCAAATGTAAGAACAAGGTGGGCCCCATTATTACAAGTGGGGAAATTAACAGAAAATAGAATGGAATTTATCGTCGCTCAAATGCTTCGTACAGGGGCTGGAAATGGTGGGAATTTTTTTGTAATTAACACGCAGTGGGATAATCATGAAATTTTTTTAAAATTTTTTATATTGGGGATGGTTACGAGACACAACCTTAATAAATATGAAATTAAAATAAGCGAAGATATGCAATGATTAATACTTTTTGCAATGAAGACGAAAATACAAGTAAAATATTCTTTAGTAAAATTTAATTAGAGTGGAATTTATGTTAGTAAAAACAATAACGTATTTATGTAAAAATATCTAGAGTATTTTACATCATTATTTGCCTTTGAATTTATTTCTATTTTTGTTTATTGTTGGAACATTTCTAAAATATTTAATGAATATTAAATGTAACTATTGGTGAACGATTTTAATCCAGGTGGCATATCTAATCAAGTTAAATGAATTGACATGAACATTAGATTTTAAGCACAAAAGGTGTGTCTATTCAAGCTAAATGAATAGGTGTGATCAAACCAAAAGGTATGACTATTAAGGTCGCATGAATAGATATAACTACTATGAATAGACATGGCTATTGAAATTAATCAAAGAGATGTGATCTCTGACTAATAGTCAAGGTATATGCCTATAAAAAGGCAAAGGGTTCTACTAATTCAAAGTTGAGAGATAATCAGAACAATTCTGATTGTTATTTCTCTCTAGAATTATCTCCTACATTTGTTCTTGGAGAGGTCGCAAAATTCGATGGTATTCGGATCTCTCTTTGTTAGTGCATAATCCAGTTAAACAACAGCCGGAGATTGAGGGCCTGTTTGATAAAACTGAAACTGAATGTTGAAAAATTAAATACTGAAAGCTGAATGCTGAATTTTTTTAACTTGAAAAACTATTTGGTAAACATATTAAGTATTGAATTAAAAAAATGATAAATTAATTTTAGTTCCGATTCTCTCTTAATTTACTAATGGTCACATGTACTTATAATAATAGTGGAATGGTGATTGTGGTGGTGGTGGTGGTGATGGAGTGGTGGCAACGACGGTGTTGGTGGTGGTGGTGTTTGAGTGCTGGCGATAGTGGTGTAATGGTGGTGGTGGAGTGATGGTGATGTAACGGTGGCAGTGAGTGATGGTGGTGGTGGCGGTGGAGTGATGGTGTAATGGTGACAATGAGTAGTGTCGGTGGATTGATAATTGTGCAATGGTGGCATTGTGGTGGCGGCGGCGGCGACGACGGTGTGGTAGTGGTGGTGGGAGTATGGTAATGGTGGTGGTGGTGGTGGTGGTGATGGAGTGATAGAGGAGTGGTGGCGATGGCGGTGGAGGAAGAGTAGTGGTGGTGGTGGTGGTGGATGATGATGGTGGTGGAGGCGATGGTGGGGTGGTGGTGATGGTGGCGAAGTGGTGGTGGTGGAGTCGTTGTAAGAGTGGTGGTGGTGGTGGTAGAGTGGTTGTAAGAGTGATGGTAGTGGTGGAGTGGTGGTGATGGTGGCGAAGTGGTGGTGGTGGTGGGAGTGGTTGTGGTCGTGGTACGGTGATTAACTGCAAGTACATAAGAATTCAGCCAAAATTAAAGTTACTTAATTTTTTCCCCACTTTTTTAGTCTACATTTTAAATAGCACTTAATTTGTTAAGCAATGTATAATGTTGTTATCAAACCTACTAAATCACTTATTATTTAATTGATTCAGTTTTAAGTGCTAAATTTAGATTATCAAAGATTCATTTTTATTTTGGAGGCGACTTCACTATAACCCGGTGCATACCAGATTCTCTCGAATTGGTGGAAGCGAATATTGTCTTAAGGACAACAACATTGTAATGTGACTTGAAACATCTCTATTTATCCTCTTTCATCAACTACGACAAATTTGCATGAAGATTTCTTTCCTTCTTTTTTACTAAGGATTTGATTTGAATTTTCTTTTTGTAAATTCTAGGGTATTAGCTAGGAAAGTATTTTACTAAAAAATATTACTCTCTACTTGTTTAAGGATGGTTATTAATTACTGTACTAATAAAATCTATTTAGAATTCTGATCTCTTAATTCTCCACTTTACTTTATTTGGTATTTCTTGAAATCAACAAAGTGTTTGACGCATTTATTCTTGGATATTCTTAAACAAAACATGCTTAGAAAAAAATTCTCATCTTGGAGATCCGTCGCGACCAAGAAATTCCGAACACGTTGAATTGCTTTTATGTTCTTCTTATGCATTCGTGACTTCAACTTTTGACATTTTCTACATATTTTGCTAACAGAAGACGAAATTTAACAACTACGAAAAAACACGCAAGACGGTAAAGAGAAGTTATTCGGCCCCTTTCCGGAACTCAATATAAGTACTTATATTTAAAAAAAGCAATTTCAAGCTCAAAAATAATGTGTTTACGCAAATAATTTTTCTACCAATATGGATCTTATTTGATAGATCTTATCGAGATCTTTTATACGGTGAAAAAAAATCAAAAAATTATTTTTCATTTCCATTATTTTTTAGTTTGAAAATGTAAAATGAATACTTATTTTTTAAGAAAGTGTTCTGAAACGGAGCCTAATCCCCCTTCACCAGCAACAACGAACGGTCGTCTACATCAAAATATCACTTGCGGTGCGTATCTTTGCTTTAAGCTTTTCCTAAAACGGATATTTTCACCAATTGTCTACTCTCTCTCACTCTCCTTTTCTTGTTTCCTCATTTGAGATGTTGGGGCTAATTTATCTGCATCTCAAATAATTTCTTCTTTGATCCGGTTAAGGCAAGGGATCCTCGCTTGGACTAAAAATTCACAAGAAATTAAATCTTGATCAACTGCATGAAGAGCAAATTTATCGACCAACCCGAATAAGGCTTCTCTCTCATAACACATACGCACGCTCCGTGCCAGCTCTTAATTGGCCACCCATACCCACCAAATCCAGCTAGTCTCGCCAGCGACAGTAACCCCTTTACCTCTATTTCCGCTTTCATTCTCTCTCTCTCTCTCTCTCTCTCTTTATCTGTCTTTGAGTGAAGTCGTGGGATATCATCTTTCTCTTTCTTGGTAGCCGAAAAAGAAAGAAATGGCAGAAGTTCAGGAACCCAAGAAGGTCGAATCTGAGACCCCGTCGGAGCCTCCACCTCCTCCGGCCCCGGCCCCGGCCCCTGCTCCAGAACCCACCGAAGCTCCGACAGACGTAGCTGAGGAGAAATCCGTCATTCCACCACCTCCCCCTCCTCCAGAAGCAAAACCCGATGACACCAAAGCCCTCGCCGTCGTCGAACGTAACATCTCTCTCTCTCACACACACACACAACAAATATTTATTTCAATTCGATGTCTTTTTGGGTAATTCTTAGACTAATTCTTACAGCGCCTGCCTGCCCCTCCCACAGCTAGTTCACACGCATGAGCGTGGTTTGAGGTGGCCCCAAGAACCTCCAAGTTCCAATTGATTCAAAAAGTTTGTGATTTGGATGCTGATTTTGGTGCTCCACTTTTGTACGGAGGCATTCCACTTTTAATAACGTAAAGTTACTAGTAAATTCATAAATAAAGTGGAGCACCTACGACAAAAGCGGAGAGCGAAAATCATTTTCCTTGTGATTTATGCAAATGTTTTTGTTTCTTGGGAAGGAAAAAACTCGATCTGAACTTGATAATTCTGTTAGTACTGTTTTGGTTGGTGTGGACTGTGGAGTTTTGAGTATAGAGACTCAAAATCAAGAATTCTGATTGAACGTTTGTCCTCCTAGAGTTAGAAGAAGATTTATCGAGGGTTTAATTTTCTTTTCTACTTCGTTCTTTAGAAATTCTTAGGACTCCCTTCTGTTCACGTCCTAATTTTGTTTCGTATTCAGCATAGGAGATTCATCTTGTGGGTTTAAGTTGTGAAGTTGGGAGCTTTTCTCTTTTAATTTAATTCTAGATTTAATTTTTAGTTGGTTAGCTTGCTTAACTTCTTGCTGTTTCCGGCCAATATTGCATAATTTATTTGTTCGAACTTTCAGATTTTGAGTTCAAAACAAAAAATTCAGATATTCAATGAAAAGCACTAATCAGTTAGATAACCACAAATCTGGAAATTAAAAGCCAGCGAAGAGTGCCTGTAAGCAGTTGTAACACTAAAATCTGGAAATGAAAAGCCAGTGAAGAGTGCCTGTAAGCAGTTGTAACACCAAAATCAGGAAATGAAAAGCCAGTGGATCTCTCTCTCTCTCTCTCTCTCTCTCTCTCTCTCTGTGCGTGCGCGTGTGTGGAAGCTGTTATGCAGGAGGGATTATTTTGGATTTAATATCTTTGACACTTGGCACGGAGTATACTCTAATTGGCCGTATGTTTTTGTCAATGCTAATACCTGATATGAGCAAGAAACAGATTCATTAATTTGATTTGTAAATAATTAAACACAGTTGTGCTACTTAATAATTATAGCCTACTGGTGAGTATGATCTTTACTAATTTCTTTAAGCAAACAAACAGATGCAACCAAGAGTTAGTTTGGAAAATGAGTATGATGTACTATCTCATGAAAGTGATCACGACGACTATGTTTAATGGTTCAATTCTACGTGTTTAAAGGGACTTCCTTGGAACAATTGAACCTATGGTTCAAGATTAGGGCAACTAGTGATCATAGGAAGTTATAAGTAGTTCCCTATTGAGTTCTGTAGGTACCAACTTGTGTATGGCTTAAGAGAGGAAAGTTGGCAATTCTTGGGTTGTGTAATGCAGTGTCCTTAAGTTTTGAAATCCCAAACAAGAACCTTTGCAAATTTCGCCACTCTTATTTTTTGTTATAGTAGTTTCTCTTTTTTTATCAACGCAGATATTCCAGATTCTGTGGAAGAGAAACCTGTAGAAGAGAAACCTGCTGAGGGTTCTATCAACAGAGGTAACAAGAAATTACTTGAGTGTTCCTCGTTCTACCTCATACGAAGCTTTTCTACCTACAACAGAGCTTGAATTATTAAAAGCGATTATCTTGCTTTTTGCAGATGCTGTTCTGGCTCGAGTTGCCACAGAGAAGAGGATATCTCTAATCAGAGCATGGGAAGAAAGTGAGAAGTCAAAAGCAGAAAACAAGTAAGGCCGTAAGGGTATTCTTGAATAGAAACCACTTTTTTTTTCTTTTTTCCTCAAGAACTGCGAAGTTTATTATGCCGAATTACTATGACAAAGTCGTGATGATGATTATGACTTATAGTTTATCTTCACTATTTCCGCCAAATAATTCTTTTATGGAAAATCAAATTTGTCGAGAAAAACACTGAATCCGGACCATCTTAATCGACATATTAGTGCTACTCTATTTTGACGTCATTAGTGAAGTGCGGGTGGAAGTTCACCCAATAACTGAAACATACGACGTTACTGCAGGCATTGTAGTGTATGTGTATTCTTGGGCTTTTTTCTTGATCAGATCGTGATTGTGGGTTGTGTATTGTGCATTGAATCTTGCGTTATTTCTGTTACCATTTTCCCCTTCGACAGTGTTCGCAAAAAACAATATGCCAAGGATTATAGGCACCGTGATATGCTTCTGTTTTACGTTTAAACCCATTAATAGTCTTAAGAGTCCTGGTCTAGGCTATATACATGTCATATATTTGTTTCCCAGTAATCAATACAGAAATGTATACCGAACCTTACAATCTGAAATTATTGAACAGAGCACAGAAAAAGCTATCTGAAATTGGAGCATGGGAGAACACCAAGAAAGCTAATGTAGACGCTGAGTTGAAAAGGATGGTGGTAAGAAGTTTTTTTCTTTTCTTGACCAGTCTGTGTTTTCTGTGTGCTTGCAGTTTTGCAGACCACTATGTGGTGAGAAACTGTTTCTGGAAACGAAAGCACCCGTATTTTTCGTATCTTACTCATTTTTAAGCAGAATGGCTCTGCAGAATATGATGTTTTCCCAAAAATTGGGTTATATTTTTTGCAAAACACTCTTGCAAAACAAGTTTCAATATGTCAACTGAACAACGATATGATGCTGGGAAAATAAGTACGGTAAACAATCCTCCAAACTCCAACCGAACAAATATTTCAAAAGCGGGTACAATTTTATCTCAGCACACTGGAAAAGGGGTAGATTTTAATCAGAGCAGATATTGTTTGTAAATCATGTGAGCAGGAGAAACTGGAGAAACAAAAGGCTACATACATCGAGACCATGAAAAACAAGGTAGCAATCATCCACAAGGAAGCAGAAGAAAAGAGGGCAATCATCGAAGCCAGACGTGGCGAAGATCTTCTCAAGGCGGAGGAGATAGCGGCCAAGTATCGTGCCACAGGAACTGCTCCCAAGAAACTGCTTGGGTGCTTTTGAAGATGACAGAATCTAGTCCGGTTCGAACTCATGGATTCCTGTTTGTAAAGAAGCTTCTTTGTGATTTATTTGTCTTTTGATTATTTGTCAACTCATTCGATTGAGTGTGGTGTAGTGTGTTTATTTGCTGGATAATTTGTTACTGTTCATTTTTCTGGTGTGCATAGGGATGGATTTCTGTTTATACCATGTGGACAAAATAGCTTATTGAATTTGTAATAAATAGGTTTGGTGTGTACATCTGTTTCATGTAAAGCATAGAGATGCATCCCGATGAAAAATTCACGTCTGCGATATAATTCGAGGCTGTTTGAAAACAAATTTGCTAATACTAACAGCAAGGATACATAGCTGAAGAATTGGAAAAGGCAAAAAAAAAAAAACTACTCCCTCAGTCCCAATTTGTTTGTCCATTATGGGACGGGCATAATATCACCGTTTATGCACACCCATTGAGCACTTGAGAAAAAAAGAACCCCATAATATAGCATTGTAAAATGTAAGGTAGAGAACAAAAACACATCCAACTATGTCAGGACCTAGTAGTTACCAACATCACATCAAAACTGGGGAAATCGTTTTTCACTACCAGAGCCTAATTTGGTAACCATCAGGTCCAATTGAAGTCTGGGAAGCTGTAAGATGAAACTCAGTTAATTTTACTAGATTGGAAATCATAATCTTAACAGAGCAGCACCATCAGCTCTATTTGCTAAAGGAAAATGGAGACATCATCATCTGGCTGTTCTTGTAGGAATCCCATATCGTTGCCACCCGGGAAATCTAGCAGCATCTTCAACGCTGAATCCGAAGAGTCGTCTTCTAATTCATACGAATTCGAGGAGTCTGAACCCACCATCAAGTCATCTGTGAAACTTTTGGGACTCTTATACTCCTCCAGGCATTTTTGGTCGCCAGCACCAGACCCAACTTTCATCGATGAGGATGTTTGAGATGTTTTTGGGCTTTGGCTTTCTCTTCCATACTGTTCGTTAATCTTTCGGAATGATTCGCCGACCTCAGAATTCCATAGACGGAGGAAGAAATCGGAGTCTGTTTTACCAGTTGATGGTGGATTGAGAACCGAGTCCATCGACAAACGGGCTTCAGCCTCTACCCTGGCGCTCTCCCACTGTGCCATGTGGGTAGTTGATAGGGACTTGGGTTTCATATCGATCGACTTTTGGAAGGAAGGGGATAGTTTGGAGGCCTGCATGTTAAGGCCCAAAAATAAGTAGCGCTTCTTTAGATGGGAGTTCCAGAAGTTTTTAACCTCGTTGTCTGTTCTTCCTGGTAGCTGCGAAGCAATGGCAGCCCACCTGAAATTTTTTGAATTCAGTTCGTGTGAAACAGGAAACTGCCCATAGTTTGCATAACTGCAAGAAAGTTTAGAGAACTAAAGAAGATAAACTTTTTCTGGGGAACCAACAGCGCTAAAGTTTAGAATACAGTAGTGTTTTCAGGGCCAAGATGGAATTTATCTAAGTTAAGTAGAGCACCGCAGAATCAGCAATCCCATGTACATCACTCAACCTCACGAGTTTCTCTAAGCATTCCCATTCAACAAAAGTGTGAGGTATGTACTAAAACTGAGGGAACATGATTAATGAAAAGTGGTCATCTATTTTGCTCAGCTCGAATGAAGCTCGTAGTAACTCTATAGTGAGTTCAAGTTTATTGGCAAGTCTTACAGAGTACTAGTTAAGTTCTGATAACTACCACGGAACATTAATGGAATGTATGACAGTTGCTGTCACAAAATTTAATCCATACATAGAGCTGTTAAGTTCCAAAGGAGGAGAAAAATTACGCAACATTCCAGCAATCCGACTTGAGCACATTTTCTTTATGAAAATTTTACTAGTGTTAGCTCATGCTTGTGATGATCTTGGTATGTGATTGTTGTACCAGCAAATATGTCATCCCAGATATGGTTTGCAACAAGTTTGTGTGTATGCCAAGGAGCAACCTATGGACCAGTTCGACTCTCGTGAATGTGAAGCAGGATGAAGTCAAACATCCAAAAACAACTGGCAGTGATATGACATGATCACTAAGTCAAGTGAACTGTTAAAAGACTTGGCAATATCCTCAAACCATATTCAGTGAAATGGAGCCCATGGATGTAAGGGTAGAGGAAATTTTATTACTTGTTACCAAGCATGCCATGAAGCTGGATAATAGTACTCTCTTCTTCAGGAGTGAAGGGACCCCGTTTAATGTCGGGGCGAAGATAGTTTGACCACCGGAGCCGACAGCTCTTTCCGCATCGACTGAGACCTAATACACAATTAAAGTTCATGATTTAAATTCAAGGACTTAGAGAACTACAGGCTGCATCCTACAAAAGCAAGAAGCCACAAATGAAAAATAAAAAAATAAAAATAAAGTAGACATCCTAATACTTGAAGCATGGATGCTGGGATAGAGAGACAGGGGATTAATTAACTGCAAGTGTTTTTATAGAGGCTAAAAAAAAACTCTTATAGTTTTGATTGGTGATTTGTGAAACTCTATGTACATACAACCTTTCTAGTTTTTTCAGGAGCTATTGGCATAGTAGTAAACTAGTAATCATCGTTCTTTGTTTAAGGCTTTACGGTAAGGTTCTAAGTTTCTTGTTCTTTTTGGATCTTGGCCTTTACCAAAGCCTTGAACCCTTGACCTTGGGGTTTTGAGGAGTAACACCACCCACATCAGGTCAAGGAGGTTCTAAGTTTCGAAGTTTGTAAACATCCGGTGATCATAATGGACTTCCAAATCTTTCCTTTTGAACGAGCCACACTTCATACTGAGATACTCTTCTCGAACAAATGTCTTGTGATTACTAGGGTGCCAGCTTTTTTAGTTAGTTTGTTAATTTCAGATGCATCCTCTTCTGTTTTGTAGCCCTATGGGCAGCTTTGACAGATAAAAAAATAAAAAATCCAAGGCCTTCTTCTACAATCTCTGCATAACCAAGAAATAAATAGGTCAAACTTCAGTTAGACCCCGTGTGGTTTAGTTGATCTGCGGTTTGAACCCCTGACTTCTCATTTATCAGCACGTAAATTCCCTCTGGTTTGTGGACTAAGTGCGCAGTCACATTTTTAATTCGAACTGACGGAAAGTATATCTCACACGCACCATTCTTAAGAGTGAGCGATTTTCATCAAACAAAAAAACCCTTGTGCCTAAAGAATCTCAATCTTGCCATTACCTTCTCCACCCCCAAGTTTCAACCAGTAAATCAATTTCTCTGCTGCCACAACATGTTCTCCACCACCATTGAGGAATGTTTTCACTTCCATTTTCCCAAATCCAAAATCCTATTACAAAAGATAGATTTTGACATGCCTATAAAAGTTGTATCCATGGATGATAAATGGAGATAGAACCAGCAGACTCAAGCCAAGGAAGAAGATGAGGGTAGCAAGGTCAATTTACAAATTTTATTAATTTTCTTGTGTTCTTTTAGCAAGAAAAAGGTGGAAATTGGAAAATAGAGATCCCCACACAATCACATATGCACATGAACTTGTCCGCAAACAAACAAACAAAAAAACTTCTTTGTGACTTTCGTAACATCCAAACAATAGAACATGACCAGCTTTCTTCCTAACTTTTCATCCTCGTCAGATAAATAAATGCGAGAAAACAAGATTTCTTTTGTTCTTTTCCTTTTCTATTTTTTTTGTTGATAACTCGGTGTCCGGACCAGCTTACGCACACCTCGACTAATTTTATGAGATCCCAAAGTTAACGACTGAAGAAATCCTTCGGTGACCCTGAGGTTTTGAATGTTTGGCATCCATAGGATTCGAACATGTGATATCACATAGTATATGCATTTATTTACTTTTTCATATCCACTTGGTCAAACCCTTTAGTTGTTCCTTTCCCTTTCTTTCACTGTACCTTTTACCGTTTTCACTTGCTAAAAAACCAAACAGACCCTACCACATGAACTTGAGAGAGAGGGGGAGAGAGAGAGTGTTGGGGATCTACACAGAGCTATTAAACCAACATATGAGCTTATCCGGTGCAAACATGTTTCTCAATTGCATCAAGTAATCAAAGAAATCATGCCCATTCCAATAAGGGACAATGTGATGCTGCTGGTAGTCATAATGAAAATGATAATCAAGAATAATTATAGCAAGTGATTTTATGAAGAGAAGAATGAGGAATTTAATAATTAATTTAATAAACCTGCTCGCTTGGGTAGAGAACGCCAGGTACCATGGCCGTGTTTGGCAATGTAGTCGACAAGTACGTTGTCTTCTTCCGGAGTCCATGCTCCCTTCCTCACTTGATCTTTCTCACAGCAAGGCGATCTCCCCATTCTTCTCTCTCTTCTCTTGTCTCAGATCTCTCTCTCTCTTCTCCTTTCGATCAACTGGTACAGTAGTAATTGATTCACAAACCTATTACTGCTATCACATGAGAAAACTAAAATGTAAGTAGTACTCCAACTAGTTAATGAAGTGGTCAGACGTCAAATCTCATCGCATTAAATGCCACAGATCCTCTCTCTGTCTGTGTCTCTCTCTATCAACATTTACCGAAGCTTATTATCGCCGACATCCAGACGCCTCGAAGACCGTCGGCGACTTCGCCTTTCAATTGCTTGTACTCTCTTCTTCACACACACACACAAACTGACTCTTTTTGTCACGTTTTCGAGGGGGAGGAAGGATGGAAGGACAGATCATGACAGCCTTAATTAGACGCCGCTTGCACGGTGAAATTGATCTCCAAAATTACTCAAAGAGTGCGAAAGTTAGCTAGACACTTGAATTGTTTAACGAAAAAAGACTTAGATTCACAATTAAATGGGTTTAAGTGCCGCTTTCTTTTAAATTTTTTTTTAAAAAAATGTAATTTTAAGTTCAAATATAATGAAAATAAAAAATTAATTTTTTTTTGCTCCTATTAAAAGATCTCAATGAGATCTATCAAATAAGATCCATATTGATAGAAAAATTATTTGCATAAATACATAATTTTTAAACTTGAAATTACCTTTTTTTTTTAAAGTTTCTTTTTTAAGAAATTGAAACGGGCCCTTAACCATATGAATTTGTTTGCACCATGTCGACGACATTGTGTTGAAACTCATCTCATAAGAATCTACGAGCGTCTGGCTCGCTGACTGTCAGCTAACTAACCGCACCTCCCCTCCTTTATTGACAAGTAATATGAAAATTGATTTTGGCAGTCTACTTTTAGCCATCGACACTCCACTATTTATAATTTCCCTACTTGAAATTACGACATACCCTTGTATGTGTAAGAAAATAGATTAACATTAACAAAATAAAGAATAATTTTGTAATTTTACAAAGTGTAAAGACAAAAAAAAAAAAAAAGGAGTTAAATATGGAGTGCAAAAAATCACTTTTAATTAAAGTTAAATATTAAAAAATGATATTGGCGGAGGATCACAAGATTTGCAGTGAAATTCGAGCTTTATTTATGCAATCTCACCATTGACAGAAACAAAACAAGAAAAACAAAATACTCTTTTTTTTTTTTGAGGAAACAGAAACATAACTACTAAAATACTCATATAGTTTATACTTTATAGACACTCGAATACATATGTACGGAGCCTTTCAAAAAATTTACTCCATAAATGTACGGATATCAATGTGGACATGTGTGTGCACAGACGGAGAGAGAGAGAGAGAGAGAGAGAGAGCTATGAGGCGTGATTCTTACCGGGAAGTTATGGGTGAGGTTGAGGAGAGTGGAAATGGGGGCACATTTTGGAGAGAGAGAGAGAGCAGCAGCAGCTGCAGAGTTCAGAAATGGTGGACAGTGAGAGGGGGAGGGAGGGAGAGGACTATTAGTGTGCAAATTGGGGAAACGGGGTTAGTTTGACTAGAAATTTATAGGGGTGGGGTTTGGCTTGGGAATCACTTTTTCCGTTTCGATTCTTTTTTGTTCTTTTTATCTGTTGGGTTCTTCATCTTCTGAAGAAAAAACCACTGTGTTGTTCTTTACGCGTGCCCTCAAATAAAGACAACAAAAGAGTGTGTGACCGAAAAAAGAGCGTAAATTTCAGTCGACAACGAAAGAGATAAGAAAAGAACAGAAGAGAAGAGAGGAGAGATTGACCTCTTGTGTGTTGCGACTTCAATTCTACTGCTACAGGACGACCATATAGACCCGAATCACTGCTGTCGTGGTGTGAGATGATGATGGGTATCCGTCCCCGTGTGCTACCTAACGCTTTCGACTTTTGCGCAAAGTCGCAGAACGGGAGTGAGAGAGTGAAATCGTTTTTTTAAATAAAATGTAATTTTTGAAAGTTTTTGGACTTTTGAGCGAAGTCAGGGAAACTGGAGCGAGAAAGTGAAATAGTTTTTTTTTTTTTTTAAGAAAATGTAATTGTTGAAATTTGGGGAAACACAACTTTAGATGTATAGTTTAGCCCCATTTCATTAATTGCAAATAAATAATTATTTTTTTAGAATAAAAAAAGAAGAGTTAAAAGTGGCCTAGGTCGTAACTTTTGTCAATTGGCGTCCACTTTTTGATTTTTTTATTGGCATGATAGAATTTTAGAATAGAA
Organism: Rhododendron mucronatum var. ripense; assembly: GCA_019656295.1. Lineage (NCBI taxonomy): Eukaryota > Viridiplantae > Streptophyta > Magnoliopsida > Ericales > Ericaceae > Rhododendron > Rhododendron mucronatum. Next base: position 1,875,743 of record BPLT01000050.1, on the reverse strand, counting down.
TGGTAGTAGCAATTGTTAAATTAATGTGACAAAACACTCTAAAAAAATGTTACACGATCGTTGGCCCAGATATCGAGGTCTAATTGGCATCAACGTGATTAATGACTATACCCAAAATTGGTGATTTGTTACTTACTGAAAATAACTTATTCATAGAGGCGGACAATCTCATCCGTCTAATAATAAATATTTTTGATCTAGATAATAGTTTGTTTTTAATCTGAATCATTCAAAATACCTCCGTGAATAAGTTGTTCTCTTTGTTACTATGCAAAAGGATGTGAAAATTTACAGCGTTGTCCTCTCTTGGAAGTAATGTCAAAGACTAGTAGGGTACCACCAAGGGTGGTAGCCCAGTTAGCATGGGTGATGGGGCTTAAGTGTCTTTCCCTCCATGTGCACTCGGGTTCGAGCCCCTCCAGTGGCAAAAAACTTATATGGGCTGGAGGGACGCGTGGAGGGCCATGTGCCAGCTGTGCACTTAGGTGGTACTGTGGTGACGGCCTGTGCTCACGGATAGTAGCTATGGTTAGAACCGAACATTTCACAATGGGTTGGGAGCCTTTATGGTCACGCCCAAGAGGGGTTGCTACGCCGGTCACCCCTTCCTACCCTTTTAGTTATCAAAAAAAAAAAAAAGACTAGTAGGGTGCTTAAAAAATAAAAATCTATATTCAAACTTAAAAATAATGGATTTACAAAAATAATTTTTTAATTTTTTTGCAGTATTTGATAGGTGTCATTGAGATCTCTCAAACAAAATATATATAACATATTTGTTTATTTCAATAAGTCTATTAACTTTAAACTTAAAAATTATAAATAAATACTTATTTTTTAAGGAAGTAAACTGGAACGTAGCCTCGAAAATGACAGACTCGGTCAAAAGATAACCTTTTTTTCCCAGCTTGTGTGTACGATTTTACTGCTGTCGGCTACTTGTACGGATCCAAGTATAATGGTGCACACATTCAATAAAAAAATAATTAAAAAATGATCTTAGGTAGCCATACCACGTAATTGGTCGGGATGAACACATTCGTCCAAAATATAGATCCGGCTAGGGTTTTGGTCTAGAGGAAGGGGTCTGCCCCCTCCCTCCTCTTCTCTCTCCTCTCCTCCTCTTCTCTCTCCTCTCCTCGTGTTTGCATGTATCCCTTTTGTTTTTGCGCTTGATTAAGGTAGATGAGTGGCGCATTCAGCCTCCGGCATTCAAGCTCGGATGGTGGCATGTGGGTTTGTTTTCAGTCCATCTCCTCTTTATCTATTCAAATCTAAAAGATAGTGGCCGACAGCAGACCATAACATTGAGGATGGGATTAGGATTTTTACTTCAATTTTTCTCTTTTGTTTGATGATTTCTGTCTCCGGCGGTTCTTCCAGGCTAGTTTTTCTAGATCCGGCGAGGAATTATTTTCTAAGAAGTGCCACAATACACATCCCTTATATGGATGTGTATCATATGCACCCTCATTGAAATACACCTAAATGTTACGAATCTATTGTTGTGAAAGGAGAAAAGATATATTTCTTAATTTCGTCCCATTATTATTTTTACACTTTTGCGCTTAATATTACATCAAGTAATACATGGACACTTTTCTTTTTTTTTTTTTACTTGTAAATACGAAGTTGTATACCTGTCAAGATGAACAAATATTTTGACATATTCTAAAAGGGAAATAAAGGCAAAAAATAGAGGAAAGGGAGTACTAAAGTGCCCTTTGACGGTAAACAAAAAAGTGCACTAATGGATAACAGTAATCCAAATTCAGCTGAAAATTAATGCTTTTAAACTCATTGAAAAGATAAACTGAGATTATCTCATGTGATCATCTGCATTTGATTTCTCAGGTGATACGCATAAAAACTGCAACGGGTCCATTCAGCAACATGATCCATTTGTTTGTAAACATCAATATGTTTACTGTCTATGCTTAAAATCACGTCGATAAGATATCGACAAAGTCTTTGCCGAATTATAAGGTAGTAATAGGGAAAGTCTTAATTTGCCGATTTATGATAGTCAAAAGGTTAATGGACAATTACAGTTAGACCATCCATTTCTCTTGTGACAAAATATGATTCGTTAAGATAAATACTGATATGCAATTGGCGTAGTAATTTTTTGCATTGATGATAAAAATATGGAGACTGTGTCCGCTTTGGGTCTCTAAAACCAACCTCTCTATGCACACGGTTCTCAATAAATTTCCTCTCGATTATTATTCAAATTTATATATCTTTCTATCTCTCTCTGGCTCATTATCCCAAAAACCTCAGCGGGACCCTCATCATTACTCAATAGCAACCAAACTAAGTCTGAACCTTTATAGTGAACGGTTTGAATCATCAAATGGGATCGTGGTGGATGTTATCTTGAAGAACCTTAGGGATTATCAGATCCATGGATATCGATTCCACTCATTCAATAATTTCTATCATTATCACGTGGAGTGATAAAAAGAGAAAATGACTAAAAAAATGGAAATCAAATAAAATTGCTTACTTATCATTTGATATTTTATTGGAAATATGTTAATAAGTGTTTAGAATATTTGTGAACGAGCCTTTCAAAGAAAAAAGAAAGAATATTTACTAACATACCTTTCGAAAAAATAATACTCCATTAACATGCTTTGAAATATTTATTCAATCACGTGAAATGCGTGTTAACAAGAAATACATTTTTATGTTTTTAAAAAGACGTGTAATAATAATTGCGTTTAAAATAAAACGAGGCAGCAGTTTCAACATTGCTCATTTATTCTCCTTTCTCGAATAGATAGATTCAGAGCTAGTAAAAAAATGTGTTCCGGAGAGGCCAGATAATTTGAAACAGTTAGCAAATAAAACGATAGATTAACAATAAAAAAAGGGGATGTTTGAATTCCACGAAAGCCAAACATTTCAAATTTTGGGGTCACTACCCGCTTGAGCTTTACCCGGTTGTTAACTTTAAGATCTCGAAAGTAATCAAGGTGCGCGCAAGATAGGTCGAACACCCGATTATAACGGGAAAAGGGATGATATTTGTAATGGGTAAGGGTGGACTGTGGAGACAGTGCAAGTGTGTAACAGACAAAAACACAAACCATAATAAACCAAATAATTCGAAACCAACAATTGTGTCCGTGGCATTAAATTACGAATCTCTTAAATTCATCTCTTTTCTGTATTTTGTTAATGCTAACTGCAGAGTTTAAATTAAGGATTTTGTTAACATGTGCCCCAGGGGCATATGATAGTAGTCATTAAATGATTACTAACTAAATCCACTTGTATAGATTGTCGTGAAAGTGTAATTACATTAAATAGTATTGGACTAAGAGAGAAACTATTTTTTAGAGAGACCAAATTACCCTTTTGTTTTTCTCTCCGTGCTATCCTTTTACTTGCCTTCCATTTTATAGCCCTTTCGACTCCCTCATGTATTTGAGAAACAAACAAGGGTATTTCAAAGAGCAATAAGTAATTGTTTAGTCCGTTTAATTATAAGCAAGAAAAAAAAAACCAATATAATACATATGCTCCAAAAAGTATTGATTATTCTAATAGACCAATTTTATAAAAAGTCCCCAAGCAAAAAATTTATACCTCAACTGACTAATTATTTACATAGTTCAGCAATGTTTTAGTCTTTAGTCTTTTCTTGTTGTGTTTTCTCCCATCAAACAAATTACTTGTGTAAATTTTTTTGACTGAATCAATCAAACGTTACTTTCTTTCCTTACAAAAAAAAATTCTTGACCAAAAGTTTAAAAAAATAAATAAGGCAAAAAGTAGATCAACTAATTAGTTAAGACAATCTAAACTCACTCTTTAGCCTATAATAAAGTTTGAACAGATAAATTTTCTACTGACAAGGAGAAGTTGTTAGGTTTCACTGGCCCTATTCGGCTAATTTTTTTACTTTAAGTCGGTTTTTTCGTCTTTATTTAAAAAAATTATAATTTAAATTTTTTTTGATTTCGATCATAATTTTTTACTTTTTAGATTCTTCTCATCATGACGATACAATAATCCCCCCAAAATTAACGACAAACTAACAAATACGAAAAACAATTTGAATAAGGACTAAACAATACAGCCACTTGACTTATTTAACCGAACGAGGCCTCAATAGCCACTCCTTTTTTCATGGGTTTATATTAGATAAGTAATTTGCTGTTTTTTTTTTCCCTCAAAAACTCATGGATCGGAGAACCCCCGCAAACTATTATCTCAACGGGTGCCCGGTCAACTTTTCTATTACATGCTCCAAAAAAAAAAAAAAAAACTTTAGGAGTATTACATTTGTTTTTCGCTTAGTATTTCTTTCTCTTAAAACATTTGCCTATACATGGATGTTAAAAGTAGGGGCATTTCTGTCTCGTAACAGAAAACGTTTATCTTCCCAAAGGTACAATTTAATACTCTTGCTGTATCATTATTTTTCCCATGAAAGTTGATTAATTTGGAGAATTAATATGTTCTTATCATATGCCTTAAGAATACATTAATGACAATTATCATATGCCCTAGGGCACATATTAACAAAACCCTTAAATTAAAGTTGGAGTACTACATAGCCATTCTGAGGCAATCAGATGGTAAAGTCCTCCAACCCCATGAGGCCAGTTGTAGGACTCGTGTTCACGGCACTTCTAGTGTGAGAGATTCCGCAAAATTTATTTGCGTGCGGATTTCTAATCTCGACAAGCTTTTTCGTGCGGATTTTTATTCTCGACAAATTTTTTGCATCTGAACTTCTAATCTTGACCGTTGGAGATAAAAAATACGCATGCAAAAAGCTTGCGGGATCCCTCATAGGAAGGGGAGTACATAATCTTTATCTTTTTACTTATTTTAGAGCGGCTGATCCAGCCGTTCATTTCGGCACAGACGGCTCGGTTAAGATTCGAGCCACCGATTATCGAGATAAGCAAACAGATCGACCGCTCTACATGCACTGCTTTAAAGGGTGATACTTGACAACATCCCTCAATCCGTATTTTGGACTAGGTGGGATCTCGTCCCCCTCTTTTCTCCATCTTCAATTATAGGCTATAGCTTAAACTAGTGGGGTTCTCTTTAAGTGTAGATTTCCGAAAAGTCGAAAACCGGTCAAATCTGAGTCTAACTGTGTCGACAACTGTTCGATGTATATGCGTGTGCGTGCATCAAATGATTTTAAACACAATTATGTCCGTATGCTCAATTAGTGTTTCTTGCGTGTCGATCGAAACCTACCTCAACCAATCAAGTTTTGATTTCCCCCACGACACAAATTTACAAATTAAAGGACGTGCATGTGCATGTCTTTTTAGGTCCCATGAATCTGTGTCTACTATGAAGAGATGGGCCTCTGTCGCCTATGAATCGGATGGATTATGGATATGGGTGTAACTAAATAAACATATGTCCATTTAAGGTTTGGTGTTAATTTAATTTTTTTTTTTAATTTTTTTTTTTTGGTGTTAATTTAATTTTGTAGGACTTATTTTGTCTTTAGCCTTTGCATGCCAATACCAACTAACTAGGATTGATCGTCTCATGCATGTGATCGTCCTCTGTTAGGAGCGATGAGACTCACCATAGTTGTATCCTAATGTATGAGTCATTCGTTTTAAAAGTCTCAATATATATACAAATAATTCGCGAAATCAATAAGTTAAGTTTATTAGGTATCGTCAAAATATTTAGTCGAATTACACTAACCGTTTGAGAAATAGATCGGCAAAATCATAATGAGAGATGTCAGAATTCTCACTTGACAACTCTCAAAACAAATGTGAATTGTTCAAATAAGTATCTATGTCAGATTAACGTGATTTTTTACCACAAAATTTTTACTTCAAGACATTCAAAAATAAACGGCTCAACTAACATGTGAAATCATATCTAACATATGTACTCCTCTCTTAAGGACATTTGTTAATATGTATGAAATGACTCATTCATTAGGATAGAACTATGGTGAGTCTCATCTCTCCTAACATAGCACGATCACATGGGACGATCGATCCTAGCTAGTGCTGCAAAGAAAGTACTCTATATTTATATCAAGTTTTGCTAATCAAAAAGCTTAGCGGCTCGTTTGTTTCACGAGACTAATATGTAATCGCATAAGACACATAACTCATTTGATGACCAATAATTTGATTACATGCTTAATTTGGACTGTAAGAACTTTACCCGAAGCCGTTTTAAAGCAATCATTAGCAAAATTCGAAAGTTATACATTTGGTGAACCAAACAGGCCCATATTTTTGGACCCGGGGGGCTGCTCTCCCCCTTGGGGAGAGCAGCGTGCTGCTGTCCCCTTTTTGGGGCGCATCCCGGTCTCGCTCCGATGATCCGAATCGTTCACTTTGTAGAGCTCGTCGAGTAGAACAACTATGCAAAAAATCAGCTTAATTGGATATCATTAAGTACTTGATCGGAGCCTTTTTACTTTGAAAAGAATGGATCCGAAACACTGGATCAAATCCATTATTCCCAATGGACCAAGAGTTATATAGGCTCCGATCAGGTATTTAATGATATCCAATTAAGCTGATTTTTTGCATAGTTGTTCTACTCGACGAGCTCTACAAAGTGAACGATTCGGATCATCGGAGCGAGACCGGGATGGGCCCCAAAAAGGGGACAGCAGCACGCTGCTCTCCCCAAGGGGGAGAGCAGCCCCCCGAGTCCCATATTTTTCGATAGGAAGGAAACATTCAATAAAGTTTCTGTGGATGATAAACATGCATTGATTTCTGCATTTTAATGATTAACATATACTACATATCATCAACCGATCATTTAAAATAAGTACTTATTTTGCCACTTCTCATTCAAAAATAAGAAGAGTCATTCCACAAAATCCAAACAAAAAGTTCCTTTCACATTTTCAAACTCAAAAATAATTTAAATGAAAAGAAATTTTAATTTTTTTTGTACCGTATTAAAGATCTCAATAAGATCTATCAAACAAGATCCATAGTGATAGGAAAATTATTTGCGTAAACACATGATTTCTGAGCTTGAAGTTGCCTTATACAAAAAACTAAGACTGTTGCTATGATAATGGGCGCCAGCGGAGGGAAATCGTACCGGCGGCCGCGCCGGGCCGTCTCCGGCCACCGGACGGCCGATCCGAGCCGTCCAAAAATTCTATAAAAAAAAAACGATGATTCATATATACACGGAAAAGGGGTGCTCGGACCAAGCACCCTACACACCTCGGATGCCGTTGATTCCCGCGGTAGCCCCCTCGGTTTCTTTTTTTAGAATTTTTGGATGGCTCAGATCGGCCGTCCAGTGGCCGGAGACGGCCCGGCGCGGCCGCCAGTACGATTTCCCTCTCCGGCGCCATTGGTACCTATATAAATTCTGAAAAATAAGCACCTCCTTTTTTTTTCGGGAAAAAGCCTTCTTATTCAACAAAAAATAAGTTCTTATTTAGTTTCTGGAATGCAGCCTAAGTAACAAAAAAAAAATACAAGCATTTGAGCTTTTTAAATATTGCGACGCCGTGAATCTATGTACCGCCCCTGAGTAAAGGCAAGCAAGCCACTTTATTCATCTTGGGCTCCCAAAGTTTTGGGAAAATGAACGGGCCTAAAAGATTGTGTAGCATTCATTAAATATAGGTCTATAAGATGATATTCATTCGAATGTGCATATCAAAGAAGAAAATTTTTTATTTTTTTTTCAATCGTCATACATCAGCGGGGGTTAGTAGGGGGTATTAGAGTTAGTACAGGGAATTCAGAAGCTATCCATAGCTTGGAACTCCAGGGTATTGCTCCTGCAGGAGTCGAACCCAAGACCTCCCCCTTGGGGGAGAGATGACAAACCAACTGCACTAGGCAGCAGTTGTCAAAAAGAAGAAAAATTGATTATACGAGAATAATTAACATTTTTGCTGCTAAAAATACAAAAAGGCTTATCTTTAAACGGTTTTTTTTACATTTTTTTTATCTTGTTGAATACACATAATTAAAACCTTAAAAATAGTATTAACTACATTCAAATCTTGAAACCATATAGCAACTCACAACTTTGCATGCCTAAGAGCATGTACACCAGCCTAGGCATACATGCTCTCTTAGCAACTTTGGCTAGGAAAGGGACAAAAGGGGGCTTGCACCAGCCTAGGTAAACCCTAATGTATTTTACATTTGTGGAAAAACCTCTCCAAATATACCGAGGTACTGTTCATCGGTACCCAATTTTTTATTCCTTTTTCTCCCCCCTCTCTCTCTCCAACGAAGAACACTCTGCACCTCTGCACAAACGAAGAAAGGTTGGGTTTGGTGTTCTTGAAATGAATTGACTGCAACGGAGGTCCGGCGATCTGGGTTTATCTCGCCGGAATCGATCTGGGTCCGGCGAAAAAACGAAGAAAAGCTAGGTCCGGCGATTTGGGTTTCTCTCGAACGAAGAAGGCTGGGTTTCTGTCTCTACGTTCGCTGGAATCAAGCATTCAACGGAGAAAGCTTGGGTCCGGACCGTCCGGTTCTGGCGACCTCGATCGCAATCTCTGGTTTGCAGTATATATGGTTTGCAGTATATATAATATATATGAACGTATAATATATATACATATGTATATATTCTGTGTTGGTATTATTTTCTAGTAATTTTTAATTGATAGAGAGGAAATTATAAAGAAGCTGCTGTGTGTGGAAGGAAAAAATGGATAGGTAAAGTAGAAATCATACCTTTTTGAGTAGGTATTTTACCTAGTGTTGGTGTACATGCTCTAAGAGCATGTGCACCAGGAGAGGTAAAACCCCTTTTGTAGCTACTTTACAGAGGAAAACAACAAAAATCATGGTGCAGCAGACGAGGTAAATTGGAAGGGAAAATAGCTTTGTTGAAAATGCTCGGTAGAAATACCGATCCACTGTTCATCATGTATCCATTAAACAATTAATTTCTCACTCCTCCTCTCTCTCTCTCATCCAATGGCCTGCCTTTCCCTCCTTTCACTGATGTATATTTTATGAATATACAAGGAATAGAGAGAGGATGATAGAGAGGCTTGTGTAGGTTGGAAGGGCAAACTGAATAGGTAAAATATAAAAGTACCTTTTTGAGTAGGTAAAATTGCTATCCTTGATGTACATGCTCTAACCTACCCTTTTCGATTGAATTGTACTGTCCATTTTTAACTTAAAACAAGACGGTTACTTCCATTCTTTGCTCTCTTTTTTCTTTGCTGTTTAAATTCCATCCTTATCCAAGTGCAATAAATGAGTAAATAATCGCATCTCTATGGAGTGTATTGCCACAATTTTACTCAAATGTACTCCCAAACAAACAGACGGTAATTATTTGAAAGAAATTGATTTTTGCACTCCACTTTTTATCGAAATCGCTCCAATTTTAACGTAAAATTGCTGTTAACTTGATGAATAAAATGGAGCACCATCAATACAAAGTGGAGAGCGAATATTATTTTTCTTGGAAAACAATTTACCCTATCCGGGGTGTCCAACTTTTCTGCCACCCCTGGCCTATTTGGGCTTTCACATCAATCAATGAAGGGCCTACTTTTGAACTTGCACAATGCCAACCTACGACTATTCTTCATCCGCTTTTATTTGTCGGCCCCCACCTTACCCATAAATGTCCTATCTTTATGAGTAGGCTTTACGAATAGTTTCAGTATACCTTTTTAAAAAATAAATATTTATTTTATATTTTTAAATTTAAAAATAATTTTTTAATTTTTTTCACAGTATTAAAGATTTCATTGAGATCTTTTAAATAAGATCCATATTGCATATTTTTAAATTTCATTAAGCCCATTATTTTTTAACTTGAAATTTCTTACTTACAAAATAAGTACTTATAACCCGTTCTGAAACGGAGCTTTATTATTTATAGCATTGACCCTTTGGGGAAATATGTAGTAGTATATCAAAAGATTCAAATTTCAAAACATAGCCTTTGTGAGTTTCCGGTATTCTCGCTCTCTGTCCCTGTTCTCTTTTGTCAATTTTGGGAGTTTGTGCTACTTTTTAATTGATTATATTTTGTAATTTATAATATTTTAGGTGATTTTAAAAATATGATTAAAAAGAGTTCATTAAGATCTATCAAACAATATCCATTTTGAATATAATTGGTATTACCAATAAAAATTATAATTAATTTTTTAGCCAGTTAGAATAGGACAAAGACCAATAGAATGGGAACGGAGGAAGTACTTTGATTTTGTTTGGTTATCAACTTAGTTTTAGTTTTAGTCTTGTTCCCAATCATTAATCTACTTTTTTCTTCAATCATTACTTTATTTCTCTAATTATTACTTTCTCATCTCTCTCTAGCTCTCTCCAATCATTACCTATATCTTCAATCATTACTCTATTTCTCTCTCTACCAACTACCAAAACTAAACTAAATTAAGCTCTCAACCAAACACTACCTTTATTTTTTTTTGTCTTTGGACTAACGGCAATAAGCAATTTGTTTTCACGATATGGTATTTTGACCCCAGTAATATGTGAAAACACAAGCTTTAGGCTCCATTCCAGAACACCTTCTTAAAAAATAAGTACTTATTTCACATTTTCAAACTCAAAAATAATGTAAAGGAAAAATAATTTTTTGATTTTTTTTACACCGTATTAACGAGATCTTTCAAATAAGATCCATATTGCATATTTTTAGATTTCATTAAGCCCTTTATTTTTTAACTTAAAATTGCCTTCTTAAAAAATAAGTATTTATTGTTCGTTCCGAAACGGGGCCTATAGTCCATTTGGTAAATAACGAAAACTCATCCTCAATCCAAACTTTTGACCCCCGTAATTTGGTGTACATAAAACCTCTTTTGTGGCGTGGGTATGTGTGTGTGAGAGAGAAAGCCGGACAGTGTTCCCAACCAAGGGTAGTTTTCAAGGTTCAGGGGTAACTGTGCTGCAGGCAGCTCGGATTGTTGGCCAGGAGGAAGTTATTTCTGGGGGTTTGGTTGAGGATCATGAACCTCTGGGGGTTAAGAAGAAGCCTAAAAAACCTAATAAGAAGCGATGATCAAAATTGGTGCATGGAATATTAGGGGCTTGAATGATCCTTCAAAGCAATTGGAGGTTAGGAAATTTATCCTTGACGGTAGATTATCCTTATGTGGGATAGTGGAAACGAAGGTCCGATCTCAAAACCTTGGTGTTGCGTTAAAAAATTGTCTTCCTACGAATTGGGAGTATATTCATAATATAGGCTCTGGTTTAGTTGCTAGGGCTATCTTTACTTGGAATTCTTCTCTAGTTAAGGTGGATTTACTTTCCAGCAGTGATCAACATATTACTTGCAGGGTTCATCATGTCAATTCTTTGCATTCTTTCATTGTTACCCTAGTGTATGGTTTGAATCATGCTGGTGAGAGAGCTGTTCTGTGGAATGAGCTGAGGGGGCTTCATGCTCTTCTGGGAAATGAACCTTGGCTTTTGTTGGGTGATTTTAATGCTGTTAGAAAATCTAACGAGAGGAGCTGTCTTGATCATTTTGATTATATGGCTGCGGATTCTTTTAACTCCTGTATTGCAGATATTGAGATTGATGATCTCCCCGTGAAAGGTTTCTGGTTTTCTTGGACTAGTAGGAGTGGAGGTATGGGTCATAATAAAAGTAGGATTGATAGGGCTATGGTCAACCATGTTTGGCAGGATATATTCACTGAGTCTGAGGCTATCTTTACAGCTCCTGGCATTTCAGATCATTGTCCTCTCCTGGTGTCTATTCTCCCTTACAGACATAAGAAAAAACCTTTCAAATTCTTTAATTTTTGGATGTTTCATCCCCACTTTTCCAACTTGGTTCTGGAAGCTTGGAGGCAGGATAGGGGGTCTCATCCTATGAAACGGTTGTCTTTTAAACTTAGTTTCTTGAAGGGTCTGCTTAAGAAGCTCAATTCTACTTGCTACAATCAAATTAGTGCTAGAGTGGCAAATGCTAAGGCTAAACTGACTAGTATTCAGGAAGTAGCTGCTTTGGGTACTGTAACAGTTGATCTGGTTGCACAAGAGAATGCGGCCATGCTTGTTTATCGTTCCCTTAGTGCTGCTGAGGAAGCTTTTAAAAAACAGAAGTCACGGGTTCAATGGCTGAAGTTAGGGGACAACAACACTCAGTATTTCCATAAGAAGATGGCTGCCAATAGATTGCGTAATAAGATCTTATCCATTAATGATGATAATGGGATAAGGTTAGAAGATCTAGCTGTTGTCAAGAAGGAAGTTGTCTCTTTTTATGTTCGCCTGTTAGGTACCAATTTTCCTAATCGCCTTGAAGCAACAAATGCCTTGAATGTTCTTGCTGTTGCCACAGTTCCTCTGGAATACCATGCTGCTCTTACTCGCCTTGCTTCTGTTGAGGAAATTAAGAATGCTATGTTCTCTATTGGTGGTGATAAAGCTCCTGGTCCAGATGGATATACTGCTGCTTTTTTCCAAAAAAACTGGGGTTTAGTTGGTCCAGATGTGGTTCTTGCTGTTCAGGCCTTCTTTGTAACTGGAGGGATGCCAAAAGGGTGGAATGCCACAGCGTTAACTTTGGTTCCAAAGGTTGCTGCTCCTACTAGCATGAAAGAGTATAGACCTATTGCATGTTGTAATGTCCTTTACAAGTGCATTACAAAACTTTTGGCAAATAGGATGCAAGGTATTCTACCCCTTATTATCAATCATGGGCAATCTGCTTTTGTCAAAGGTAGATCTATCGCTGATAACATCTTACTTATGCAAGAATTAGTCAGAAATTACCATAGAGATGAGGGGCCTCCACGGTGTGCCATCAAGATTGACCTTATGAAAGCCTACGATTCCGTATCATGGGGTTTTTTGTCTGAAATGATGGTTGCTATGCAGTTCCCAGCTCAGTTTATTCAATGGGTCATGTACTGTGTTTCAAATGCTTGGTTTTCTGTGTCCTTAAATGGAGATCTTGAAGGTTTTTTTTTAAAGGAGAAAGAGGTTTGAGACAAGGGGATCCGATTTCCCCTTATCTTTTCCTAATAGTTATGGAAGGTTTTTATTCTATCCTGCATTCTAAAGCCACTACTGCCCCTTTTCTCTACCATCCTAAGTGTAAAGAGCTGCAGCTTCATCACGTAGCCTTTGCGGATGACTTGTTTGTGCTTTGTGGAGCTGATCAGGGTTCTTTTTCTGTTGTTAAAGCTGCATTGGATGAGTTCTATTCTTTTTCTGGCCTCGGTCCCAACCTTCAAAAGAGCGCTGTTTTTTATTCTGGGGTCAGCAATGCTCTTAAGGAAGTTTTGGAAGCAATCCTCCCCATTCCTCAAGGTTGTCTTCCAGTCAGGTATTTGGGAGTCCCTCTCATCACTTCAAGGCTTTCTTACTCTGATTGTGTGCAACTTAAAGAAAAAATCATGCAAAGGATCAATAGTTGGACCACAAAGCTATTGTCTTTTGGGGGTCGTTCTCAACTAATTAGTTCAGTTTTATGGAGTATGCAAGTGTTCTGGTGTTCAATCTTTATCCTCCCCCAAAAGTTGTTAAAGGAAATTGAGAGCCTGCTTAGAGCTTTTCTGTGGACAGGAGTTCAACTCAGACAGGCTGGGGCGAAAATTAAATGGGAATGGGTGTGTACTCCAAAAGATGAAGCTGGTTTGGGTTTCAAACCTCTCAAAGTATGGAATAAAGCTACCATGATCAGACACTTGTGGGCTTTGAGTAAAAAATCTGATTCTCTATGGGTTAAATGGGTGCATTCATACATTATAAAGAGAAAGTGTCTTTGGCAAATGAGTTTGCCTCAGGATTCTTCTTGGACTATCCGTAAGCTTTTTAATCTCAGAGAGGTAGTGCAGCCCCTGATTAAGTATGTGATCGGTAATGGGAACACTGTTTTTCTTTGGCTGGATCATTGGCATGATGTAGGCCCTCTTTACAAACTGTTTGGTGAAGATATAGTTAGTAATGTTGGAAGCTCCCTTCTAGCCAAAGTATCTTCCATCATACAAAATGGAAGTTGGCACTGGCCTAGGCAGAGAAACAGGGCAATCATGCAAATTATGAGGAGCACACCTTCAACTCTTAGACCTAATCTAGCTGTGGAAGATTCTGTGCGATGGTTGCCTGCACCTAGTGGTATTTTCTCAGTTCACACTGCTTGGGAAGCTCTCCGAAACCCTCTCCCTAAAGTTCCATGGGCTCATATTGTATGGCTTAAGCAAGGTATTCCTCGATGGGCTTTTATCATGTGGCTTGTTTGCTGGGGTAGGCTCTCTACGAAGGATAGACTCTTATCATGGGGAATGAGGGTGGACCCTCAATGTGTTTTTTGTCATAGGGAGAATGAGTCCCATGAGCATCTTTTCTTTCATTGTTCTTTCTCAGCTTCTATTTGGGGTAGAATTCTCCATTTGTTTCGCATGTCTAGGTGCCCAAGGGAGTGGGAGCATGAAATTACGTGGGCTGTGCAACACTGATGAGCACCCAATATTGTAGATATTTGGTGTGACTAGTCCCGTAGTATGTTGGTTTAACTTGCGTTTATTTAGCTTTTATAATGATATTGCACGTAAGGTAGGTTTTTGTGTATTTCAGGTAATTCGTATAAATAAGGCGCGTTTGAACGCCAAGGAATGCTCCGGGTGCAACCAAGTACTCAAGGCCACGTGCCACCACATTGCGGTGCCCGAAAATTCATGAAAAGATGGTTTGGAGGTTGCTCGGGTCGCTCAAGGGTCAAGGGAATTGAAGGAGGAGTGAGGATTTTGCCAAAGCAATTCACCTTCCGACTAGCTGAGGGTAGAATCGTCATAACTTTTGATGTACAAAGTAATTTTGATCCAAACCACTTGGGTTAGAAAGTAGACTCGACAAGCTTTCCAACGGTCCAAAGAACGCCTAAATCCGAGTTCGGGAGTGTCCGGAGCGAGCCTACGAAGTTTGCCCAAAAATCTGTCAAGCGGGTACCGGTACTGGGCAATTCCCAGTACCGGTACCGGGTGTCCAGAGATCAATTTTCCAGCCCGTTGAAGCCTGGTACCGGTACTGAGAGTTTCCCAGTACCGGTACTGCATGGAAAAATCTGCAGATTTTTGTTATCTTTTTCAACTTTCCATTTATGGAAAGTTTCCACTTATGGAGTATTTTTGGGATATTTTGGGGGACTTTTTGGTCATTTGTAATTTAACTTTAGAGCCCTATAAATAGGCTTGTATGCCTTTTATAGAAGGATGGCCATTTTCTAGTCTTTTTTAGGCCTAAGTCTTTCTTCTCTCTAAGATTTCCTCCATTGTTGTTCTTCAAGCTTTTCTAGTTAATTTCTTCAAGAACTCAAGTAAGTATTTGTCTTATGTTAATTTCTCGTTTATTAATGTTGTAGCCACTCTTTAGATCTTTGCATAAATCAAGTTTATTTACGTTTTTATCGGTTAAATCTTTCGCTCCATTTTCTTACCATGTCTAGTCTTTTAGCTATGTGTGAGTAGTCTTTTGGCTAAGTCTTGGGCTAATCTTTCCCAATGACTTAGGTGGTTATTTGGTTCTCGACCTCTCGAGCTTAAAATCATGGTTTTCGGAATTGGATTAATCTAGCCATTTTGGTCTAAACGAGGGGTGTTAACTCCTTGGTATGTTGTTTAGTCAAGCGGTCTTGGCAAGCAGCATATTGAGGGCTCGTGGCCTCCTACGTGTTAGATACATTAGCGAAAATAGGTTGATTTAGTTCTGTTTAATCACATCTTTCTTGAAATGTAGTCATTAAAGCTAAATCTTCCGGGCGTGAGCACGCGGTCGTGACTCTCGTTTGAGTTATAATCGAGAACCGATAGCGGCCTTTGTCAAGGGATAGATGATCCCTAGACTTGCCTCTTTTAGTTTATAAAGCTCTTTTCTAGTCTTTTCTTTAGTTTTCCATTTCGAAGCTAAACCAAGTTGGCCGCCTTGAACGCCGCACTATACCATAAAACCTACAATCCGATTAAGCTATATTTCGATTCTCTGTGGGTACGATCCCGGACTTCCGGATATTATGCTATCGACGACCTAGCCCTACGCTTGGGGTTTTCTCAACCTTATTCGAAGGCGAGGTTCGGAGGCTAAGCATTTTTGGCGCCGTTGCCGGGGATTCTTAATATAGCTTATTTGGAGGTTCGACAAACCACTGTAAGTACTCCGTTTATTTTTCATTTGTGTAAATTGAACTCGACTTAGCGGATACCTCTAACTGAGCCACCAATTCGACTTGAGGTTTAACGAAGCTAAATTGAGCATCAATTGCCTTTTTACTTTCTATTTATTATTGCTTATATAGCTGTGGCGGTGGCATAACCCCACGGAACTGTTTTGAGAAAAGAGGTGGCGGCATAGCCCCTCTGGTCTGTTTACTTTTGGTCTTATTTGTCTACTAGAATGGCAGTAGCAAATTGGGAAACACCTCACAAGACTTTGCGGGACTATCTTTGTCCTAATCAAATTATAACACCCCATAAGACTTTGGGGGAGTACCTTTGTCCCAATCACATTTTCCCACCCCCTTGCATAGTCACTCATGATGCTAATGTTTTTAACAATCATATGATCATTTCCAATTGGCTGGATCTCAAGAAACAAATTCAAGCTTTTGGCGAGAGAAAGAATGAGTCATTTTATGCATGTTGGGGAAGATATAAGAATTTGCTCATTGCGGTCCCAAATCATGGCTATGAAAATTTTCAAATTGCTAACTATTTTTATGATGGACTTTTTCAAAAGAGTCAACGGTTCTTAAACATAATATGCGATGACAAACTTTTTGAAAAAGGACCAGCTCAAGCCTTAGATTTCTTTGATCATTTGGCTGAAACTTTGCAATCTAAGGTTTTTGTTCAACATTGTCAAGAGTCCAATTCAAATGCCATGGAAGAGGATATTGAGCCGCCTATCTTTGTTGAAGATGTTAGCTTAGATTTTGACAACTCCTCAGAGTCTGAATGGATTGATGTGCCTGAAGTTGAGCCTGTTATCCAGTGCTCTCCATCCATGGATCCTTTTTTGTGTGACAATCTGGGGGAGAAATTTCTCCTTGTTGAGGAAACAAATGTGGAGGTAGACTTTTTGTATGCTCTGCTGAATGAGCAGGATGGAAAGAATGTGTCTAGACCTGAGCGTTTGTCTCCTTCCTTTGAGGAGATAACTTCCATAGAAATTTTGAACCATCCAATACTCCCGGCTCTAGACGATGCCACCATTCGTACCGAGTCTCCACTAATGCACGAGCTTTTAAAAGTCGAATCGATTGATTTTGTTAGTGTTGATGAATTTGATTTGGTTTACCATCCTTATATTTTGGATTTTGTCAACTCATTGAAAATCAATCTAGTTTGGAATGCGCACTTGATTGAACTTAAATTTTTGAAACGAATCCGACAATTGCTTTACTCAAAGTATTTATTTTTGTGGCATGGCCGGATTCAATTTTTGAGGCAGAGTGTGGAGTGGAGTGTTATTTTCATTTTATTAGCTCTAGTTGGCATGTTAAATGTTCGTAGGCCGTATTTGGCTGAATGTACATAAATTCTTTCTCTTTTCTTTTCCTCTTTAATTTGATGGTCTGGTATAGCCCCCTGTTTCTCGCTTGGGAAATGGGGAGAAAAGTAGTACCCGTGTAATCGCGTGAAGATTTGGTTGTGTTTTACTTTTGGTTGCTTTTGAGCCCGGATAATACAAGTCGGGCGGTACGAATGTCATTTGCTTCTTAGTAGGTAGTTGGTTCTTAAGTCTTTTGCAGGGTAAGCATGCTACCATACCAGCCTTGGTGGTTTAGGTCTAAAAGCAAGGGTGAGTGAGGCATTCAGGAGCCCTAAGCATGGGAGCGATTGCGTATCGCGGTTGTAAGACCAAGAAAGCCCCGGCGATGACCTTGTGTGACTAGCTGTGGTTCCGATGGAGGAGCCGCAAGATTGAGCCTTGGAAGCAGTTTCAATGACGAAGGGAAGCAATGACAAGAACGCCTTCAACTTGGTCGAGGTATACGAGGGTTGACATTCCCTCGGAGGTACAATCTTTTGTTCTTTCCTCTCAATACTGTTGTTCTTCCTGCTATGAGGACATAGCATTGTTTAAGTTGGGGGGAGGGATATATATGCCATATATATGTTGTTGAAACTTTTCTCTTTTTGTTTTCGTTAAAATTTTCAAATTTTTTGTGCAATCTTCCCTTGTTAGTAGTGATTTCGCTTGCTAGATACATTAATTATGCTCAATTGTGTCAATATGGCAGGAGTCATGTATCCCGTCAAATTTGGTTGTGTTTGAATCCATGTCACATGCATATACATGAACTTTGATGAACAAATTGAGCCTAAAAGTTATGTCAAGTGTTGTGCATCGCTTAGAGTAGAGATTCATTCTTAAGCATCCCATGCTTTTTGTTCTCATTTTCCGCATTTGCGTAAATAATATCTTTTGTTCATGCTTGAGTAGTATATATATCTTTCATGCATCTTATTGGAGTTGTTGGCGTACTTAGGAAATGATTCAAGGCATTTTTGTTTGATTAAACCACATAATAGTCACCTTGTCCTTATTTTGAACCATAGTCCGAGTCTCTTCCATTGCTCAAACCTAGGTAACCGGATGTTCGGAGGGTTGTGTGTCTATAGTTTTCAATGTTTCAAGGAGGTTTGGGGGTGGTGTGAATGTGATAAAAGTGGTTGGGATGAAAAATGTGAAAGAATTGATACGTGATTTCCTTTCTCTCCTCTCCCACTACAAAAGCTAAATACCTAAATTTCCATCTCCTTCTCCCAAGCTCTCCAAATTGGCCCCTCAATCTCTCTTAATCTCAATTCAAATGACCCTATTCCTCAAAGAAAAATCAAAGCAATGCTATGAAAAAGCAAAATCATATCTGAAAGAGGGTTGAATGTTATGATGAGAGAATGGGTGTGACATCCGGGCTAGCTTACATTCCGGATGAGAAAGAATCCGATGGAAAGGGGGAGCTCAATGCTCAATACCGTAAGGAGTCGGATGATGAAGACGATTATGTGTGGTTGAGTCGGTGGTAGTAGTTTTTCTTTATTTCTTCTTCATAATTTTATTTGGTTTTGGTGTTTGGCTGATATATGGTCATACCTTGGGTAGTTTAGGGTCGGTAGTGGCTAAGGGGTAGTTGATCCGTGCTAGTATATGGCCACTACATTTTTGTAGTCCCTTTCTCTTTGTATCCAAGGTCGTTATAAGCCAATAAAGCCCTCCGTTGATCTTTTGTACGCTAATTAACTCCGTTTGATGCATGATCGATATTTACTACTTTTTGAGTATGATTTGTTCCTTTGTCGTGCATAGTTGTGAATAATTAGCTTTCCGTTCTTTCTTGGCGCTCTTTTATTAGCATGCATAGCTTTTTGTCTCTGGCTATTGCATTTATTCGCTAGCGCTTGTCATGGGATGTATCGTGTATCTCGTAGTGTGAAAAGTCGAATAAGAGCATATCCTTGTGAGTTTTGGAGTTGAAACTCGTTATGGTGTATGCATGCTTGACTACTCTAATATGGCATAGTTTGCTAATCCTAGTTCATGGCCTGTTTGAGCATGGATTGCATATGATCGGATTTGAAGGGATGTTTTGGACTCTTGCCTAGTTGTTGTAGTTGAGCATAGTTTTTGTGTTTTGAATTTCGAGAAGATTGCATAGCTTAATTAAATGTATTTTGTTTTAGTTTGCTAGGGACTAGCAAAGTTCAAGTTGGGGGGTGTGATGAGCACCCAATATTGTAGATATTTGGTGTGACTAGTCCCGTAGTATGTTGGTTTAACTTGCGTTTATTTAGCTTTTATAATGATATTGCACGTAAGGTAGGTTTTTGTGTATTTCAGGTAATTCGTATAAATAAGGCGCGTTTGAACGCCAAGGAATGCTCCGGGTGCAACCAAGTACTCAAGGCCACGTGCCACCACATTGCGGTGCCCGAAAATTCATGAAAAGATGGTTTGGAGGTTGCTCGGGTCGCTCAAGGGTCAAGGGAATTGAAGGAGGAGTGAGGATTTTGCCAAAGCAATTCACCTTCCGACTAGCTGAGGGTAGAATCGTCATAACTTTTGATGTACAAAGTAATTTTGATCCAAACCACTTGGGTTAGAAAGTAGACTCGACAAGCTTTCCAACGGTCCAAAGAACGCCTAAATCCGAGTTCGGGAGTGTCCGGAGCGAGCCTACGAAGTTTGCCCAAAAATCTGTCAAGCGGGTACCGGTACTGGGCAATTCCCAGTACCGGTACCGGGTGTCCAGAGATCAATTTTCCAGCCCGTTGAAGCCTGGTACCGGTACTGAGAGTTTCCCAGTACCGGTACTGCATGGAAAAATCTGCAGATTTTTGTTATCTTTTTCAACTTTCCATTTATGGAAAGTTTCCACTTATGGAGTATTTTTGGGATATTTTGGGGGACTTTTTGGTCATTTGTAATTTAACTTTAGAGCCCTATAAATAGGCTTGTATGCCTTTTATAGAAGGATGGCCATTTTCTAGTCTTTTTTAGGCCTAAGTCTTTCTTCTCTCTAAGATTTCCTCCATTGTTGTTCTTCAAGCTTTTCTAGTTAATTTCTTCAAGAACTCAAGTAAGTATTTGTCTTATGTTAATTTCTCGTTTATTAATGTTGTAGCCACTCTTTAGATCTTTGCATAAATCAAGTTTATTTACGTTTTTATCGGTTAAATCTTTCGCTCCATTTTCTTACCATGTCTAGTCTTTTAGCTATGTGTGAGTAGTCTTTTGGCTAAGTCTTGGGCTAATCTTTCCCAATGACTTAGGTGGTTATTTGGTTCTCGACCTCTCGAGCTTAAAATCATGGTTTTCGGAATTGGATTAATCTAGCCATTTTGGTCTAAACGAGGGGTGTTAACTCCTTGGTATGTTGTTTAGTCAAGCGGTCTTGGCAAGCAGCATATTGAGGGCTCGTGGCCTCCTACGTGTTAGATACATTAGCGAAAATAGGTTGATTTAGTTCTGTTTAATCACATCTTTCTTGAAATGTAGTCATTAAAGCTAAATCTTCCGGGCGTGAGCACGCGGTCGTGACTCTCGTTTGAGTTATAATCGAGAACCGATAGCGGCCTTTGTCAAGGGATAGATGATCCCTAGACTTGCCTCTTTTAGTTTATAAAGCTCTTTTCTAGTCTTTTCTTTAGTTTTCCATTTCGAAGCTAAACCAAGTTGGCCGCCTTGAACGCCGCACTATACCATAAAACCTACAATCCGATTAAGCTATATTTCGATTCTCTGTGGGTACGATCCCGGACTTCCGGATATTATGCTATCGACGACCTAGCCCTACGCTTGGGGTTTTCTCAACCTTATTCGAAGGCGAGGTTCGGAGGCTAAGCAAACACCTCAAGAAGAAAGGTTTCCTTTCTGCTCTCTATAAGCTAGCTATGGCTGGGGCCGTGTACTACATTTGGAAGGCTAGGAATGACTCAATTTTTTGCAACAAACAATACTGTCCGGACTCCATTTATGAGCAGATTGTTAAAGACGTGCGTGACAGAGTGTTCTCTTGGAGAAACTGTGGTCGTAGCCCTATGAATAGAATCTTATGTAGTGATTGGCACATCTCGGAGAAAGTTATGTAGTTCGTAGTAGTTAGGCTAGTCCTTTGTTGTTTTCTGTGTTTTTTGCTTCTAATTCTTTTTGCTGGGGTATGCCCCTTATAGTTTCTTTGTATATTGTCTCCTTTGTTGGTAATAAAATCCCTATTTACCAAAAAAAAAAGCCGGACAGTGTTGTGCTATGGTTAGGAATGGTTAGGAATTAAGGCCCAAACTAGTACTTGTTAAAATTCACGTCCTGTGATTTCACTAGTTGTTCGATAAACCAAACAGGTACGAATCTTTGACAATTCCTTTAAAAATATGTCAACCTGGCTACAAAAGAAAAAAGTCAACGTAGTTTATTTTGAGTAGTATTTATCTTGCTTGGAAGATGTAATAAAAGATATATAAGAACATTCGCCTCTTCGAATAATTTTTTTTTTCCCTGAGTTTTTTTTCTTGGTCAACGAGATTCGTTGGGTTATATATGTTTCTTGAAGAGCCATACAGAAAAGAATCCAACTTCTTATCAAAAAAAAAAAAAAGAAAGAAAGAAAGAAAGAAAGAAAAGAGTCTAACTTGTTTGTAGGACAGATAAAATTTTAGGTGGATAAGGAATGAAGCTGGATATGTTACGAGGGATTAACTAAGAGAGAGGATTGCCTTTATACTTGATTTGAGTAATTGTTGATATGGGTGGATAAGAGTAAGTGAATAACAATTGATGATATATGAATTTACTTAATTGTTATCATTAAATAATTATATTGGAAATACAAAAAATGTTTGAGGGTTAATTTGGTCTTTCTCCTCAGCTACCCAAATAAGCTTATCCTAGGGTGGAAGAGAGATTAGCCAAGGTCCCTCGAAGAGCATAAGCTCTCCCCCTCTCCCTTATCCCCCTCCCCTTTTCACCCTACCAAACACCATCTTTCTTCTCCCTCTCTTATCCCCTTCTTAACTAGGAATGGCAACGGGGCGGGGCGGGGCGGGTTTTTGCATACCCCGACCCCGACCCGAAAATCATTACCCGCCCCCGTGTAGAGACCCGTATTTTTTTTTTTAATATTTAAAAACCATATATTTTTTTCCCTTGTAAACGTATAACTTTTCGAGATAGACGGTGTGGATTTACGGTGCGGCGTGTTCGTGAAAGGATATAAGGATCAATGTGAGAGAGGTGTACGTGTGAGTGTGTGGTGTGAGAAGTAGGGTATAATTTTTCTTTGGTCTTCTAATAAATTCCAGAGGAACACTTTCCCCTTTCTCATTTTCTATCTCTCGGCTCTCTCTCTAACGCTCACATTTCTCTCTTTCTCTCGGCTCTCCTCCACTCTCACTCAACAACCCATCAAAACAACATGAAACCTACACAAACCCATCTCCATTTTACCTTCTATACGCATTATTGAGCCTTAATTTCGTGGGTCAAGCTCAAGGAAGGAGGAACCGGCTGATTTTGAAGTTTTAGAGGCTAGGGCTTTGTTTGATCTCGGCTTTGATACTTGAGGTAGGAAAATCTAACTAATTTTATGTGTTTATGAGTTGATATAGTGTTTGAGACTTGCTACTGATCATTGAATTGAGATTTGTGGTTGAATTCCTTTGAAATCTCCAAAATCTGCTGCTGTCCCGTTTTTCTGCTGCTGTCCTGTTTTTCTGAGATTTCTCCCAACTTCGAACAGTCATAACTTCCTCGTCCGATATCGAAAACGCGCAAATTATATATCGAATTCGAGATCTTGAAGTCAGATTTCCAGGGCCATCAAAATCACCTTAAAACTCTAAGTACACAGAAAGTTATGATCATAGGAGTGAAGGTGTGTCAGCTGCCTCGTTTTCTGCTGTTCCTGTCATTTTCTGGGTTTTTGCCCAACTTCGAATGGCCATAACTTCCTCGTCCGATGTCCAATTCGGGCGTATGATATATCGATTTCGAGGTTTTGAAGTCATCTTTTAATTGCCACCGAAATTACATTGACATGTTTAGTATGCAAAAAGTTAGGACCATAGAAGTGGAGGGTGGTTAATTGTCACAACTTAGGAATGAGTTCGATAGACCTAAAATATTGCACAAAGGTTGAGTTACGAATTTAGGATGAGTGTTGATTGAAATGTGGTACGAGGACACATGAACAATAATTGTGAAATGATGACGATCATGGAAAATGCGAGGTGAAATGGTTTATCGGTAAACTAACGGTAGAAATGGTGACGTGATGATTTGTTATTGATATGAGTTATGTTAATGTGAGATGGGCGCAATTGTTATACTCGTTGGTATGTGGGTGTTGCCCTCTTAATGATTGTCATACAATAGACCCTGTATTGAAGTCGTATCGATAGGTTTGCATCGTGAGTATACGTTGAATATGGGAATAGACCCGGGTAAAGCCGTGGTGACCCAAGTGCCTTGTGAATGCGGGAATAGACCCGGGTAAAGCCGTGGTGACCCAACTGCTGTGCGGATTTGAGGATAGACCTGGGTAAAGCCATGGTGACTCTCTTCCGGTTCGACTTAGGGAAAAGACCCGGGGAAAGCCGTGGTGACTCTAAGGGCGATGTTGGTTGTATTGAACTAAGAATTTGGGATATCATTGTAATGTATGGTGACTTGTGGTAACGGGTTTCGTGTGGGATTTTGGCTACGCTACTTTTATTATTATCTATCGTGCGCTTTTTCATTTGGTAGAGTGTTTGACAAGAGGCATAGATCACCTACCATAGTGTGACACGTTGAGGAAGACCGGTATAGGTATTCGCACGTTAGGCTATGAATGGAATCTAATTGTAGGGATGTGTGAAACGATGAGACGTGACATGATGAAAAGAGGGTTAATGCGAGAAATTCCTTGAGTTCTTAGAAGTCTTGACTGTGTAGTACATTCATATTTGGCTCTAATTGCTATCGTCTATCGATGTGATCTTCCTTTCGCACTTGTCTTCCCGTATGCACATAAAGTTAGCATAGATTTTTCTACTGGGCTAGTGTAGCTCAACCTATTATTTTTCAGGTACAAATCAGAAGCTGCGACATAGGTTGCTGTGCTTGCATGTGACCCCACATTTTGAAAGCGACTTCAGAGAGTTAATCTTGCATCTCTTATAAACTTTATCTTCGGATGAAGGAATTGTAATCTCATTATTATTATTATTCTATTAAATGAAGGATTCATGTAAACTCTTAACTTTCTTTTAACGTGATCTAGTGGTTTTAGGCCGTTGGGCCAAGGATGTAAATTTGGAAATGCTTTGGAGTTTGGAGATGATTTGCGAACAAGGGAAATAGAAATGGCTTTTGGGTAATATTTGTATTATTGTGAGAATTTTTATTTATGAAAAACCTTTAATATTTATGTTGAAAATCGAGGGCGTGACACCCCGGCCCCGCCCCGACCCCGACCGGGTTTTTTTGGGGTACCCCCGTTCCCGCCCCCATCGGGGAACGGGTTTACCCGCCCCGCCCCGTAAAAATTTAAAAAATTAAAGTATAAGTAAAAAAGGTAAAAAAAAAAAAACTAAATAAGAATAAAAATTATCTAGAAAATAAAACTTTTGAAATTATTTTTATGTCTTTTGGTATCACGGTCAAATTTAAACTTTTAATTGCAATCAATATTTTAGATACTTCATTCCATTTTTTTATGTGTAGAATTTAATATAAATATTTGAAGAAAACTTTTTAAAAAATCCACTAAACACCAATAAATATCAATTTTTATTTCTTTTTAAAATTTAATTAGGCTACTTGACAGTAAAGAGACATTGTTTTTTGGATTAATACTAAAAAAATGAAATAACATGTATATAAGTATATATATACATATATAAATAAATACATACATATATACATATATATATATATATAAGTACGCCGGGTCGGGGTCGGGTAATTTCGGGGCGGGTATTTCGGGTCGGGGTCGGGGCGGGTTTATGGGCGGGGCACTATTACCCCGAACCCGGCCGGGGGTTCAATTTTTTTTTTACCCGCCCCCGACCCGAAACCCGAAAATATTATAGAAAACCCGCCCCGTTCGGGGCGGGGCGGGGCGGGTTCGGGCGCGGGGCGGGTTGGATTGCCTAGCCTATTCTTAACACCCATGCGAACAGGACCCGGAGACTTCAAATTCAATGTTAATTTGAGCCTCAACCTATTGACAAATTACCAAGATTGGCACTTGTCCTCCAGCGGTCCAACAGCAATTTTTGGAGGATTTTAAAAACAAGAAATTCTATCAAATTTTAATCCTAATTTCTCTAATGTTCATTTTTTGTAGCGGTATGGTGAATTGGGGACTCGGCTCCCCTCTAGTTTCTTTACCGCCAATCTCTCCTTCAGTTTGTGTTTTGTGGGCCCAAGTCAATAATCGGAACCGTTTATCATGTAGATCTTGTCGAGACGAATGACCATATCAAAAATCAGGTTCATTGGATTTGTTTGTATTGATACCTGATTGAAACACAGTTATTTGTTAAAAATGGTGTCGGGCACACTGGATAGGAACCCGTTGGTTGCAAGTTCATATGTTTCGATCAGTTATCAAAACGAATCCAATGAACATGATTTTTGGTATGGTTATTCGTATCGATGAGATCTACATGAGGAACTGTTTCGATTATCAAGGTGGGCCCTACATGGGCCCACAAAATGCAAACTTAAGGGTAGATTGGAGCGAACAACTGGATGGAAGCCATTGCTTTGATGATCGATCGTGGATTGAGAGTGCATTTGGGCATACTTCACTTATATCCCCTGTGGCTTGGGTAATGTGAAGTTATACCCCTTTAGGTTTAATTTGTTCACATAGCACCTCTGTGCTTTATGGATTTGTGCAGATACACCCATTAGCGAAAAATAATGCAAAATTCACTAACAAAAACGATGAAAAGTTCAATATCCCCTCATCTTCTTCCTTGAATCTACAGGTCTTTCATCTATATCAAAAATTGAATCCAAACTGTTGTTGTTGTAGAGCTTGACGAATATTACATCCATACCAAAATTCAAGTCAATTGCAGAATGAAAATCTCATGGTAGAATAGAATTTACTATGAAGTAGATATTCAAATTTATACTTTTCGTTTAACTAAAATAATGTTCCTCAAACACTAAGTTATTGATGTCTCGTCAATATTATTTTTTACAGAGACGCTCTACTCTTTGATTAATGCATTACGAACGGCTCATATAAAATTTGTAATACATTGGTTAGATTTAAGAGGTGTGTGAGATATACCTCCGTTAATTCGGATAGAATTGGATGCATATGCAATTTTTTCACAGAGCACAACAGAGCACAAGTGGTGCGGATGCAACAAAATAAACGTGAGGAGACTTATCCGCACATGGTCCAAACCACAACAGATATAAGTGAAGGTTTCCCTATTTGTTATCTTGAAACTCTTGTATTCTTATTTCATTAGTATTAATGGAGTTCGTACGATTAAAGACAAAAACTACGAGAGAATCCTACATAATTCACCAAATTCAAAGAAAATGACAAAGCAAAAATGTGAATGTCTTTCATCAACATAAATAAGGAATTATTCAGAAGCAACTGTACACAGTATGCTCCAATTTCTTTAATTTTGAAAGAAAACAATTTAAAAGAGGACATTTTACACCGTAGGATTCTGATGTCCAGTTTTATTCAGCGTGAGAAATTGAGTTTTTTTTTTTTGTTCCTGGAATTAAGAATAACACCTCGTAGCTCATATATACATAACGCCATTGTTCATATCGAAATGGTTGCACATATCATCCTCAGTCTCATTCACAAAACTACCGAACCCGCTTTCGGAAAACCAATCTCCTGACTTGATGAATTGCGGATTGAACATTTCCTCAGCAGAACCATTGCTTGATTCCAGCTGAAACTCACCGCCAACCGGTCCCTGATCGTTCAGTAATCCGTTGAGAAACGAATCCTGGATGTTTGGGTTGCGGTGATCAGAAGGATCCTTGGAAACTGAATTCCCGAATCCCCCCTGGCTTTGGAACTGGTCCAGTGCTAGCCACTCGGCAAATAAAACCTTCGGGGTTGGCATGTTGCTTTGTGCCATGGCCTCAGTTGATGATCCGTCCGCGAACTCGAACGACTCAAAGCTTGAGTTTCGGTTTGTGGAGTTCAGCGAAGAGATTGAGGATTCTGTGAAATTTCCAGTGCTTGGACTTGTGTTTTCGGTTTTGTTACGGAGGCGGTCGGCGTGTTCTGCTTTGGCCACTTTCTTTTTCAGATAAGAATGCCAGTAGTTCTTTATCTCGTTATCGGTTCTTCCGGGCAGATGCTGAGCGATTTGAGACCATCTGATCATTTGCACAACAAAAGCTGTTATTAGCCTCCCAAAGGAAAGGCTTCACACCCTCTTCTTTGAAATGGATTAACCCCCACATAAACACAAAACAATTGGACAGAAAAGCAAGGGCAACTTTTACTTCTATCATTCCAAAAAAACGCTACGAATTAACCCATCATTTTGGTGAAGAATTCTTTATAAGAATTTTTTGGGTTGGAATAGAGAGTTCTCCAAGACCCGGGAATGCAACCAAGTGGGGTGTTAAGCTGTATCTGGCCGTTCATCTCGGCACAGATGATTCGGATTGTATCTGAACGTATACAGATCTGAACCGTCCATTACTCGATCAAAATCCTAGCCGTCGATTTCCGAAAATAACGGCTAGATCGATCGCTCGGCACAGCTGCCAAGCACCCCGCTTGGCAGCATCTTCCAATTCGAGTTCTCCGTGCAAAACGGACATTTTATATTTTATTTTTTCGTCTTTTTGCTTTCTCGAGGCCCATGTCACTTGCGATTGCAACGCAAAGATGTTATAATCAAAAGAAACATTTATTCTTTCACTAGAAGGAATCTTCCCCCGCATAAAGCTGATGCTAGTCAACCATGAGATTCTACAAGAGAAAGGTTCTTACAGGGTTAGATCCACCGTAAGAAGGTGCCGCACACTAAGTTTCGGCCGCTATTGTCTTAACGATATTTTTTATATATTTTTGTATTTTGCACTTGTTTTTTCACTATTCAAAATAAGTCATTTTCTCTAACTAAATGGAGTAAACGATATTTTCAACGAATTATCTTTTGCCGTTGGGATGAAGTCAAAGAAATTTTGGCGAAAAGTACTCAGCATGCTTACTTGTTGCCTAACATGCCATGGAGACTCAGGACTCTCTCCTCCTCTTGTGCAGTAAATATTCCCCGCTTTAGGCCAGGCCTCAGGTAATTAATCCACCTTAGTCTGCAACTCTTTCCATTCCTTTGCAATCCTGAATGTAGTAATGTAAAAGAGGATATCACAAATCAACAAATGTCAACCACAAGGGCATAGTAGAAAAATCCAACACTAATCAACTTAATCATTAATATCCCTTCCCTTCGACCTCTCATATTTAACCTCAAAGTTTTTTTTTTTTTTTTTTTTATCGTTGTTGACTCACGCTATATTAATTGGTTCCCAAAAGAGAATATTAAAGATCCCTGAAGCCAATCATTAGGATTTGATCAGGCAGCCAATCAAATTTATCGGATCATGTATTTTTGTAATTGCCACGAGTCCGAAACACTTGGATGAGAAAGACAAAGCCAATCATTAGGATCAGTTAGGAAAGTGGAGTTTCAGGTTAATTTTAGGGAAAATATCAAAATGGCACATGAACTTTGCACTAAATGTCACAGAGACACACGAACTTAAATTTATTTCAATTAAACACCTATACTAACAAAATTTTCAAATTTAGACACCTGAACTTAAGTTTATTTCAATTAAATACATGTACTAACAAAATCCCCAAATTTAGACCATCGCTCTATACTTCGTCCCAAAAATTGCTAACATGGCATCTCCAACCTGTTTAAGTTGCCCCATTGCACTGTTGTTTCCAACAGGGGACGATGAAGTTTGCCTATGGGTTTCGCTTGGGTGCATCGTCCCTTGTTGAAAACATGTGCAATGGGGCAACTTAAACGGGTTGGAGATGCCATGTCAGCAATTTTTGAGACAAAATATAACGGCAGGGGTCTAAATTTGGAGATTTTGTTAGTACAGTTATTTAATTGAAATAAACTTAAGTTCAGGTGTCTAAATTTGGGGATTTTATTAGTACAGGTGTTTAATTGAAATAAATTTAAATTCAGGTATCTCTGTGACATATGGTGCAAAGTTCAGGTGTCATTTTGAAATTTTCCCTTAATTTTATTTGTTTATCTTCTTTAGTGAAGTTTTTTTGTTCCCTGTGTGAAACTTTTCCTATACCCTTTGTGCGTATTGTTTAATTATACTTTATCATGAGATTGTACCTAATTTATATGGATAACCATAAAGTTGAGAATCATCCTTTCCAATGGAAGGCTCCGGATTTTGGGTCTTTATAGTCCTTTGGGCATTTTATGATGATGATAAAAATTAAAAAAAAAAATTATAGGATCAACTAAAGCAACTTAGGCAATCTCGAAAGTGAAGTTAAAAAATGTGTTAAATGACGCAAAAGTACAAAATTGAGGCTTAAATATGTTTATTATATTACAAATTACGTACTTTGTGAATGGATGCTGCAATAGTTGTTTTTTTAAAAAATTTATCTTTTGGGAGCTGTTAACCTATATGCTGAAGTAATTAATTAAATTAAATATAGGTGACTTATCAATAAATTAATTAATTAAATAAATATAGGAACAAATGTACTCAAAGTCCGTCCTAGTCCTTTTCTCTCTCCCTAATTACGCAAGCAGAAGTAAATATTTAGCGGGGAATCACGTGATGTCCCAATCTCTTCACGATTACGCATTTACATGAGATTCATAAATTTAATCGTGGATTCCATATGAACGTGTGATTGTCGGGAGGTGGGACACCACATGATAGTGAAACTAGAGCACTAAATATTTTTTCCCGCTGCCCGGCCTTCCCCCTTTTGGCTTTTTGTTTAATTGTTCTCCCTATCTCTCTCCTTCTCTCTTATGAGTCTCAAATAAGTGATTATGCAGCGCACAACACAGTTGACTCCACAGTAAACATCATAGCTTATGTGGTACGACCTACAAACAATTTAACTACAATATCGAAGCGGGAAGTGATTGTGTCACTCTCCTCTTCTCTGACGATACTTTCATTCTCTTACAAAATAAATTACCTAGCAAAGGCACAAAAGGGAGTATCGTTAAAGAAAAAGGGGAGTGACAAAATCACTTCCCTATCGAAGCCAGCTAAAACAACAAAGGTCTTGTTCGGTTTCCTTTTTAACTTTCACTTTCATTTTTGTTTTCAATCATTACTCCTATTTCTCCCCAATCATTACCTCTATTTTCAATTATTATTTTAACTTTTTCTCTCTATATCTCTCCAATCATTACCCCTATCTCCCAATTATTACCTCTATTTCTCTCCACAATCATTACCCAAAAACAAAAACACAAATACAAACCGAACAAAGCCAAAATATAAATTGTCTGAACTATTTTATGAATTAACACTGAGTTTAGTGTCTCTGACGGTTGCAGATGGGTGCACTACAACAGCCAAAACGACGAAATTTTGAGCTGCAGTGCGGGCTACATTACAACATCCCCGCATGCATCCCTTATCGCCATGCTTGTTAGGTCGGAGTTCGAACCCACCTAAACTCTGCAGTTTTTATGCAGAGAATGAATGAATGCAAATTAATTAAGCTGGGTATGATCATTCAACCTCCAGCTTTTTTCTTTTCGTTTCTTTATGATAATTGCAAGATTTGATTAACCCTAAACCGAAAGAATACACAGACCCATTTAACCTCCAGCTTGATCAAATACTATAAGTTGGCTTAAAGAGATTATTTGGTAACATAAAGGAAGAAACGAACTTACCGGCATTGAGAGGAACAGAGGTCCAGCAACCATGGCCATGTTTGAGGATGTAGTTCCTGAGCCTTTGATCTTCGTCCGGTGACCATAATCCCTTCTTGTGCTTCACCTGTTTTGGCTTTTCTATCCCCATTTTCGGGCCAGAGAAAGAAAAAAAACTGTTGGTAATTGTCAATCAATCACCAGTTCTAGAGAGAGAATTATGAGAGCTTAAGAGAGAGAGAGAGAGAGAGAGAGAGAGAGAGACAGATGATGATGATGATGATGAGATGACACGGTTTGTGAAAATGAGGTTTATGGAATTTAAAGGAAAGATTAGTCGTACCATGCTCCTAATTGTTTGAATTAAAAAATGTTCAAGGAATAATTAAAGGGTTTGCAAGGCTTGTTTTCATTTGAGGGGAACTTATAATTACTCCGAGGGATAATTCACGTGGCAGCAGGGATGAGTTGTAAATCCAGACGTCACGAGTTCGAAACTTAGCAACCTTTTGATCGAGGCTAGATCGCTAAAGAGAAATCTTTTTTGAATCCCCTAGGCCCAACAAGACCGGGGAAGGAAATAGTCGAAGTATGAGTAAGCTGGCGCAGACAGTCTGACTGTCAAAAAAAAAACCCAGAGAACTTATAATACACACCATCGCCCCTTTGTTGTTAAGGATAATGATAAAACAGTGCGTTCGTAATTGACTTGTTTAAAAAAATGAGTTTCATTTTGATTAGTTTTGTCCCCTTTGGTGGATTTGTAGCCTTGGGCCACAAATGACTCTAGGAGGCCAGGCCAGTTTGTATTGTGTCACCAACCAGGCTGATCTCAAATTAAAATTGTGATGACATAATATGTGACTCCATGGCACTCCCCCTTGCAAACCTAGGGCTAGTTGGTATGATACCTATGCAGCAATGATTGTTTTTGGTTTATAATTGTTTTTTCTTTTCTTGGTAAAAGTCAGTAGTGTTAGTTTTTGGTTTGTAAAATGTTAACCGACACCAGGGAGAAAGGTAATGTTTAATTTCATCTGCAGGTTGCTTTTACTCAAGGGAGAAAGGCAGTAAAATTTAACAAAACTGCATTTTAATGAAAGTCTAAGTCATATGCCTCGAGGAATTTAGGAACTTTTGCTTGCATTTGTGTTGTTTGATTTACAAAAGCGTCGCGGCATACTTGCGTTTGAATGTTTGTCACCTATCCGCCCCTTACGAGGAGGGGTGATTTGCGCGGTCACAAGGACACCTTGCTTTGGGGTCTAAGATCTCCATGAGTAATTGTCAATGCGATTTTGCGTACTTGTCGCTAACTATAATTGCCTCGCACAACAAAGAAAACACATGCAAGGTCTGAAAATTCGAATATTGGTCATATTCACGGAACAAAAACTCATGCTTACCTCATGATTTAAGTGATATAACCTCTGCCTTCTTCAATGCTGACTTTTGTCGAGAAAAAAGAAAAAAAACAAACAAATACTACGTACCTTTATGGCTTCATTCTCAAGAAGAGAAAATTGTTTTAAAAGCACTGACGATTCTCATTTCCTAATACGAAATCAACCTCAACTGGCCACTTTTTACTCCATCATTGGTTCCTGAAATTTATCGGCACCTGTTTGGATCGATTCATTTTGCTTGCATGTTTGTCGCAAATTCGGTGTCTCTGCTTTGGCCTTTGATCTAATTAGTTCATCATCATCGTCAACGGCATATACATTCATTAATGTCGGCGCCATATTCCTACCGACCATGCATCGTCCAGATTTGAGTACTCGATTCTTTGGTTCCTTGCTCTCGGGTTATTTACCTAGGGTGTTTGGCACTTGGTCTTTGGTAAGAAAGTATTCTTCATTACTAAAAAATCACATCAAATCATCGAGTTCCATGACCTGATTCGGAGTACTAGATTCGCGGTTGGACGATTTTTTTTCTTGCCGGGCCCTTATTATTTATTATCACGTTTCTTGTTCTTAAATAATTAAATAGCCATCAAGAGTGGCTATTTAATTTCTCAAAGATTTGCAAATGATTGCCCGTTTTCCAGGCCACTTTTATCAAGTCGGTGATCACAATCAGAACTTGGATTTTCAGTCCACATTCCATGGAAAATGCTAATTAAATAGTTGGGTAGCGGATACTTAATTTCCCTCGTGTTAGAATTTGTAAAGTTCGTGATTTAGTTTTGAAATGAAAACGATCTAGGTGATTTTTTTGGAAAATGACAAGAAATTTATTATAATAATAAGAAAAGTATAATAAAATACTCTCGTCGTGTGCAACTATTACAACAAGGTCACAAGCATTTTTTTTTAATTTGAGTACAAAAGTTACACCGACGGCCACCTTCGTAAAAACTACCAGCAGCGAGAAAACATAGAGATGAACTGACAACCAACGCATGACAAGCTGCAGATAGTAGTTCAGCAACCGACAACCCTTATTCACAGAATTGTTACCAAAGACCAAGTGCCCAGCATCCTAAGGCCCGTTTGGATGCGGGATAAGGAGTGAGGGTATTAGTTATGAAGGGGGATAAGATAGTAGGGGTAATATGTAAGAAGAGTGTACCCACATTGATGTGACGGAGGGATTAAATAGTACTTGGTTTGGATGAGGAATAAAATGGGGATATAATGTTGTTTTGTAGTTGAAATAGAAGAGAGAGAGGGTATTATCCGGAGGTATTATGTAATAATACCTCAGAACCTTCCTATAAATAATCCCTCCGGGGGTATTAGCCATTAGGGAGTACAAGAGAATCCGGGGCTTAGCTAATACCCGCAAAATGTGTTTCCAAACCATGGCTTAACCATGGGCCCACGGTCTTAGGAGGGTGTATTACTAATACCCCTTCGATAGCCCCCATCCAAACAGGCCTGTTTGCTGGGGGTGTTAAGAAGGGGGGATAAGAGGGGGAAGAGAATAAGCGAAGGAGAAGGAGAGGGAGAGGGAGAGGGAGAGGGAGAGGGAAAATGGTGTTTGGTAGGAGGAGAAGAAATGGTGATAAGGGAAAGGAGAAGAGCTTAATGCATGTTCTTGGAGAGGCCTTAGCTAATCCCACCGTAGGATAAGTTTATCCGGGTGGGGAGAAAGACCAAATTGACCCTCAAATCTTTTTTGTATTCCCAATGTACTTATTTAATGAGAGCATTTAAGTAAATTCATACATCATTCATCCACCTACTTTTATCAACCCATATCAACTATTACTACTTAAACCAAGTATAAGTTAATCACTCCTCATAATATATCCACTTCTTATCTACCGTTCTTTCTTATTTACCCAAAATTTGGTCCGTCCGACAAACGAGACCTAAATAAGAGTCGCCGGTAGCGGTACTACCGTTTTCAGCTTGTCATGCATTGGTTGTCAATACATCCTAATGTTTTCTTGTCGCGGGTATCTTTTACGGAAGGCAGAGCCGTCGGTGTAATTTTTGTACTTTGAGGGTGCGTTTGGATGGGGTATTGCAAAGGGGTTTTAAGTAATACCCCCTTTTAACACCAGGGTCCCGCCCTAATACCCCGTTTGGGAACCCAAAAGGGAGGGGGTATTAGGTAACCTCCGGATTGCATAGCACAGCTAATACCCCCTGAGGGGGTGTTGGAGATGGGCTGCCTCCAACCTGTTGTTATGGAATACCCCCAAATCCTTCTCTTTTCGGACAAATCTACCCCTCATAATCCCCCCTTTTCAACCCCCAGTACCCATTTTTTGAGCAAAAGCAAAAAAAATTAAGTGTTTCAAATTTCAATCCGTTTGAACCGGTAAAAAGATTTTAATTTTTTGATCATTTTATCATAAATGGTCATAATTAAATTTTGACTCTAAAACTCTCGTTGATTAGCCAAAAGAAAATAGTACAACCAAATATCTTAGGATTAACCAACAAGAGCCCTAGAGTCCAAATTTAATTATGACCCTTTAGAATTAAATGATCAGAGAAATAAAATCTTCCCACCCATTTAAACGGATTGAAATTTGGAATACTTAATTTGTTAACCATATTTTTTAATATATAATTGTAGGTTGAAAAATTAAGTGTTACAAAAACAAATTTAATCTACAAAATTGATTTTTTCAATCTACAGTTTATATATTAAAAAACGAATTTTATCAAATTAAAACGGACTTTTTTATTTTGTAATATTATTAAATTAGTACATTTATATGTAAAATTAGATATTAAAGCTTAAAGTGTGAAAGATTACTTATATTTGTAATTATATATATAACGTAATACATAATTAAGTTTGGGACTGTACAAGGGTAAAAAAGTCATTTGACAGCTTTTTACATCATCCACCCTTTCTTATACCCCATTTCTAATACCTCATCCAAACTAAGTGTTATTTAATACCCCCTCCATAAACATCACATCAATGTGGGCCATCCCTTATTAACCAATACCCCGTACTATCTAATCCCCCTTCTTACATAACACCTCCAAACCTAATCCTGCATCCAAACGAGCCCTGAAATCAAAAAATTGAATTTCCATTTGACTGAAAAAAAATCAATAAAATACTACTTGTGACCCTTCTTGTCATTCTCTGAAAAAAAAAATTCATTCTTCGCCTGGATCGTTTTTATTTCAAAACTAAATCACAATCTTTACAAAACAAAATAATTAAGTCGCCTGGAAAACGGTCAATCATATGTAAATCATTGGGCAATTAGCCACACTTTATGAATTAGTTATTAATTATTTGATTATTTAAGAACAGGAAACGTGACAAAGGGTGAGATCAAAAATCGTACAACGTCGAATCTAATACTCCGAAACCAGCTCATGAAACTCAGATGCTTTGGTTCGGTTTTTTAGTAAAGAAAAATTACTTTCCCGATGTGAAATATCAGTATACCACTGTGCTTTGGTCCCGAGTTTTTTTTTTTTCTTCAAAAGATTACGTCATTGATAACGACGAGAGTACAACGAACGGGCGATCATCTCAAAAGAAGAAAAATAGCAACTACAATGCAGATCCAATAAGTCTAGGTACACTACATCAAACCACTACACCATCCACTACCATTTTTGTAGGACCCACTCCGGGGTCCTAAAAAAATACAGAAAAATGTCCATAAATTTTAAAATAATATATTATGGGGCCCTGTAAAAAATTAGCTCCAACGAATATCGGTAAGTAATATTTCTTGATTCGTAGAGGCGAAACTATGCAGTTAAACAGTTTCGTCCCTACAAATCAAGAAATAATACTTACCGATATCCGTTGGAGCTGATTTTTTACAGAGCCCCATAATATATTATTTTAAAATTTATGAACATTTTTCTGTATTTTTTTAGGACTCGGGATGTGCCCTATAAAAATGGTAGTGGATGGTGTAGTGGTTTGATGTAGTGTATGTAGCATCTCTCATGGAGATCTATACACAAAGAAAAGCATTCAGGACCTCAACAACTAAATGAGCAAACAGAAGGAGCACAACTCCGATCAATGCAACACCCGACAAACAACCATCAAAAATTAAAGGGAAAATGACGGCCAAGAACGTATTTTGATAATTAATACCCGCCAAGAATATTTTGTTCATTAACAAATATTCTTAGCATGTTTTTAAAATGTATTAATTATCAAAACACATTTTAGACCGTCATTTTCCCAAAATTAAACCACAGCCACATAGGGGTTAGAAAAGCCCCTCAACAAGGGAGTAAATAGGGGGAAAAAACCTAAATCAAAACAGGAATTTCTGTAGTCATTGTCCTTTCCTGCCTTAACCCACTATCCTTTGTAACTAGCGTCTAGCAGTAGACCAGATTCGCAATAGGCAAACCGAACTAGAAGCAGACGAGCCGACATGAGACAGCCTCCAGCGGCCCTGGCACCGCCGAAGACAACCCCATTCAATTGTGGCATGAAAACAAAGGAGAAGAGGAAAGAGGGAGAGAAGACAAAGAGAAAGAGAGAGAAGCCGATTACAGGAGAGAGAGAGAGAGAGAGAGAGAGAGAGAGAGGAGAAAAAACTCACAGAGAGGAAAAATCCCTCCCCTCCTGCCGCTCAATTTGGGTGTGAAATCCTGGGGAAAGGGGAAGGAGGAAGGAGGGCGGCTAGGGTTTTGGAATTCTAGAGAGAGAGAGGGGGTGAGAAAGGTGAAAAATCTTACCATGCCAACAGAACTTTCGGTTCTAAACCAATTGAACTGTGCGGTATTAGATTACGTATATGTGCGTATACAAATGTAGTAAATTCTATGAAAGAATACGGTTCAAGAATAGACTCATGCATAAATCACGTTTATTAGATTAACAATGGCTTAATTTCTGTGACTTCTACACAGAAGCTCGGACCGAACTGTAGGTAAATAGTTTGAATTGGTTTGGTTCTTTTAGTTTCACAGGTCATTTTAATCCTCGAAATCACCAATCCATACGAGTTGGTTTGGTTCTTGATTTAGCAACATTTATTCTTGGGAAAAAATCTGAAATAGTCCCTGTAGTTAAGTGTTTGTGTCAACTTGGTCCCTGTAGTTGTAATTGGCTCGATTTACACTCTATACTTTCCATGTTGTTCCAACTTGGTCCAATTACTAACCACCGTTAGTCCTTTTAACAACAAAATCAAATGGCCCCCTTTTTTAGGGTTAAAACAATAATTCTCTCATTTCCCACCTGCCCTAATATTAGGGGTGTGAACGGGTCGGGTTTGACCCCCGAACTTGACCCGACATGTCGGGCAACAAATGTTTTAGGCCTGCAAATCGAACCGAAAAAGCGTTCGATTTGTCCGCGAGCCCAATTTTTTACGTCGGGTCGGGTCCGACCAAAAACTGAATCATTCTTTATGAATTGGTCGGGTCGGGTAAGAAATACACCAATCCGGACCTCGAACCGAAATCTGATTTTTAACAGAAAATAAACCCATATCCATCCGAACCACATGTTCGACCCGCCCGAGACCCTTCGGGCCTAGTCTGGTCTGCTGGTGAACGGATTTTTTGTACATGCCTACGTAATATACCTCTGAACCAAAGCATAGCTCATTCTCCATTGATAAGGAAGCACCTGAGAAGAAATTTGGTTATAGTTTTCTATAAAAAGTTACCCTCCAATTCAACATTTTCATGATCAGCCATGAGGCAATATAACCATTGGTATTGTCTACCTGTTCAACTTGTGGATAAATACTGAGATGCCTTATTTTTCTGCACAGTACTGAAAAAGCATATAGAACCATGTCCAAAAGTCACAACATGATATAGATCCAAAAGTCACAACATGATAAAAAATCATGTCCAAAAGTCAGAATATTACATAAACTCAGGAGTTGTTCGGCTAAATAAGCCAAGTGACTTATTTTTGTCCTTATTCAATTTTTTTTTTTGTATTTGTCGGTTTTTTTGTCAATTTTTCAGAAATTATTGTTTCGTCATGACGAGAGGAGCCTAAAAAATAAAAAATTACCATCGAAATCCATTTTTTTTAATAAAGACAAAAAAATTGGCTTATTGACTTATTTTTCCCTTCATTGGCGTGTTTTTGTCTTTGTTTAAAATAACTAACGGCGGACTAATGGTAGTTAGCAATTGGACCAAAATGGAACAAAATAGAAAGTACAGAGTGTAAATCGAGTCAATTACAACTACAGGGACCAAATTAACACAAACACTTAACTACAGGGACCATTTCGGTTTTTTTCCCTTTATTCTTCTATGTACTTAATTTGCCAAAGCCACACCGACACTTTTTGCTCGACTTATGAAATTTTAAATGTTTTGGGATTTCTCTCGGCAAAGTATTTGTTTTATCACACTAAAACTATATAAGTCTTCAGAGTATTCAAAACTATTTTTGCTAGAAAGGAAAAATATATAATTAAGATACGACAACGATTGGTGTTTTGTTTTCAGTGTAATAATTTAAGCAAACAAGTGTTCTGATAAACCATTAAAAATCAGCTTTTTTTTTGTTCAGGTCCTAGTTTTATATCCCACTATATATATATATATATATATATATATATATATATATATATATATATATATATATATATATATACATACATACACTCTGTCAAAGCTTGTATTAGTAGGCTCCCTAATGAAAGTAGTACTATATTAATTAAGAAGTTTCTAACTAAGGAATCTGAATAAACTAATATTATTATGTCAACCCAAATTCCCATTGGCTTGTGGAGAATATGTCGCTTATTTCCCTTAAAAATAATATGTAGTAAAATTACACATTTTTCTTTTAATAATATCTAAGTTGATCATTTGATATCTGATCAAAAGTGTACACTTATTTGTTTGACAGTTTTGACAGTACTGTAAAGTTCATGCCCCAATTCTTAAATTTATAATCCTTCGAACTCATTTCTATTCCATCGAATATCAATAGCACGTGAATAAGTTGCATTTTAATTTTATATCACCAATTTTATGTTTTAATTCTATCCATTTTACATGACAAAATGCAATAAGTTCACGATGTCTATTGGTATGGTCGAATTGATTTTTCATAGACATGCTCTCCTCAAGATTTGTACCAAATGAACTGTTCAAATCATGACTCATGTAAGCTCAGGATGTGTTTAAAAAAAGTGAGAGCTTGGAAGGGTATTGAGATATGGGATATGGGTGGGAGTTATCCCTACTTCAATGGTTATCCATGACCTTGGAATATATGTTGTCAATAAATCTGTACAAATCCTCCTTTAGCTTCAAGATAAATCAAGAAATCAGAGAGATTTCAAAGATGGAAAAACATACCCTATGTTTTAGGAAAGTTGAAGGAATTATTATTTCTAACAATACTAGCTAGTACTTGGTGAATTCCGCTTTACAAAGAAAGGAAGAGCCCGCATTGATCGAAGGATCAAAAAGTAACGTCGTAAATTTTAATGAATCTGATAGTTATTTTTTTTAACTGTCAAAAGGTCTTCTAGGCAATGGAGGCATGATCAGGTCAGTTTGGCAAATTCATCATTTGGGTATTTTGGTCCTTAGCCCACTTTAAAAAACAAGGAATTGAAGGAATAATCTGAATCACCGTTTAGTACTTTAAAAAAATCTGTTTCTTATTAGTCTTCGAGGAGTTTAATTAGCACACATTAGACACTTCCATACGAAAACATTTCTTTGGACATATATATACTTTGTGGATCTGGTGAAACAGACCAATTGATAAATTCAAGGCAATGACTTTGTGTTAAATTTAATTAATTAGTAGGTAGGTAAGGGATATAAGAATTAATAGCTTCTGTAGATATTAATAGCTTAATGTTTGTACAATGAGATTAAATAATAATAATAATGATAATAGTAATAATTATTCAATTATAATACTTGTGCTGATAACCGTGTCACCAAATGATTGATGCCTATAACATATTAATATATGGTTACATTATCGAGTAAATAAATCAACAAAACAGAGAAGTTTAATAGCTTCCATCAATAATTCCTATATTAATATTGGATGAATAATCTTTTTTCCACTGGTTTATGGAATTGTATATGAATATATTGTGGGAGGTATTAGAGCTTGTGGGAATTACTTATGTAACAAATTCAGCAGGGAATCTGACTTTGCTAGAAATGAGATTCCAACAATTCAAAAACTCCAAAGGATGAGATCAGCCTATTTCTGTTATGCTTTAGAGATTATTTTGTATGCAAATTGCAAAGCATAACAAGAGGTTGGCGTAAACGTCAAGGCCTGAGACTTAGGCGTTTGTTGTCTCTTAAGGTTGTATGTTTGAAAGTTGAAATATCTCTGGTGCTACTCCCTCCATCCCGGTTTGTTTGTCCCCCTTTTGACTTTTTGAGAACGTTTGACCTCTCAAAGAATTGGCTATAATTTTCAATTCGTAATGTTTTTAATATACAATATGGATCTTGTTTGATAGATCTCAATTAGTTTTATTATACAAAATCTTCAAAATCATAAAAAATATTATAAAATGTAAGATATAAGAATATTTTTAAAAGACACGTATTTCGACAATTGGACAAACAAATTGGGACAGAGGGAGTATATAATATTAATTTGGTAAAAATTGGGAATCCCGCAAGTAGGCGGAGGAATTAATCCTCTAAAATTAGTTGAGGTGCGCGTAAGCTGGCTGTTGAATTATCAATGAGAAATTTCTATGCAAATCGCACATTCAGTTTGTGTTTTCCCAATGTTTGTTCTGTTTGGTGGTGTCGGGTCGGCAATGTGGATATAAGATTGCCCTCCTGGTGCTGAAGGGAAACAGCACGCGCTGTGTGAATTAATAATTCCTAAGTCCAATTTGATTTTTGATTTTCGATTTTTTTTTTAAGTGCAAGAAATTCATTACTACTACAATGATTGGGTCCAATTTAATATTCCCTTTTACTTAAAAAATAAACTGAAAACCCCTTAGTGGGCATGAGAAAGAAAATAAGTGTCGTCTCCGTGAGGTTGCATTTTCAAATTTCACGGAGGCCAAAGGGCCACTGGAGGGTTTGTCCGATTGTTAACTTCGGAACTTCGAAATTACTCGACGTGCTCACAAGCTGACTCAAACATCCGGTTATAAAAAGAATTCGACGAGTATGA
Source organism: Rhododendron mucronatum var. ripense (assembly GCA_019656295.1). Classification (NCBI taxonomy): domain Eukaryota; kingdom Viridiplantae; phylum Streptophyta; class Magnoliopsida; order Ericales; family Ericaceae; genus Rhododendron; species Rhododendron mucronatum. The sequence goes on along the minus strand of BPLT01000050.1, from coordinate 1,833,829 downwards.
GGGAGGCTGTGAAAGTACGCAATTTAGTGGGTGTACGAATAAGTTTTTTTTTAATAACTCAAGTGTCCACCGCTTAAGTGCACCTCGTGGGCACAAGAGATTTGTAGCTAGATGCCTAGATCTCCTTTTGATTCAATTTTTTTCCGAAGTGACGAGTGCATCCAAGGTTTTTTCCTGACTAATCTTTGAAGGTAGCAATTGGGACCAACGAGTACACGGACCATTATCACATATATGCTGAGTAATTTTGATAGTCATTTATTGATCAGATCTACCCGTTGAGATTCGAACCTATGATCTTTTACCAAAAAAAAAAAGAAGTCTCGTACCCTCGTAGCCGATCATTTACTTAACTCCGCCTGTTTAGATCACCTTTTGTTGCAACATCAACATGGTGGAGGGCAGGACATGGTTAGCCAGGAACGAAGATTGTTCAGCTAGCTAGCCTGTGTAACCAGCGGCCCAATAGCTCATGCCAATCGGCCTAGTATTGGGCCGACATCAGCAGATGTGAGCGACAACAAAGTCCGCGATTGAGAAAGCCCTAACCGATAATGGTCGGGCAACGTGGCAAGACACAGACAAGTACTTGGCTGCGTTGCATTGACACTCTCCAAGTCCAAGCGTTTTGAAGGGTGACGTAAGTAAGAGCGAATTGCATGTCGAATCAGGGTGACCCTGACACCTTGGTTCCCACCACATACAAATTTCTATTTCTTTTTTCTTTTTATTTCACTGTGAAGAGTTTCGGCTACATCAATATGCGAATCTTGACATATGTGACGCTTATCTCACTTATCTCACATACCGAGCACAGTGTTGACTTGGGGTGCAAGTCACTAAGGCGGGATGTACTTACAGAGGGAGGTTACTCAAGACCATTGGGTTCAAATGTTGCTCCCCTGCACTGGATGCACATATGTATTACCCATTTTATGTGCCCCTAGACACCTTAAAGTGACATAATCATCAATATACATTATGAATCTCCTACTAAAACTATAGCAAAAACAATTGATGGGGACGGTGCTATGTGTTCCCAAATGAAATCTAAGTGTTTAAAGTAAAAGTAGTTTACTTTCAATTCGAAGGGGTTTGATCAAGCGGACATGAGAAAATAACTAAAAGGTTTGCACCCCAAAAGGTTGTGAGTTCGAATTCCACGAAAACCAAACATTTCAAACCTTGGGACCATTGGAGGTTTGTCCGGTTGTTAACTTCATGACCCCGAAATTAGTTAAGGTGCACGTAAACTGGGCCGGACATCCGGTTATTAACACACACAAAAAAAAGGTAATTACTTTCGCAAAGATAGTGACACTATTATTTTGTATATTGTGACACATCAAACATATTGTAGTAGTGTCTAGTTTTAAGGAATATTATCATTAGCAAATGGGGGCAATCCGTGTCGTTTTCTGTCATCCCATGGCGTTAGGTGATGCAATTTAGGCCACGCTTGCCATGTTGTTAATTAGGAACACTAGAGATTAGCAGCAGATTAGTTACGGAGATAACACAAAATTAGGATACTGAGCACGGGCTTGATCGTGCCTTGTCACCCCTGTTTTGGCGTTAATGCTACACACACACACACTCTCTCTCTCTCTCTCTCTCTCTCTCTCTCTCTCTCTGGGTGTGTGTGTGTGTGTGTGTTACTTCAAAAAGTTATACAAAACTGGGTGAAAACCTCTTTCTTGATTGAAGTTTAGCCATTTACCCAATAAAAAAAAAAAGCTACTAATATTCTGAAAGAGAATTGGTAAACGACTAGAAGCCTTTGAATTTCAATGTTCTGATCTAGTTAATTAAAAATCACTTACCAATTCTCTTTCACACAGAATATCAAAATGGGTTGGCGAATTGAGTTTATTATTTAAGTTTATCTCAACTTCAACTACTACTTGGAAACCCCTATATAGTATATCCCTTGGTTCAAGTCCAGAAGCTTTGTAATTGCAATTGGGCAGTAATACTATAAAACCCAGAAGTCATTATCATCCTTTCAAATAAAAAAAGAAGTCATTATCAGCATGATTAACAAAATTTCCATCTTCCTCGTGATTTGTCGAGTCTTTTAAAATTCAAAAAAGACAGACTGGTTCGGGGGTCACCGACGAGCAGATTTTTGTCTTTACATCGCCTTGGAATTCTCGTCATCCATTGACTAGGTGACTCTACGTAGGGGATCCGGAGGCGCCGCCAAGCGTTCCCTGCCAAGCGGGCAAAACGGGGATCCAAGCGTCCCTCCCAAGCAGGCAAAACGGCGCCATTTTGACCATGCAAATTGAGACTCTACGTCGGTTTTCACTCGCTTAAAAGTAGTGCCTATTTTGCCTGTTGATACCGGGCGTATAGGTTGGAATGCTTGCATCTCACCTCAGTGAAGGCAGGAATACGATTCAACCATGTAGGACATGCGGCCCAGTTAGCACTCACCCAGAAGGAAGAAACTAGAAAGGATTGTCCCTTTGGAGTCTTGGACTTAACCTAAAGATGTCATCGTAGGGCTGAGCAAAAAAAAAAAGATGTCATCATAGGCTTGTTCCTCTTGAGCCGAAAGCCCAAAAAGCCTGGCAAAGTTAAAAGTATGCACCCTACGCCATCTTATGTGTCCAACCTGGACATCATCATCCGCGTCCACCATGCCCTGGGATGAAATTACTAGCTAGCACGGCAGAATATGACACTCCGTAGCACTAAATTTTTGCATCTAACGATGCTGCATTGCTGCTCGCCCGCTAGTTCCAAGCGGAGGCTACACATTTAATTTGACCAGATAGTTCTATTCATCAAACATTGTTCACAGATTATTCTCTCTGAGATACATGTTGGATTTCACTTGGCAAGGAATAGAAACACCCCAGCATTATTCCACCCAAGTATTCATTCCAGTATAGTATCATGCCTAACCCCATCCCCTAGAGCATATATAAAAACGAAAGATTCATGCATAAAGCTTTACGAAGTCACAAACTTTCAAAGAAAATAAAAACATTTGATTCGTAAGATTGTTGTCATGACTTGAAGTCAGAGTCTACTATGATAGCATAAGTACCTAAGCCGCCTAAATTAGTAGTAGCACATATCAATAAGGAGTGAAATAAAGCCCAACATTAGAGGGTCATCCTGTAGATTTGGATCATCCTGTCATCTACAAAATTTAGAACTGAAACTAACCAACTTGAATTCTCCATGTCTCCTTTGAGATTCTGGTTCGGGTAAAAGCTCCTGGAGTCCATGAAATTTATGCATGGATCATGTTGAACTGAAACCTAGACAACTGCTGAGGAATGGTGGATATAACAGGCCCGTATCTCTGCCACCAAACAAACAAGAAGGGTTTTAAGAGTTATTTGATGAATTTGACATGGTAGGGGGAGGAGAAAACGGAACAGCTCACAGAAGACATTCCAAGGAAACAAATCACGCAATCATGATAGGGGAATCAATGATCCAATGCGATGACAGAATAAATTTGAATCTTACAATTGATTGAGACAAAACAGAAATTGGAAAAACTAAATGAAAAAGAATAATGAAATCCACTTTGGAAACTGAAAAGTGCTTCTTCCAACCATACCTGAACATTATCATAGAGTTCAAACAATGGAACAGCAAGAAGTTTCAGATTTTTTGGCACGGCAAAGTACTCTCTTTCAGAAAGGTGAACAAGGTAAAGCTTCTTACATTCCTGCATTACCAGGCAGAAGGATCAGACGGCTGAAAAAGTATTAGGCAAACAAGGAGGTGGGGAAGCAATCCATTCAAATGAAAAAGATCTATGTAGTACACAACAGTTGAGCTCTTCGCTGCCAAAACTTCCCGTCGATGTGAGCTCTTGGGGAAGATCGGCCTGTTATCAATTGCAGCACAATTCCATTGTACTCCATCTGTTTACCTTAGGTTTTGATATATGGGGAGGGCAATATGGATACATAATGGTTTCAAAATTTGGTCTCCACCAAACAGCTACACACTCTCCTATCTGCAATTAGATGACAATTACAAAATTAAGGTCCCATTAAGACTAACCACCTAGTACTCTTGCAAAATGAATTGGAATGAGAAAATAATGGCATCCAGTCATAACACATCCACAGATCCACACACACACACACACACAAAGGTCATAAACATGCGATAACATGTCCCCACCAGAAGGCCTAATCATCTTGAAATCTTAATCCCCATGAAATGTAGCATTTTTGGAAAACATTTTTAACATTAGTTTCATCTTGCTAATCCCCATGGAATGTAGCATTTTTGGAAAACATTTTTAACATTAGTTTCATCTTGTGCGCCACCTCTTCCATTGGAAATCATATCCGTTTCCCTCTTCCTCCGACCCAGCTTATACACGGAAATTATTATAGTTAGTTAATAGTACCTGCCAATCTGGTTGAAGAGTAGGTGTATTAGCACCAAGTTTGCTATTTAGTTTTCTTTTCAGACCTTCAATCTCTGCAACATTAATAAAAGAGCATAAGAACTAAAATTAATTCTCAAACAGCGAAAAAATACACTTTATGAACAATCATACAAGGGAAGTCAGATAACATCGCACCATTCTCCCCAGGTTTCAGACGCCCACCAGGAAGTTTGCAAAACGTGTTTCCAATTTGCAGAAGAAGAATATGAGGATGGTTATGCTCCTGCACCTGTAAGATTAAGCAACCTATTCAGCATTCAACTGATAATAAAACACTCAACACTAACAGCACGATTTTTAAAGCAATTTTGTGATATATGTCTTGAGGCATAAGTCAGGGTATCGATTTAGCTTAGCTTAATACTTAACAAAGAGAGGGTATATCTAATGACCAGGAGGCGATCCAGGAGCATGTAAACTACACTAACTCATCCGATCATGAATTTAATGGAAAACATAATATAACTTAGAAGTTATTGTCATATCAATCAAACACCAGGTATGTAAATTAGAAATACGCACACACATACCAAAACTTAGGCCTCATTTGATAAGTGTGATAGTCTGATAGATGTGGTGGGATTCATAATGAGATTGGATTAGGATAGGATTCGTATGAGATGGGATTAATAGTGAGGTTGTTATATCACCCTCTCATGTTTGTTTTGCAAGGGATTCGACGATAGGATTGTTAATAGCATGTTTGTCTAGATCCGGTTGGGATAGGATTATCCCATTATTCCCTTTTGTACCCTCAAGCCCTGAGAATAAAATAAGAATTTATAATGAGATTAAATAAATAAATAAAAAAACAAGTCTAAGAAATTGACTTTTCTCTTCGTTCATACTACAGAGCTCCATGTTGAGGTCGGCGACTGTAAAAAATTACATAATCATTGTCCAGGGAAATGCACGAAATCCCCACCATGGTAGGGTTTATTATTTCTGAACTTCTCCGAAAAAACATGCACCGCCGGAGGCTCACTGGAGCTGTGCAATAGTTACACCGATGTGAGTTTTTGTACTCACCGGAAGGAACTTGATAGGTCTATTTCCAAGTCTTCACTCTATCTCAGTGGTAAATGTCGTCGGTTGACTTCAGAAGAAGAGATGCGAAAATAGGAGAGAGAGGGATAAGGATTGTGAGAAATAAGGAATATATGCTCTGAGCAGTTTGGGAATTAGTTATTTTTTGGCAACTGAGCAAGGGGGACTCAAGATAGGATTGTTAATACCTGGTCCATGGTGGGATTCCTAATCCACCAATTTTGCCAGATTGATAATCCCATGTGCTTCATAATCCAATCCTCACTTGCGAAACTAAACACGGGATTAGGGGCCCCATGGGTTTACTAATCCAATCCCATCCTCTAACTCACTTATCAAACAAGGTAGAGTACTATCAATGCTATCAGCTAATAATGTGCCATGCATCATCAATGAAAATAAGAGTAATAGAAAGCTAAGAAGTAATTAGGGAGCACTAGTTGCCTAAACTTCTAGACATCCTGTCACGTTCACAGTTGAACCCAGAAGAAGCACACAAGGCTCTAACTTAAAACAAGGTTGGAAAGGTTGTGTAGTCTTCCCAAATTTTTCTAGGTTAGGTTAATTTACTCGACTAGAAAGGGGGCCAAAAGACACTACATTCTTTTCTGCTACATGGACAATTAAAATGGAGCTGCTAGTTCGTATATAAAACGCCACGTGTCTATCAAAATGTATTTGACCAAAAATTTATCATGTAATTGTTTAAAGTAACGTGCCAATGAAATATGTAACTTGATAAGTGTAAAACATGCATCTTCACCATGCCCGTGGAGTCTATCTTAGTTAACATGAAGGTACGCCAAGCAAGGGGCCCACAGGGAATTCATCAGGAGAAGTTTGACAGCTGCCCTAACTGGATGTCAATCTGACAAAGGAAAAGCGTAGCAGAAAAGAAAAGATAGGATAAATTATGTTTGGACAAGGTCCTAAAGCTGGGTTGGGAAAGCGAGTAAAGTTCTATTACAAACACCGCTATCCAAAATTCCAAGTCTGCATTGTTCAGGCCTAGCAGGTCCAAGTTGCCCAATTTACTTGTCCGTTTCCATACAAGATTACCAGGGTGAAAAAGAATGTTGCCAGACAAAATAGCAATTACTTATTAGTGCTGTGAGTGAGCATCAGGTTCTATACTAACACAGAGTTAAGATCCAGTCATCTTTGGAATAGCAAATAGTGATCTTACAATCTCACAAATAACTGATGAAGACAAATTACATGATCTTGACATGATTTGAGTGAAGAACACTGTAATAACCAAAAGAAAGGGTGCAAGTTATTTTATTCATATACTCCATTCGTTCTGTCCTTACGTGCATGACAAAAGCGAAAGACAACTCATAGAATCATCACTAAACCAATTACAAACACATTCGAATTCACAAATTTCTATCCGTGATCAAATCAAGCACCAGGGAGATGATAAGAATCATGTTGAAATAAAGGAATATTGAGGCGAGATCGACGTGAAGACAGACCAAAAGATGTTAACCCTATCCATCAATCTTTACCCTTGAACTCTTCTCTAGGTATATATGCTTTTGAAAACCTACCACATCTTAGTCAAACCTATCGAACAATGTATACTTTAAAAACCCAAACCACTGGAAAGTTCTGTTTGCTCCAGTTTCATGAGCAGAATCAAAATTCAAGTCAACTTCTAAAGGTTGCAGCTTCCACGTCAGACTTGCAATCAAACCCCAAACAGTTGCTGATACCAGAAACCACAAAATCACTCTTCTAGAATGTTTCAAGTGTACGGGTGCTCTTAGAGAACGAGAAAATTTGAGTTGGATAAATCCAACTTCTACTTAGACAAAAGACATAAAGCAGGTGTTTCCAGTCTAAATTGAAGTTAATTTGGACTACCCAGCCGACGGTTCCATCAAAGAATTATCCAAAAATAGCCAAATGCAATCACAACACACACATCAGAAACTCAAAATGTGTACACATGAGAGAGTAAGAATACCAGTAGAATCGCCTCAACGCTAGTCCGCATTCCTTCTTTCGTGTAGCTGTCGTACAAGAACAAAACAAAGCAGTCAAAATCTCAACATTTTCCCCTACAAAACCTATACACTGAAATAAACTTGGGAGAGAAGCTTCCAATAATGCAGGACACTAGGCCGCAGTAACATAATCTAGGGTTTCGCTACTAAACTATGCTCAAGACCGAATTTTTTGAGCTCCAAAACGGTTTATCCAGCGATTATATACATATATAGCTTTGATACTTGAAGTTAGTTTATAGAATTTGAATTGGTTTAGTTATTTTTCCCACTCGTATTTCGATCTAGAAAAGATAAATTATGTTAGCTCCATAGGCCGAGGTCTCTCCCCGTTCACTGCTTTCTGTTTATAGATCTGGTTAAGATATTGATTGGTTGGCTTGTTAAAATAGGAGAGGTAGAAGCACAGAAAACCTATAAACCTAGTCGAACTAGGGTTTTCCAAATTCTTACTTGAGTTTCATACGAGCAAGGCGATCGGCGACGGAAGTGTCTTTCTCCATCTTGGGCTCCTTGGTTCCGAATGTGTAGTTCGATAGCGGATACGTGTTCATACCCATCCCCATCCCCATCCCCATCCCCATCCTCTCTCTCTCTCTCTCTCTCTCTCTCTCTCTCTCTCTCCTGTGGACTGACTCGGCACTGAAAAAATTCAAAAATGATACTCACACAACAATCCAAACACAACAATTTACACAACCTCTCACATGCATGTGGGCTCCACATACACTACTATGTGTGGGCCCCACATGTATGTGAGAGGTTGTGTAAATTGTTGTGTTTGAATCGTTGTGTGAGTAGCATTATCCGAAAAAAATTTCGTGATGGAGAGGGGTTTGAGGAGCAAAAATGCTACATGCACAACAACAAAGAACACAGCACGACGTCATCACTAAACGACATCGTTCCGCTTACCACAAAAAAAAAAAAACAACGCGTTGAAACAGGTTGCGCCTTCCCAAAAAATACAGTGAAGAGAAGAGAAGAGAAAGGGGGCGGCCACCACAACCCAACCCCAGTGCTGCCCCACCACCGGCTTCTGGGCGCTCCGACGGGTTACCCCACCACGAAGGTCTCTCTCTCTCCTTGCTGAAGAAAAAAACCCCTAAATTGAGGTCCTGGAAAAAACACCCCTAATTCGAAAATTAGGGTTTCATTTCGAAAAAAACCCTAAAATTTTCTCGTTTCGTTGATATATCTAGGATAGCGTTTTCCCTCAAATAGTTTATTTTTGCTTACGCCTTGTACAGTGAAATTGAGCATTATTTTGTGTTTCTTATTCTATCAATGATATTGCTGTGATTCTGGTGGCAAATCCAGAAGATTTAAGTGTGGACTGGTTCGATACTTATGAGGGATTAAGCGGTAACTGAATGAATCAGAAACTTTGTATCTTGGAAAGAAATTGGTACATGACTTTTATGGGTTGGGTTTGTTCAAGATGTAACGAGAGCTAGTTCAATTGACTGCATTGTCCAACTCCTAAAGATCCATGAATAAAATGAGACTACCTAATTATATTTTGGTTCTGATCTGTATCTATGAGTTTGGCCCTATTAACTGTAATGCAGCTCTGTTTAGTTTTGTAAAAATGCTTTGTTATGGAAATGCTATCAAATTAATTGCTCATACTTGTGTTTTATTTGCTGCACTAATGGTGACATTCTGACAAACAAATGGCTATTCTGTTTCCTCAGACAACCTTGTTTTTTCTTTTACTTTGGTGGCAAATCAAGAGGGAAATCCTTTCACAGCATCACTAGGAAAATGGCTTGGGCTGCTATTGTGTATTACATATGGCAAGAAAAGAACAACAGGGTGTTCAAAGGAACCCAAAGACCTCAATTTTCAGTCCTTCAATTTCTTAGATGTTTCTTTTGTTTTATTTCTGGGCTCTATCAGTCCATGACATTAGCATTTTGGCCAAAACCCAAATGTCTTAATAGCTCTGTAGAAGTATATTTGCTTTGTGTTTCTGAAAATAGACTGACCATGATGATTCACGCCTACAAATGGAGCAAAAGGCATGTTATACCTATTTATCAAGTACGTTGTGTCAAAGGGTACGTTGTGTCAAAGGACACAACATCACCGAACTCCTTACAAGCTACCCTACTCCTTGCATCAGTCTAGAATACATTCCTTAGTCGACCCTCATCATCCAAATTCATTGCAAAAAAGAAGTCAAAATTGTCAGCCTTCATCTTCATGAAATAATTGTGCATTGCCTCAGCATCTCCTTCCACAACTAGTGAATGTTGCCATTTATCCACATAATTTTGGCAATCTTTCTGGATATATGGAACCATACCGGGTCCCCCACCCTCAATCTGAAGTGAGTCATAAGTCTTGTTCAGTTGGATCCTGGCTTTATCATTCAATTCAAGCTTTCTTTTCACGTGTTCATCGAGTACCCTATTGCTCTTGAATATCTTGCCTTTCCTGGGCTCTAGTCATGATTGTACTCTAAAGCAACCCAGTTTAACCTCCACTTTCCATCCGGGTGTATCACAATGTAACCTGAGCTAGACAACCAATTTTTGCTTGTGGCCGTGGTCTAACCAGGTTGCTTGTTTCACCCTTGCCTTTCCAGCACGATTGCATTCTATAGTTATATCCTTCAACTTTTCATCTTTTCCCTTTCTCGATGTTTTTTGCCACAACGAACCCTTTTTCTTTAGCATATCTTGAGTAATGCAAATAAGCCTCCTCCGATGTGTCAAATATCATTCCCTCTTTCGGTTCTTCAACTCCATCTTCACAGTTTTCTATTGCCTCCTCCCCAACTCCAGTAGTATCTATTTCATCACATTCTTTGTTTGAAGGACTACTCCATACCTCGTGTTCATCTCCACTGTCTTCACTCCATACCGCTTCTTCTTCTCCACACTCTTTGTTTGGAGGCATTGTTGACGGAACAAAATCTAGCGACATCATCTGGTAAATAAAAATGAAACAATTACATACATGCCAAATCCCATTTTGCCAAAATAATGAACCGATAATGTAATGAATAGAGTGAACAACGATATAAGATAAAAAGAAGCTAAAACCCAAGCCAATTCAACACTCAATATATCTCAAGTGCAATACATCGATTGACTCTAGATTTGATAGTTCGACATTCAATCCAATTTGACTCTAGGTTCAAAATGAAACCCTTATTTTCGAAACACATGGAACCATTAAAGAAGACAGTAGCGAAACAAGTAGCTCTACCAATAATTCGTCCATTCAAAATACCAACTTACACCCATGTAATCAGTAGATAATTTTGGCGAGCTTCATACTGTCATAAACTGTCATGAATTCAGTGCAAAACCTACTAACCCCTAATTCGAAATGAAACCCTAATTTTTGAATTAATGTTTTTTTTCTTTCTAGCAACTCAATTTAGGGGTTTTTTTTTCTTTTCAGCAACTCCTCCGTTAAGGGTACTAATTGAAACAAGGGGAGAGAGAGAGAGAGACCTTCATGGTGGAGTGCCCAGATGGCGGCAGTGGTGGTAGCGGTCGCCTGAGGTGGAGCACTAGATTGGGCTGTGGTGGATTTCAACAATTGTTGTATATGGTGCCCCTTTTTTGGACATCAATTACATTACAGTCCCCGGCTTGAATTTACTCAATAGTTAGGCATGCTACTCTCAGAGTTTCAGGTAGCTGGAAACAATGTTCTGAACAAAAGTAGATGTGCAAGATAAGATGACTCCTACAATTCTATTTCTATCATCGAGTGCCTTCACTGGGCTACTAAAAACAGTGTTTCTTGGCGAAAGAACACTAAAAAGTTACTTCCATATAAAATTGTTGTTCAGGATGCTTTTCTGGATTTTGGAAAAAGTCGTGTTCTCGACAGATTTACTACATTAGGTTTGTTGATCTGTTCTAGTCCTTCCCTTGGCAAAAATTATTCCTCTTTATCTTGTAGTTTCGCCTTAGTTGCACGAAGCGGGAGTGGGTGCAAGTGTGGGAGCGAGCGAATATAGAAGCTCCCAAGGTTGGGAACATGTTCATATGTTACGAGAATTTTGTAGCATAGAATACACACTCTAAAAGTACAATCATTTTAGGGAGTAAAAACATGGTTCAAGTCCACCATAAGTGTAAGAAAAGGGCTAGTGTTACAATGTATAGTTTTCTTTTCAAGATATCATGACTTGGGCTGTATCTATGAGTTAAATTGAAGACCAATCTATGAAGCCAAGTGATAAATCCTTTTTTTCTATATAAGGATTGTACAAAAGCTCTCATCTTACTTACCAAAAAGAAAATTTCAACTTACCAACAAAAAAAAAATCTCCTATCTTCCTGTCAAGCTCCTTAGTTGGGAGCACAGGAGAGCACTCTTAAGGTAGGAGTGGCACCGTTTTAGGAGCTCCTTGCAACTAAGGTTTTGCAATATGGCACCTCATAATTCGTCGATGTAACAAATGTGGTCAGTAGTGTTATAATGTTTATTGTGATTTGCCTCATAAGCCCTAGAAATATTGTGAATAGGTTTTGTCATTTATGTTTGTACTTTTTTCTTCACTTTTCATATGAATATAACATATTTCTTCTTTTTCTATCGATAGATTTCATATTGACATTGGAGTGAGATGGCAATAATATCTAGGCTGACAGAAGTCTGTGCAGGTTCTCTTGGTCCCAACTTTATGGGAAAATGACGGCCAAGGACGTGTTTTGAACTTTTGATAATTAATACCCGCCAAGGACATGCTGAGAACATTTGTTAATGCTGAAAATGTCTTTTGCGGGTATTAATTATCAAAACACGTCATGGGCCATCATTTTCCTCAACTTTATTAGCCATATCCTAAAATGTATTGGCAAGTATTTATTATATGGTTTGCTTTCAACAGGCTTAGCTCATCCTAAACAACCACACCAGATTCAGAAATATAGTAGATGCACACCTAGTAATTATTGTGGCGTTCAACTTGTTTCTAGAAGGGTAACTGTGTACTTCTTTTGTTGCTTTGTTTCTACTTTTAATTTGCATTTGTTGACTCTTTGAAGATTTTCCCCCCTAAACTATTGGCAGATTCCTAGGGCAAAAACCTGTCTTGCAACGCATTTCCGCATCAGATATGTTGCACCTGCACTGAGAAGTCATCATGGTTTGAGCTACGATGACGAGGACTTCGTTGAGGAGCCAATTTGGTTGACTTTGAAAAAGGAAGCTTTCGGGTATCTTACCTACAACTATGTTCCTTAAAAAAGTAAACTAAAAAAAACCAACCCTTAAGTCTCCATCAATTGGGGCCAGCTATGTGATTTTTTTTTTTTGAGCTGTCAATTGCATCTTATTCATGATAACTAACAAACCTTGATTCTTTCAAACTACCATCTCTGAAGTCAATTTTGGTCTACCTCTCCCCCTTATGCTACCATCTACCGTAACCATATCACTTCTCTTAACTACCTTAATCTATTCTCTTTCATCTTATCTTCTATCAGTGCTACGCCTATCATCCAGCAACACTTTTCTGTTTCAATTCTATCTAATAAAGTCTTGCCACATATCCATCTCAACATTCTCATTTCATCACTCATCTTACTTGCATTGTTTTTGTTCCTTAACATAGTAAATCAATCCTTTTGCGTTACTTGAAATTAGCACCTATTAGGTGAAGCAAATGAGGAGAGATTTCACTCCTTGACATCAATGTGAGAAACGAATACTCAAAAGGGATTGATGAGGTAACGTTTTTTTTTTTTTTTTTCCAGGGCTTTGAAGTCTTTATTCATCTTCCTCCTTGAGCAGCCTAGCCAGCTGAAGGACATAGAGTGGCCGAGTTTCCAGAGCACGGTTAGTATCACAGTTGAAGATAGCAAATACATATACTAGTATTTTCTGTATCAGAGGCAAAGGGGGTCCCTTTTTCTATTGGGGGGTCTAAAGGGGTCCTTGAGGTGCCCTAAAGGTTTCATCCAAGCTACCAACAGATGCACAATAGTAGATATACATTTCTTCTATGTCTTGGATGCTTTTGACATGCATGTGCTTCTATCTCTCATGCATTTTTCCGAGGGAGGACGTGCACATATGCCAGATCATGAAATGGGAGGGCATGCCTATGTGCTTAAATCTTATTGAATATGATTTCCTGCTTTTATCTTCATATTGATCTTGAACCTTATAATCTCGCCAACCAATCCTGAAGCTTGATCTTGATTCTTGAAGTTCTGTTAACTTGCTTAAGTAAAATCAGATCCTTACTCGTGTTTATGGGATAGGTTGTAACCGTGATAAAGAAACAAAAAATTACCAATGACCAGGGGCATGTCCACATGAGAAGCCATTTTGGGTTTTCCTTAATGTGGAAGAACCAGCTATTCATAACATTTGTTTGTAAGAAATGTAGTAAAACTTATGGCGGTTGCATCTTTTGACTGTGATGTTGAATTTGATTTTCTGTTGGTCGTTAATTCCTATATAATTCGATAGGGAGGGGTGTAGAAGTATTGCTAGTGAATACATAACAATTGCTCTTATTGGATGGCTAGCTTCGGATCACTTGCAAGCTGTTTGATGTACATCATCCTTAAAAAAATAATATAACTACGCAGATATGTACGTGTTGCGGTTTAAACAGTGAGCCAGATTTGTGGAGCTGCAAATATTTTAATTTCGTTGGAAGATATTTAAGGCTTGTTGGCATAGTTTGCAAAAGCCGAGTTTCATAAACTTGTTTCCTCAGAACACAGTATGAAACTGTTGAGGGCACGGTGTTTCCAACCGCCTTGGAAACCATATTATTGTGTCCTGAAAACTAGTTCTTTTTCGTTTCTGCCATAATATTAACTAGCTTCCATGTCCTATTACTAGGAGAAGAAACTCATGTAAGGTGAGAGTTAATTTGGTTTTGATCAGTTCAAATGCGGCGGCATACTAATTTCCCTCCGTCCCCACCTCCCCTGTCCCTGTGTGTGCAGCTAAAGACAGCTTCTCTCACTCTCATTCTCATGGCACTTCTTATAGTTGCACTTGCTTCAGTTGACTCTGCCCTCTGCTATCTACTGGCCTTGTTTCTGCGGAAGAGCCCATGACAAGGTGTTGCCAGAATACCTGGAATTGATGACTCAACCCTACTGGATTAAGCTGTTCAAAGCTGCTTGTACAAAAACAGGCCTAAAAAACTACTTTTTGTTGGAGGTTTTCAGAAGCAGAGGTCACGGACTCACGGCTTCCTTTATTACAGTGGAAAATCACGCAAAAACTTGTACTTCTTTTAAGTTGTTCCTATCTATAACTGTAGTTTTCCTTGTTAGGAAGAATGGAACAATATAGTCAGCATTTATTTAGTAGTGTCTTGTGTTTAATCATCTCTCTCTCTCTCTCTCTCTCTCTCTCCAACCTGAAAAGCTTGCATATACAAGGGCTACACTAGAGAGCAATTCAAAATACAATCTTCTGGGAAAGACGTTTGAACCTCTATCTCCAGTATGAAACTTTTTTGAAAGGCGAACAATTTTTTTTTTATTGCTCTGAAAAAAGGTTTACAAAACAAGCCCTTGTTGGCAAGAAGCCAACAAAGAAAACACCCACCGGATGCATATGATTTTCACACTTTTTTTTTTAAACGGCATATGATTTTCACACTTAGCCATTGTGTTCCATGCAATATCGATGACCACCGTGTTGGTCGTGGTTGTGTAACAAAATCTGTCCCAAGCCCAAATAAAGGGAAATGGTTGTGCATCAGGTGGCCTGAGCACATAGAAAAATCTCAATCAAATTTCTGAATTGGCATATTATCATAGCCCGTATAATAAAATATTTGTTTTCACAAACTAAAGCAGAATGCCACAGTTTAGAAGCAATAAGTCCACATACATAACCACCACCATCACTTTTTTTTTCCCTTCTTTTATAAGTACTAGTAAAAATGCACGTGCGGTGCTCGTGAAAGCATGTCAAGTTATGTAATAGTGACAATCAATAAAATATGTAATTATTGTAGATTTATTTTCTGTTGGAGCTTAAACTCTCGAGAATGATCATCTTTCTTCCTTCCTTCATTGCAAGGTAGATGTTTTTTCTTTAATATGAGGCAGAATAAATAGAATTAAGTTTCTCTCATAGGACGATCCTTCATGTGATGTAAAATGATAAGACATTCGGCGGTGAGTATTATTTTACATATCACATTAGGAATCATCCGAGAGATCGTCATGTGAAAAGTTCTTAATTCCACATTGACACACATCGAACGATGGAAAAAAAAAAAAAAAGAAAGAAAAGAAAAGCGTAATGTAGTATTCATCTATGCACCATTGATCTACAATTTTAATCATATTTATGGCACGTCCTTAACAATATAGTTAAGTCTTTCGTTCCAGAACATCTTCTTAAAAAATAAGTACCACATTTTCAAACTCAAAAATAATGTAAATGAAAAATAATTTTTTAATTTTTTTTGCACCGTATTAAAGATCTCAATGAGATCTATCAAACAAGATCCATAGTGATAGAAAAATTATTTGCGGAAACACATGATTTTTGAGCTTGAAATTGCCTTCTTAAAAAATAAGTTCTTATTTTGGTTTCTGGAACGCACCCACCCTCAACTTTAGCAACATATTTACGGATGAGCTGATCATTGATTTCCATTGAATTATCATTTCCATCTTCGTTTTTTTCGAAGAAAACATGAGAAGATAAATGACTTTTATTTATTTTTCATTAACTGGCTTCCTTTTCTTCTAGAAATATTGGATACAGTTTCGTCAATTAATCAAGTTGTATTTCCAAGGATTTTCTTGAATATACAAGTTCCAAACACACACACACACACAGTGTTCTTTGGATCCGTGGAGCTTTATCACGATTCCTCGTCGGGCCCAATCTCATTTTAGAGGATAATAAGTATGGGCCACATAAGATCCGGCCCACTACTCACACCCGTGAGATTATTCAACGTAGGCCACACCAAGAGAAAAAAGGAGTGATTATTGAGTGGCTTAGGCTTCTCTCCTCCACTATAGAAGTGCAGGTCAGGTATAGTGTCTGGTTATCTCGATTCGCACGTAGTATTGCACCGTCACACCATATCTCATGTTAATATGGGTCTATACAGTCTTCGACCCTACATCAACGTATGGTGGGTGGAGAAGGACCTCAGAGTGGCACGTGACGGTACTTCAGGAAAATGTGAATATTAATTCTTGAAATTATTCTAAGAGAAGAAAAATATGGGTTTTCACCGTTTTGTTATGCTAGCTGGCTAGTACTGAATTTTTGGATGGTCATGGTTATTTTCATCTTGTCCAAAAGACCAATAAATTGGGAATGGGTTGTCTACTGGCTTGTTTGATAAGCTAAATTCAGCACTTAATACTGAATTAATTAAGTAATAAATGATTCAGTAGGTTTGATAACCACATTTTACATTGCTGAACAAATTAAGTATCACTTAAAATATAGGCCAAAAAGTTTAAAAAAATTAAGTAGTTTTGAGCTAATTAATTCTTGGGGTTCTGACTGGCCGGCCCAGTTTTGTCAAGGGGTTTCCTTCTAGCCCCGTCGCTTGTCAATTCTTTTCCACATAAGCCCAATCTTAAGTTAAGTATCCAAAATACCCTTTTTATTAAGGGCTTTCAAAGCTTCGTGACGGAAAGGAGTACTGGACGAGGGAAGAGTATGTGCGCCGCCTTGGGATATTCACCAAGAACCTAGTCAGGGCAGTGGAGCACCAGGCACTGGACCCCATTGCGGTGCACGGCGTCACGGCCTTTTTCGATTTGTTGGCGGAGGAGCTTCGCCAGCTTCTACGACGTCTAATGGATCCCGAGCCCGATTTTCGAAGCCCTCCGGTTGAACTCTGACTGAACCGCGACCACCGATCTCGGTCCCTCCTCCTTTGAGTTCGAACCAATTCCATTACTACTGTTGCTACTTGACGAATTCTGCACTGACGCGAACGATTTGCATTGCTTCTCCGCCATGTTCAGGAACTCCTCTGGATCGTTGTTACCGTCGTTGAGACCTTGGCTTTGGTCACCATGTTCTGCTGTTTCTTCATGTTTCTATGGCTGTAATGTCCAATTAGGGTATACTTCCTTAGTTCCTTAATCTTTTTGATTTCCTCTCTCTCCCTATATCTGTGATGTGTATATATATTTACGTCCACGTATTTGTCTGTTTGAGAAAAGTTGAATAAAAATTCCAAATCCATGCGGATAAGATTTTGAATTTGGGGGAATTTGGTGATTTAGTGGTTTCATTTTCTTATTGTAGAGAAATTTGATGGTTTGAGACAATTAAACCGAAAAAAAATGCAGAATTCACAAGTCACAAAATGCAGAATTCACATGTTCAAAAGACAGATTTCACCCTTGACCCAAGGATGTGAATTCTGTAAACGCGTGTTAATTCCAGCAAACGGGTGTGAATTTTGAGGGTGTGAATTCTTGGGGTGTGAATTTTGGGCGGGGTGTGAATTCTGTGGGGATTTGAATTCTTGGATGTGTGAAAGGGGTGTGAATTCTATGGGGTGTGAATGCTGGGGGATGTGAATTCTGGGCGGGGTGTGAATTCTTGGAGGTGTGAATTTGGGCGAGGTGTGAATTCTTGGGGGTGTGAATTCTGTGGGGTGTGAATTTTGGGCGGGGTGTGAATTCTTGGGGGTGTGAATTCTGGGAGGTGTGAATTCTTCGGGGTGTGAATTATGGGAGGTGTGAATTCTTGGGGTATGAAAAGTGTTGGGGGGTAAAATAGTAAAAGCATCTTTAAAAAGGGTCTAGATGAGATAGCATTTTAAAAAAGGGTTTGCATGGAACCCCATGTAAAATTTGGGACCGGCCAGGAATTTCCCCTTAATTGTTACTGAATTTTTCTATACTTACATTCAACCATCACACCACCACCACAACCACTCCCACCCACACCGCCACCACTCCACCACCACCACCTCCACCACTCCACCACCATCACCACCACCACCACCACCTCTACTACCACCACTCCTCCTCCACCACCACCACCTCTACTACCACCACTCCTCCTCCACCACCACCACCTCCACCTCCACTACCACCACTCCTCCACCACAACATCACCACCATTAGCTTTACCACCACTCCACCACCACCACTACCACCACCACCACATCACCACCACCAACTCCACCACCACCACTTCCTCACCACCATCACTCCACCACCACCTCCGCTACCACCACTCCACCACCACCACCACCACCACCACCACCACTACCACCACTCCTCTTTCACCACATCACCACCACCGCTCCACCACCACCACCACTTCCTCCACTACCACCACCACCAACTCCACCACCACCACCGCTCCACCACCACCACCACCACCGCTCTTACCACCACCTCCAGCACCACCATCATCACAATCATCACCTCCACTCCACCACCACTACCATCACTACACCACCACCACCACCACCACCACCAGCACTACACCACCACTCCTACCACCTCTACCACTCCACCACCATTATCAAAAGTATATTGTGACCGTTAGAAATTAAGAGAGAATTGGAACAAAATTAATTCATCATTTTTTTAAATTCAGTACTTAATATATTTATCAAACAGTTTTTCACCTTAAAAATTTCATCATTCAGTTTTCAGTACTTAATTTTTCAGCTTTCAGTTTTCAGTTTTCAGTTTTATCAAACAGCTCCTTACACTTCAACTTTTTGGCTTGGACAACAACAAATTAAATAGGGAAAATGACGGCTAAGGACGTATTTTGATAATTAATATCTGTCAAAGACATTTTGTTCATTTATAAATATTTTTAGCATGTCTTTAAAATGTATTAATTATCAAATCACGTCATGGGCTGTCATTTTCCCAATTAAATACTACACAATTGCCCAACAAACCAACCAAAAGGTAGTCCTTTTCAGTGCGACCCACGTAAGCCATAATAATACTTCTTTCTTTTCTTTTTTCTTGACTTTTTGGGAAAGAAATGTAGTCATAAACTGTTTGAACCAAGAAGTTCAGTTTTTTTTTATTACAAAAACAATTTTAAAAAAAGTACGGAAAAGGCGAAGATGTGAACATCTTATCAACCCCATTAAGCACATCCGGTCCCGTTCTCAAAGGAAAAATAAGTATTTATTTTTTAAGAATGTAATTTTAAGTTTAAAAATTATATATTTACCCAAACAATTTTCTTATCAATATGGATCTTATTTCATAGATCTCATTGAGATCTCTAATACGGTGCAAAAAATTAAATTTTTATTTTTTATTTACATTATTTTTTGAGTTTAAAATGTGAAATAAGTACTTATTTTTTAATAAGGTGGTCTAGAACGGGGCCTGATCAAGTTGCTTCACAAATTCCCAACATTTAGGCTATTATATATTGAAATTTATTTTAACTAACTACTCCCTCCATTCCAATTTATTTGTCTCAGCTCTATTCTAACTGGATTAAAAAACTAGTTATATCTTCAAAGTAATAATAAATTTTATATTCAATATGAATCTTTTTTGATAGATCTCGATTTGTTTTATCATTCAATATTTTTGAAATCACCTAAAATACTATAAATTACAAGATATAATTAATTAAAAAGTAGCACAAACTCCAAAAAATAACAAGTAAATTGGGATGGGGGAGGTGAATGTCTAAGTGCAGTGAATATATCATTGAGAGCTGTGTTCACAAATGTGACCATGCTTCTTGGAGTATTTACAACTGTATAACAGCAAGAGTACTTGGCAAGGATTTAACAAAATTAATTGAGAGAAAAGAAAAAAAAAAATAGTTCACCACCGTACCGTACACTCTCTACTGAAAGGTTAAAATATATCTTTCTGAAAACAATAATTGATTGTTAGTTATATTGTACTCCCTCCGTCCCATAATATTTGTCCGGTCCGCGAAACGGAGACTACAAAATAATACATTTCTTTCAAGAAAAAATTTAAATTTTTTTTACAAGTTAAAAGAACTCGTCGAGATCTAGTAAGTTGGTGAATTTTTTCCCAACTTTTCTTACAAAAATAGTATTATTTTTACGTCTCCGTTTTGCGGTCCGGACAAATATTATGGGACGGAGGGAGTATACAACTACTAGTGTATGTCCATACCTGAAGGCACAACTCAAACAATCGACACACACAAATCAATATTGGCTAGGCTTGCGTATAACATCACGACCCAATAAACGATTCCAACTATGTGAGACCATATTCGTTGACTTTGTTAATTTCAGTAATTAGCAAATAAAAAATAAATCCACAACCATTGTTGGTTATTACCTTGGGCAATGATTGTTTTGTTTCTGATTGAATACCTTAGCTTTCGAATAAAAGTAGCAATTACGTTGAATAACTTGAATCAGTGAATAATGAGTGTCCAAATAAAAGAATAAATAAGTTACCGTGAGACAATTATAGTAAGAGAGAATGTACCATTAGCAATATTTTTTTCCATTGAAATGGTAATGCTTTAATTGTTAGATCGTAGATCAAACCCAAGCTAAAGATGCACTCATAAAGAAAATATTAGAAATAGGGAAGCCAACGCCATAAAGGGAAAAAATATATGGTTGTAGGTTGCCCAATAGGGGTTCCAAATCCAATATATATAAGAAATTTTTATGTTGAAATAGCGGCTCCCAATACCTTCGGAAATTGAAGAGCTCAATGAATACTATGTCATTTAACTGACAAAATCATTTAACTGACAAAATCGACCCAACTAAAATCAGTCATCCATAACCGAGGAATAAAATGATAAAACCTTAAACAAAAATACTCTATATCGAACTCACCGTTTAAAGCTCCATAGGAGAGGTCAGCTCTGTCAAATGACCGAATGAAAAAAAAAAAAAAGAATAAAAAGAGAAATAGAAAGCATCTCAATCTTGAAAATTATCTCATCCATGCCGTAAAGAGGAAATCTTCTTCCATATGGGGTTTGAATTTTGAACATGGAAATATTCCATATGGGGTTGAATTTTGAACAGGGAAATATAAGAATCCTTAGATCAAATGAACATCAAAACTTAAATTCAATCTCCGTCATTCAAACTGCCACGTAGGACAGTTCTGAGAGAGATATTTTGCAAAAGCGTTGTGTAATGTAATATAGATTTCGTTGTTAGTTTATTTATTCTAGCACAAAAGTATTTCTTAAATTATTTTGTTACGGGAATTGGAATTGCAAGGCCAGTCATTATATATCCCTTCAATTTTGAGCTTTTTTATGCGACCAGCATTTCTCATAGTGCTGGTACTACCTTCGTCTTCGTTATCGTCATTGTCGTCGTCTTCGTCTTTCTTCTTTCATTTTTGATCAAGACAAGATGTATACCTTGGTCCACATGTAGTTTATTCATTCTGCATCAGAAATTAATATTATGTGACATGCCCATGCATTTGCATTACTCTAAACCAAAACCAATTCCCGGCTTATCCTTCCACTTATCTGTCGTGATATCGACCGGGCAATTCATATTGCCATCGATCAAAGATACACACGCAGAAATTCAGAATAAAAATGAAAACGAACACGCAAATTGAGTTGCCAATTTTTTATTTTCCGTTTATGAAAAACAAGAAATGAATGAATTTTTGTTTATCTATTAAAAAATAAAAATAAAAATAAAAAAACATGTTTGGTGACCATAATAGTTTTTTGTTTATTAGCAATTTTTTAGGCTGCCGGAAAGTGTTTTCAAAACAAATAAAACCTCAATTTTTGTGTTTCTAGAATTTCTGTAATCTAGTGAAATTGATTTAAGTTTTTTATAAACAAAAACAGTAACACAAATATATTTATGGTGCCTGTTTCAAAAAATATCAGAAACAAAAACAAAAAATAAAAACTTTTCCAAACAGAGCCACTAGGATGAGCTATCATGCTTTCTGAATTTATCATTGGAAATTGATTTTCGCGCTCCGCTTTTACTGATGGAGCTTTACTTTTAACGTGAAGTTAACTTCATAAACAAAGTAGAGCACTATCAGTAAAAAGTGGAGCGCAAAAATTAAAATTTATTATTTCCATCTTTGTTTTTTAAAAGAAAAATATTTTAAAAAAAAAAACACGAGAAGTTAGATGACGTTTAATTATTGTAAGTAGTATTGTACTTCCTTATCCTTTGGGGAAAAATTTTCAGTGCTGTGGGTACCACATGATAACCGCTCGGCACATTTGAGCCATCCAAAAATGTAATGAGCTACTCAGATTTGAAGAGAGAAAAAGTGCTAGGATAAGAGGAGATAGAGGGTTTCAATCCGAACAGTCCAGAAGTGAATTGAACGGCCCAAATATAGCGAATGAATACCACGTGGAATATACACCCGGCACCGAAAAATTTCTCATCTTCTAGAATTACGGATACGTACAGTTTCATTAATCAAATTGTATTTCCCAAGGAATTTCTCGAATACAAGTTCCAACCACATTTGTGTTGTGGAAAACGGTTTAGAAAAGCAAAACTGTGAACCTCCCCTATAGTAATTTCTTGTAAAGTAAGCAAATTTCTCTCGTGCTTTAGCTGCATGAGTGATGGAATGTATATATATGTATATATATGTCTACACGACTACATATATATAAGATAACCATGTGTCTTGACCAACTTTGCAGAATTGCAAGTTGCTGTAGTGCGGCGGATTCGACCATTCACCTCAATATGAAGGGCTCGGATTTAATCCAAGCTCTTATTATTCCGAGCCGTCTATTGTTCGAATAAAAATTCAAACAGTCCATTACCGAGATGGATGGCCGGATTAACCGCACTACACGTGTAGTATGTAGTGCGTAGTGCACCCCCAGATCCAATTTTGCACACGCTTAACTAATCACAAGACCTTGCGGTCGAGTAAAGCCAACACTGGCACCAAATGAATCACTTACCTGGAATGTTGATTATAGGAAAGGCAACAGCGCAATATACGATTTCCAGCTATTGCTGCTATTCTGAAGTATTGTTGATTATAGCGAAGGCATATGCACAATACACGATTTCCAGCTATTCTAAAGCATGAAACGATCTGTCAGCAATATTTATATAAATTCATCCAAAAAAAGAAAAGGGCCCCTCTCTTTATGGAGCTTTCTGTAAATAACTGTAAATAAGGATTTACGGAATCCAATCGCGTCCTTTTAAAGTGTTTTTGGACGGTCCGAATTGAAAACCAATTGTGACCGGTAACAATTAATTATGACCGGTCAAAATTAAAAATGAATCTCAGCCATTAATTGCGCGAATGGACGACTATAATTACGCCGCTCCGCGAATAAGTTTCACCCAACCAAAAATCTCACCTCAGAAAAACAACTTCCTCTTACCCTCAAACACCTGCAATACCCCGTCCGACCCACCGGCCACAAGGGTGCACCCATCCTCTCCCTCCTGCCTCCAACAGACACTGCTGACGAACCCGCGGTCGCACCCCGGCTCACCCGCCGGCTCGAACCCGTGAACCCAAATGGGCTCACCCCACCTCTTATCATACACGAAAACCTCGTTGCTTTCCGACCCGCAAGCCAGCAACCCGCCCCGCCTCCACGCCGATAGCCCGACGAATCTCCGGCTGTTCACGTGCCCCTTGTACGTGCGAATCGGGCCTTGATCCTCCGTGTCCCACATCTTCAAACAGCCGTCGGTGCCCGACGTCACCACCGTTCGATGGTCGAGGAACCGGACGTACGACACTGCCCTCGAGTGCCCGTCGAACACCGTTACGGGATCCGCCATCTTTCTGACGTCGTAGCCGTAGGCTTTCCTGTCAGCGCATCCGACGGCCACCAGTGCGCCGCCGAAGGGGTTAAACTCCACGCAGCAAACGGAGCTCCGTCCGACGCTGGGTTGGACGCGGGCCACGCATCTGCCCCCGTCGCAGCGCGAGTCCCACATTTGCATGGTCCCGTCGTCCGAGCCCGACCCGCCCAGCACCGGGTCCCAATGCGAGTAGTCCATGCTCCACACCCGCCGCCCGCTGTGCTCATCGCGTTCGAAGACGGGCACTCTCCGCTCGAGGTCGTACTCGGTCACGACCCCGTCGTAGTCCCCCGAACCAACGACCCGCCCGCCCGAGCCGGGTTTCCAACGGAGGCTGCTCAGCTTGGCCGGAGTACATATGCAAAAGTCACAAGCGCTGTTGTGGTCTAAAACAGCCACTTCATTCTCAATTAATAGTTTTTTGAAGTCGTAGACACGGATTTTCCGGGCAATCCCTCCAGTGGCCAGGAGAGCACCGGAGGGATCGAATTCGATGACACCCACGGTGTTGGAGACGGCTCCGGCGGCGGCGCTGGAAGAAATAACCGTGGACAGAGTGAAGTCCCATTCACGCCTGGGTTTCTCTGCTTCTGATTCTTTTTCGTTTTCTTCTGGGTTTGGTTCTGGGTGTGGGCTTGGGTTTGGGTTCTGTGGTTCGGTTTGGGGATGGGAGTGGGTAGGGAATTTGTTCATTGCCCATTCATATGAATTGAGGGTGTATTGTATTTGACTTTTTTGGTCTGTGCGAGTTGGGGTGGAGGTGTGGCTTTGAGTTTCTTTCAGCCAATGACATGGTACCGTTTGGTAACTAAAACCGGGTATGTGATGTGGACAATGGGTGGTTTTTTTTTTTTTTTTTCTTCTCTTTAGAGAGAGACGTTAGACTTGCAATAAAATTCTGTAACATACTCTTACAATAAAATCCTATAATATATTGTTAACGTTGTGGGGGCCAGCATCCACTCTGCACTCGAGCCATCTTCTACTGGCACTGAGCAAGCATATTGGAAGGACTAACCACCTCCACCCGTCGGTGCTGTATGAGCAGCATTGCAAAGCCCACAATAAAATTCTATAACATACTGTTACAATAAAATCCTATAATATACTGTTAACGTTGTGGGGGCCTCGAGATATCTTCTGCTGGCACAGGGCAAGCATATTGAGAGGACTAACCACCTCTACCCATCGGTGCTGAATGAGCAGCATTGCGAAGCCCCTCGTGTCCGTCTATAGCTAAGTGTTGGGCTCTGCATAACCCTTTAAAGATTAAATTGTGTCTTCTCTTAACAGTAATTGCTTTTAAGTGAATTGGTTAGCATCAAATCAAACACGTACTTAGAACATCATTACACGTCAGTATTGAGGCGCACCATTTCACCCCAACGTGTAAGATTTTTGTAAGTACGTTATAGAATTTTGTTGCAAGCGTAGCAATTTTGTCCCTTTTTTTTTATTTTCTTTTCCCTTTGAGCTCTTGTACTCTATGGGTACTTATTATATTATTCTAATTATTATTGATATAAGTGACAGTACACACAACGTTAATGACGGATATGCCATTTACTAAAACAAGCGCACAGTAGTTTAATGGGGAGTGCTGTAGAGAATAGAGATGTCATTAATCATTTTATCCTCACAAGGACAGAAAGGAACACGTACCACACAAAAGGCCGAATCTCATATGGTGCGTTAGGTAATTAAAGAGCTGTTGTACTCGATACAACTACTACAGATATAACTACTTTACGGTTAAATCTGTACCACATTTTATAGAGAATTTCTTATAATAACCGGGTTTCTGTGTGAGCTTAAAGCGGCAGCTCAAAAATTTTAGAAGCCCTAAATTTAATGACCGGGGTATAAACTTTTAGTAGCCTCAAAATTTGAAATGTTTTAATTTCGTTTTCGGGACGAGATTATTCCGTACGTCAAATCTCTTAGAATAAATATGTAGAACATAATCAAATCTTATTAGAGCAAGAGCCCGTTCCAGAAATCAAAAAAAGTCCTTAAATTATGGGCTTATTGCAATCTGAAAATATGTAATACGGATCCTAATTGAAAGATCTCGACGAAATCCATAATACAGTACCAAAAAAAAAATTGAAAAATTATTTTTCATTTACATTATTTTTGATTTTGAAAATATGAAATAAACTGCTTATTTTTTAAAAATGTTTCTGGAACGGGCCCCAACTCCAATAGAAGTGATCAAATTTTGCAGATTAACGGCAAGTTTTGACACAACTAAGGCTCCGTTCCGGAAAGGAAAATAAGTATTTCTTTTTTAAGAAGGCAATTTTAAGCTCAAAAATCATGTGTTTACGCAAATTATTTTCCTATCAATATAGATTTTGTTTGATAGATCTCATTAAGATCTCTAATACGGTGCCAAAAAAAATTGAAAAATTATTTTTCACTTATATTATTTTTGAATTTGAAAATGTAAAATAAGTACTTATTTTTTAAGAATATGTTCTGGAACGGGGCCTTATCCCTCCAACCTTGCTGTCAAAGTAGGCTTGAAATTTTATATTGCTTTTTGGCATCTTGGCGTCGCTGCCCAAATTGGCATCCAACGAATATGGATCATGCCAAATGGTTTGTTTCAGTAAAATAATAATCAGGATGTCTTAAAATTGTGAAGGTTGCAAAATTTTGACATTGTGGTCCGTGATAGAGAATTTTTTTGAAGGAAAAATTCTGAAGGTTGCAAAATTTTGACATTGCGATTCATGATAGAGAATTTTTTTTATTTATTTTAAGGATATCAAATTATCACAGAAGTTTTTGAAAAATTGACATCCACAAGTTTAAAGCCAATGTTGAAGATGCATGCTCTCAAGATTCTGGCTCTCATCTCTCTCTATCTCTCTCCAAATATTACTCATATCTTCAATTATTACTCTATTTCTCCCTCCATCTACTATCAAAATTAAACTAAACTAAACTGTCAACTAAACAAAGCAAATGATTTTGTTCGTTTTGATGTTTTACTTTGTTTTTTAATCATTACTTTATATCTTTCTCCAATCATTATCTAATTTCTCCAATTATTAATTTCATTTCTCTCTCTATCTATTTCCACTTATTGCCTCTCTTTCCAATTATTACCCTATTTCTCTTTCCATCCACTACCAAAACTAAAATACCTAAAATTCCCAAACGAAACAAGGCCAATATCTCTTTCACCCACTCCACCGGTCTCCACCTCAAATCCATCAATCACTCATGCTTATGGCATCCATGCAAATGCTGTGATTCGGAGGCCCTTTACGACATTGTCGATCTCAAGGACGGTCCTAATTAATTACCGAGGAGGAATTATTATGTCAAGTTGCGTTAAAAATGGTATAATCTCAAGGGTCTTTTGGGCATTTCTCCAACTTATATCAACTCATTGCAAAATAATTTCTCACAAGTTTACAAGGTCGTCATAAATGTCGTGGCATGCACTATGGTCCGGGTGTAGTTATCAATGTTGTACGTATTTTATTTGCCTTGCCATGGCATACAATACAATATTAGTGGAGGAGGCATGAGAGACACTGTGGTTGCTTTTGTGCCTCAATTCAAAGAATAGATGGTGTGGATACGAGCTGCTCTCAGCCACTCCCTTACGTGGTCTAAGCCTTGCCTTTAGTCTTCTCACGTACCAGTCACGTTCTAACCAACCTTTTCTCTATGTGCGTGCTTTAGTAAATGTTTTTTCGTACAAATGTGGGGATGCCATATGGTCCCGTTTGCCAGGATGGAGCCGAGGCTCGATCCTGAATTTTTCGAGGCCCTAGGCTGTACTTAAAAATGGGACCTCTTATATGTTAAATATATAGATTATTTGTTCAATGACGGAAACAATATTATAGCATTGTGGTTCAGTGACAAATTTGTTGTTGCAACTCTTTAGCACCATAGGACACGTGTTCGAGCCTCAGACCTGTCATTTTCGAACTCGCAACTGCCTATTAGGCGTGAATCTTACCACTGCACCACATTAGCCTTATCGTTAAATACTTTACATAAAGAATATTTATTATATTCTGTTATTTCAGGGCCGGGGTCAAAAATTGAATGCCTTAGGCGATCACTTAGTGGGCCTATGCCTACGGCCGGCCCTACAGGGAGGACAAGTGACAGCGGTCGCCACTACAACGATTCCAAAAATTGCAATTAATATATTGAATAAAACTATTTTAAAGCTGCCACCACTAAATTTTTCCAGTTTATTGTTTTATATAGAAAGCCTTAAACCGCTAGTTTGTTTTTCTTTTCAAAAAAGAAGGCCTAAAAATATAGTCCAAAACTAAATTCAATAGGCCAAGTAAAATATTATGAAATATGAGGCCTACATTAAAAAGAAATCAAACTTCACATTGTGTTTTTATGCAAACTACGTAAAACAATGAAAGGGGGAAAGAACCTAAAAGCAAACAAAAACAAAGAAAGCAAGGTATCCACTGCCGTGATTGAGAGGAGTCAGGATTTGCGAATAAATTTTTTTCAAAGTTAAGAAGGACACATATACATTGAAGAGAAAATTTTATTTACGGAGGTGCTGTAAATAAATATTTTTTACATCGCTCCATCCAGACCGTCCAAAAGTATTTTAGACGGTCGGGATGTTAAGGAAACTTTTCCAGAGAAGAGTAAAACTTTTCTCAGGAAAAATTTTATTAAAATTCGGACCGTTCAGAATACTTTTGGACGGCTGTGAATGATTGGTGCTACAAACATGTTGTTTTACAACACCTTTGTAAAATAAATATATCTCATACATTGAAAAAGACTTTTCTAAAAGTTTTAATGCCGATTCTATCATCGATGTTTTTAACGGCATGGAGAATACATAAGTTTTGCACTGTATTTTCTTTCTATCAGCGAAAGAGAATTTCCATCATTATAAATGATAAAAGGTTTGCACTGTCATGATCTAATGTTTGAGATAATCCATTCAAGTAATTAGAGATAATTTGAGAACTATGTTCGAAATTTTCCAAACCTTCTTTTATCGGATTACGAATGCATTACACTTCCAACTGTCAACTCAAGTTACTCATACCATTTCCTTGCTTTTAAGGTACTGAGATCAAGGAGAAGGAGGAAGTCAGGGCTAGACTTTGGTCTTCGCAGATGCAGGAGGCTAAAGAGGATTTTTCAACCACAAAGTTTGTTTGTTTTTCAATTTTTTTTTTCCAATTGATAGAAGTGATCATTTTACATCAGATACGAAGTACAAAGTACAAACCCAGGATATTACATCAATTATGAGAGTCCACGAGATAATTAAGCTCAACAACTCAACAAATACAAGAAATAAATCCATTATAGGGTAGAAACAAATAAAGAAAAGAAAAACCCTCTGAAGGAAGAACACCCACATGTAAGTGGAGGTACTCGAACTCCTGACCTTCTAATGAGATTCAAGAGTTCTGACCAACTGAACTAGCCTCGGTTGGCTAATCAACCACCAAGTTGAGAGGGTGCAGGGCAGGCTTGGCAGCTTACAAGCCAGGAATGGGCCTTGAATTTCTGCGATATATAAAAGTGCAGAGGAGAATAGATATGCATACTGATGCATGCGTTGGTTTTTTTTTATCATCTCTTGTGCCAAATTAAAAGCAAATGTCTCCATCAGAATACCCATAAAAAAAAAAAAAATTAAGGCCCTTATCAATTCAGGCTTCCCTATATGGGATAGGATGGAAGTAGGATCCAGGACCACCAAAGGCAGCAGCTGTGGATCACATTAATGATTCTTCCAAAAAAAAAAAGGTTACGTCTCAGATTGAATACAACAACTTATCTTGTGGAATTTCGGCTGGCCAACAATGTACATGTAGCTAAAACCACATCAGTTTTTCCCTTATATGGTTGAGCAAAGGCCAAAGAACCAGCCAGCCTAGCTAGCCTAGACTATGCGCTGCTTATTCATGTACTGCGGTTCGGACCCCACACTTCCTCCCCCGGTCACTTATGGATTGCGTAAACTCTAAAAGGTTGGTCTGGCCAACTAGCCTAGCCTAGCTAGCCTAGAATATGCGTTGTTTATTCACGTACTGCGGTTCGGACCCCACACTTCCTCCCCCAGTCACTTATGGATTGCGTAAACCCTAAAAGGTTGGTCTGGTGGTTAAGGTCTATGACTTAGAGATCTGCATCCTCCAGGTGCTATCCCAATCGGTACAGGATTTTGTCTCGGCTTTATGTAGGCCCACAACTAGTGGACGGTGAGATTGATCTAAGATTAGTCGAGGTGTGCGTAAATTGACCCAGACACTTGAGTTATCAAAAGCATCTAAGGATATCGTTCTCAAGAATTGGACGGCGGGCCTATCACAATTGCCACTTTAATGATTTGATTTTTTTTCTTGAGGGTTTGGTGTGTAAATAACTACTCGTAGCACGCATCTCAATCGGGTTATGTTAGGCGGAGCAAGAGACATGTTGTGGCAACAATCTTGATCAAATACAACCGACAACTCTAAGGAAACAGACCATGGGTACCGACCATGGCCACCCACTCTTGGTTCCGCATGATTCGAGCCGCTCAATAATTTTAAAATAAAAAACCGAGTGAGCTCATGAAAAATCAGTTCAATCCAATATGTGTAAGTACTCGATCCAATCTTCCATATTTTCATTCCGATTCCGGATATGCATGTTTGGATCAAGCCAAATTGCCTTTAGTAAGGCCTCTCACCAGTCAGGCCTTCCTTGGCGCAACTCTTTTCCCGGCCTGTTGTTGCGCTATTTGGATTCACCGCAATAAGTCTATTTTTGATAACAGTTATGCCATCCCTTTAAACGTTCACGTTAAAAATTCCATCAGGAAAGCAGTAGAATGGGACACTTTTTTGGAGAAAAAAAAAACACGCTAGATTGGTGAACCCTTCGATGGTTGGTTGGTTGGATGTTACCACCTGCGGGCAGATTCAAACTTAACACAGATGGGTCCTTCAATTTGAGCTCCAAATCGCAGAAAAACAGGTGGTTTGATTCGCGATGACATAGGACATTGGGTGGTTGGGTTCCACAGGAATCTGCCTTGTGCAAATTCTAGCACCATGACTGAATGCCTTGCTCTCCGAGAAGAGCTTAAGGTGGCGTTGGATAAGGACATCAGAGGCATCTTGGTGGAAACTGATTCCCTTGCCACTGTCGGTTGCTGCGGGATGAGAAGCTTGGAAACCCCGAGCTTAGCAATACTCCTATTTTGGATTGCAGGTCAATGCAGGCTAGGGAGTGAAGTGAAGCATGTGTTACGAGAAGCCAATTTTTGCGTTGATGCGCTTGCTAGTCTTTCTGGTTATCAGCTTAGTTATAATGTTTTTAATTCTATGCCTAACTGCCACGAGCAGCATTGTGTACGCGGATTCGATAGGGACTTTGTTCCCTAGAACTCGGTTTGTAACAGCTTAATTTTATCTGTGAAGTACATTTTCAACCCAAAAACAAAAAAACCAAGGATCGCAACAATTGGACGCATGAGTGCAAATCATTTACCGCAATTTGTTTGTTGTGCTTGTTGTAATTGCATTATATGTTTCATCCTGTCATTATTTTCTTTTCTTTTTTTCTTGGAGGTTTGCCCAGTTGTTAAGTCCAGGGCGCTAGAATTAGTCGAGGTTGCCATACGTTTCATGATTTTTTTTTGTTTTACTGGGGATAATTAAATGCTTCATTGTTTCATCGTTTGTTTTTAGAACGATAATTTCATTGTAAAAAGTTGAAATCCAGCTGAACATTATACAAAGTATTGGGAAACAGGAAGGGAAACGGATCATTATAACCCAAAATTTCCAACATCCCGTGTTCAGGGGGTATGAGACTTCAAAACGAACAAGACCCAGGTTTCATACATCACTGACGCACACAAAGAAAACCCGAAGAGGTAGCCCAGCCTCCTATATTTCAGGAGGCCCAATGAAATCAGTAGTTGACGGCCCAACCCAATCCATAGTCAAGGGTTCATCAGTGTGAATTTGAAGGAAATGGGAAAAGTTTTGGAAAGGAACTTAAAATTTTAAAAATATGGAGAAAATAAAGGAACAGTAAACGAAGCCAGTGAAAAAGATTATTTATTTCCTGTCGTCTCAAAAAAGAAAGGGAGACAAAATATCAAAATTTATCTTTCTCTCTGTTATTTCAAGTGCTTAATGAACTAGTACGAGAAATGCTACGGATGCTCAAAAAATGTAATAAGTAAATCAATGTTACCGGTACCCATAGCCATCGTACATATGAACAATAATAATTGAGGTTGGAACCTGAGTTTATAGCGTAGAAGTATTCTCTTACGTGAAGATTTAAAAAAAATATGAACTAATAAAATAGGTACTGAAGAATAATGATAGAGAAAAAATCAGTGTAGGATAATTGAAGCAGTCTAATTTATGTGCATGTTCTTTTGAATCTTTTTTCTTTAACTCAAAATTCCATTATTACAAATTCGATTCACTTGGAATATAATTAAGAATTGAATTTATACTTTATTTTTTCATTTTCTAAGTAGTCTTAAGTCTTACCTTATATTATCCTTGTACATAAACTTATAAATTTTTTTGTTTGACATGAATAATTGTGCAAAATTATACACTTTTATAACATGTGTAGTCTCGCCACATGAATAGTGAGTGGATTAATAATACCACATTCCTTGTTGTATTATTTCACACTTTGAGAGATTATAGGCCTATTTTAGGTGCCGAATTTTCTTGTCATGCATTTTGCATGTCTGAGAGCTAATTCTAAATTCAGTAACGCGTTTTGGATTACTTTTTTGACTTTTTTCAACTTTTAATTTTGCATGATTTTTTGGGGGATTATTGGTTTGTCTTGACAAGATAAATCTAAAAAGTAAAAAATTATGATCAAGATCTTTAAAAAGTTCACTAAAGATGAAAATAATCCAAAACATACAAACTTTTTTTGGATTATTTTAGTTTTTATTGACTAAATTTTTTAGATTAATTCATTTCGTCGAAAGGAACTACTAATAATTCACAAAAAAAAATAAAAAAAATTGATGCACAACTCACAAACGCAAAAGAAAAAAATTGGGTAAAAGGCAAAGATCAAATCCAGCTTAATTACTATGCCAAAACACCCATTCAAATCAAACAAATATATTAACTCTTAAATGCTTGTACATAATTCGGTTAAACTACTACAGCTCCATTCTTTCTAAATTTTTTTATCGAACACTTTCGGTATTGTTTACATTTCGTAACTTCTTGTGTTGATTTCTGTCGTAGTTTTTGAGTTGCTGCCTTTATCCTGGGTCACTGGGGAGGAATAGTAAATGCTAGGGTTACGTTAATGTGTCACATTTTAATCGCACCTTTTTCACATGTATATATGAGAATTTCACAATAAATAGTGGGGAATCTACGTATTTATGTGAGAAAATTGTGAGAAAAGTATTATTGAAATGTGACAATTTGACGTGGCCTGCCGTCCCTCGGAAATACTGTTCATGCAATTGTGGAGAAGACGGAGCGCGCCAAACCATATCACCCAATATACAACACAAAGACCGCTTTACTTCCACCACCGCCAAAAGAATCAAAACCAACACTCCACGGCTCAACCCCACGA